>VZRH01001001.1:1212091-1264708 GCA_013397555.1 Urocynchramus pylzowi | reverse complement strand
TTTTTTTTTTTTTTTTTTTTTTTGCTTGTTTAAGGGAAACATTTTTTCAATACCATACATAGTTCAACATTGGATATGTTTTTCAAAGTCTATAGGTTATTTAGGTTATTGCAGAATGAATACTGGGGTGAAAGAGAAGCTAGCACAACAGACAAAATCACAACCAATGTGTGATTATGTGCATACATAAATATGTGAACTGTTTATTTAAAGATGTTGTCCAATTAATCAAATTTCTTTCAGTGCTTAAAATAACTTAAACCTTACAGAAACCTTTCAGTAGCATATAAGCTAATGACTAGTTAATAGCAAATGTTGTATTGAAATAATTTTTATTGGATTCAGTGACCTGATAAAGAATGTTATCTACTTATTACAAAAAAAAATTGAATTTATAATGGAACAGTACCTCCTTGTTTCCAATGTCCTTTCCCCTCCTCCTTTTTTCACTCAATTTTTGCTAAAGTATTTGATGAGGCTTTTTTTTCTTTAAAAAAAAAAAAAAGAAAAAAAGAAAAAAAAGAGAGATTAAATTTGTTGTCCAAAAAAACACATAGAAAAAAAATCAAAGTAACTAAAAAATTGAATCACCCTTTACCAATACAAATAATAATTTATCGCTTGGTGATGTAGAATAGAGAAACATCAACTCTAAGAAGTAGAGAAAGTCCAAAGGGAAGAATATTTGGTGTCAAAGTTGAATAAAAACCTCATGGGAATTGTCATGCCTTGTTGCATTGGTTGAGCAGGGGGAAGGAAGCCATATGTGTGTGTAACATTATATACAAACTATCTGCTGAAGAGTTGCCAGTGGCCTATGCATAAAGGAAACTGTGCTTGAAAATGCAGTTATATCAGTGTCAACACTAGTTACATATTCTTTTTCAGCTTTTAAATTATATCTTCTTGTGGTTAGGAAACTTAAAAATTAATTCCTGGCAGACAGATAATTTTTTTTCTTGAAACATAATAAAGACAGCAGATTTTCCTTTAAATGCCACATTGAAGTCTGTGCCCCATGCTGTTCACCAGCCCTGTTATGGTTTTATTTTCTATTGAAGAAAAAGGACAAAAAAGATCAGAAAATAGAAAAATGCAAAGGTGAAGGTCAGTTTTTCTGCTTGCATAGGCTTTTTATGCTGGTGCTTTGAACACTTGTGAGGAGGACAGAGGCACGCAAATCCAGATGTTGTGTGAAGAGCTACCTCAAAGGAGGTTGGTCAGAGGAAATGACACAGTGTCAGGGCAAACCTGTGATTGTGGTTTTTCATGACCTTATACAGTTTGATATCCAACAGCTTGACAGCTGTATCCCATTTCAAGTGTTAATGGTGTACTGACATGTCTGTCTTCCTCTGCGTTTCGTTTGGGGGTGCTGGTTCTTGCCACCTGAATTTGTTGGCAGACCTAGCTGAAGTTAAAAATTTGTCATAGATTTGAGGTCGATTTTTAATACTGCTTACCCTGAGTGATCCTTATTTATATTACACAGCATTGTACATGAAGTTGTTGTTTTTTTTTTTAATAGCAGTAATATTCTTAATTTGCATTTTGTTTCAATGGTCAATCAAAATATTAGAATGTGAACCTTGGATTAATGCAAGTACTCAAATATTTTCAATTATTTTTTCAGCTCAGGTTGCTTTCAAATTTCTGTGGAGAAGCTTTAGTAAAACAAAAATGTGTTGTGGAAACTGGGAATTCAGACTTGAATCCGTTACACGCAGCAAAAATTCTGATTAGCGTGGATTTTCTGGCTTCCTTGGTAATGATCATTTTAGGATGTAACTGCTTCTAGTCCTACTTTTCCTTATTCAACCACCTGTTACATTCTTCTTGCTCGAGTTTATTTTTGTTTTCAAAAATCAAGTGACATTTTAAAAATCTTTAGCTTACAGCTTCTATTACCATGTTGTTTGCTCTCCTGTATTAGTACCTGAGTCAAGGGCTGCAGCCAGGGCATTAAAACACAGAAAGAAACTGCTGTGCCTTTTGCAGCTGCCCAAAGGAGAAGACAATTGAAAAGTTACGCTATCAAAAACTTGTAAACGCAAAAAATATCGTGTTCCAAAATAGCTATTAAAAATAACAGTTCAATTAAAAAATAGCTATTAAAAATAACCGTTCAGTTAAAAAATGTTGGGTTTGGCACTCATGGCAATTACTTTAGACTTGTGAAGTCTGCTGTGTGTATGGGAGGGGAAAGCATTTCCAGCCTGCTCTATAGGTTACTTCAGGTGAACGTGACTTTGAGGCATGCCTGAAATGCATGTACTCTTAGGTGGATGAAGGCTATCATAAAGTTCATCCATCTGGCAACTTTCCTTTCAGAAATAATCCTACATTGATGAACTTCTAGGGGTGGGGAGTGATAAAGGGTTTTTTGTGGTGATCTGTTGTTTTGGTTTCTTCAGTTACTACATTTCTTAAAATACTTTAAAAAAAAATTGTGCTGGACTTTTTGTATACTTATTAAGAAAATAGAGTTCCAAAAATATTTGGTTCCAGAAAGTGCTCCGTAAGCCATTGTCTTATAGGATGAATCAATGTTTCTCAAGATGTTTCATGAACAAGAATGAAGAAAATAAGTTCTCAATTTTCTGACAGTACAAGGTGCAAAATCAAACCAGTTCATCTTGTATTTTGGAACAGATGTGGAATTTGCAATAACAGATTGCTTCTAATAAATTTACTTCCACTGAATTAATCTGTTTAGTAACATTTAACTTTGCTTTTCATTGTTATACTATTGAGATTTTTCTAACCTGCCTTATTTCTACAGCAGATTGGTTAAGGCTATCTCTCAAAGAAACTTCCACTAAGAAACCTCCAGTGTCTTTGACTGAACTGAACCATGAAAATAATAATCTAAATGTTTTGAAACATTTTTGAGTTTGTGTGCATAGATGTTTAAACATGTATGTAACAGAGCAGACTTGTAATACCAGTCTGGCTAGATAATTTGTTTCAATTTGTTGTTTTGACAGTGATAACTGCATTACCTTTCTGATTATTTACACAGACATTTTGTATTGCATTCTTATCTCTTGTAGTCCATGACTTCACCTTTACTTTATCTCATTTTTCGTGAGATTAGTTAGGATTGCATTCCATAAAGCAAAAAGTGCATTATTTGCATTAATTCAGAAGTCTAGTTCAGAAAGATTGTAGTCATAAGCTTATCATTGTACTTTTTAGTCTATTAAATTTCATTCAAGAGGCTTAACAATAACCAGGCCTGGGTTTTTGGATTTTAATCTTTGGTTTCCTTATTTTGAAAGTGAGGGGTGAATTTGTATGGAGATAATCAGTATAATCTCAGAAGATGCACATGATCCTCTGTAGAGGTTTTGTTTCTTTATGCTGGAGTGAGCAGAACCACCATGGTAGCAATAATAGTGAGCTCATGTGTGACAGGGTTTCAGATTGCTGGTTTTACTTAGCTTGTGCAGTGTCCCTTGTAAAACCCACTGTGGTGAGTTAGAGGTGACAAACTGTCTTGTTAAATTGGCCCTCTCAGATTTTACAGAGACCCTGTATAAAGCACTTGGGTGTTCGTGTACCTGCCCTTATTTATGCCAGTCAGAGCAGGATATGGAAAAAACAGCATCTTCTGCTTTTCATGCTAATGGGGCACTTGGCTGGCCTTACACATCTTATGAAGCCTTGATCTTTTTGTGGTTTTGGTTTTATTTTTTTTTTTCCTATCAGCTAGTGAGGACACACTGAAAGGCAAATTATCTGGTGTTGTGCATGAATGTTGGATGTTATAAAAGAACCACAGTGTTATTCACGGAGCAGAGTAACTCCAGAGTGTTTAATTGCTCTTAACATGACAAAATTAAAAATCACAGTGTGGATTGCCAGATAAATATGGATCTATGCATTTTACTACCGTGATTTTTTTTTTTAAACAAAGTGAAATTTGTGAACTGCAACTGAAATCCAACTCTTAAAATATTTTAGTTCAATATTTCATAAGTAATTATTTTGCTATTGTTATTATTTGAATGAGTGCTTTCCTAATTATATGAAATATCTGTTTCCCTCAAGGTTTGCCTAGCAGAAAATGGTAAAATGCTATTTTATAGTTTTTAAGTAATGGGGGGAGGGTGTGTGTTTGTTTTTGTTTTTATTTTTTTTTTTTTTTTGTCATCTTTGAGGATTTCTCACTGTCTTCTATATTCAGAACTTAACTTTTCTTTTACGGAAAAGAAATGGGAAGAGAAGCTTCCCATTGCTGTTACATATCTGTAACAACACCAGAATGAAGTGACAGCAGAGGTGTTGACAACAAATTGTTTTAACCTTTATTTAAAAATGTAATTAAGAAATGGGAAGATTACCTTAAAATAAAATCATGGGGGAGAGTCTTATGCATGGCAAAATCTGCTTTTTCATTACTGCACACTTTCAGCACTCATTTACATTGTTATTTCCCTAAGTCCCTGCAACTGTTAAATTATGCAAATCAAGTTGCCATAATATTCAGTGCCAAAATGTTTTATTTAATAGCAGTCATTAATTTATTTCTCTAATCGAATCCACTAGGAAATCATTTTAAATGTATCATTTTGCTTTAAATAGGTCCCAGTTCAGCAGAAAGAAAACCTGTTGGGTCTTACAATCATGAGGATTTTTTAACACATGCATGACAATTCAGCAGTGATGCCTCCCTTTTTCCCTCCCATTTACCCAGCAATTTTGCATAATGGGAAAATCAAACAACATGTTTAAATGTGACATGACCAGTTATTTTATAATGTGGAGAATAACTACTATTGTTAATTCTCTTGCTCAAAGTGAAGCATTGTAAGAAGGAGAAGAGTTGAAGCTGACCTGAGAGAACTAGGGTAGCCCCTCTGAGAGATGGTGAAGGCAATGCTAATGAGATTGAAAAAAGAAAAAAAGGAGAATTTCTTGTATAGCTCCAGGTCTTTTATTCACGTAATATTTAGAATAGAATACAAGAATATCTTGAATGCAAATGCTGCAGTGAGGTAAGTTCAAGTGGTTTCTGGATCTCCCCAGGAAAGTAATATTTTTCAAAGTCTTAGTAAAAGGGGGGGCAGGAGAATTTTCTGTGGATTCATCCTTCTGTGAAGTGTATTTCAAGAATGCTGTTTAGAGGAGGGAAATTTTAAGGAACATGATTTAGTTCACTGCAATCACAAGAAAAAACATTATGGAGTTAGAGCTGCCCTAGGTTTTGGGAGGGCTGAGCATAATTTAAATGTTCTGTAATCTGAAAATACTATATGAGTAACATACACAGAATTTCTTTTTTGTCAGAGGAAGCTATTGCATTTGAAATCCTGAATTTTAGGTATAAAATATAAGGATTTATATGCACATGTTTATAAGCAAAACTTGGATATGGGCAGGTATTCTTTCACTTGACTTTCAGCCTTTTTACCCCCACCTTCATCCCAATACCCTTATGGAGCTGTGACAGGAAATTAAATTCAGTGCAGGACTCAAGATTGCAATATCTCTTCTTCTGTATCTGACACATTTTTTACCTTGTTCTGTTGCAGGGAAGTTCTGACAACTTGTTTGAAAATGCAAGTGAAATATTTTTGCAGGGACAACTAAGGTTACCTTTGCACCATTTAAAAGCCACAGGAAGCAGAATATCCTGTTGTCTCTGAGAACATGCAAATGAGATTCTTGTCTAATTGAAAAATAGGACAGTTCTGGGTTAATTGCTGGAAAAGACCAATTATCCAAATACCTTCAGTAAAAGAAACAGCACAACCCCTCTGCTATCTTTCTTCAAAGAAATGATCATCTTTAATCTGTAGCACATTCACCGGAAGACTACATGACTCTTATTAATCACCTTTGTGAAGAGCTAGTGAGATTGTTTCCCGACTGCCTTATTTGCCATTTGAAATTAAATGGAGCAATAGTTCTGTTGTCAATGCCTTGCCTGTGAGTGTCCCTCCTGGTGACCAGTTGCAGATCCTTAAGTACATGGAGTGATGGCAAATAGTAGGTAGAGGGCCATCACCTCATATTTTCCCATCTTCTGTCTATGCAATTTAGTCCAGCAAACAATTTGATTCCTTCCACATCCATTCTTCCTTCTCTGCTTTACCTCTAGAAGTGTTGCTATAGGAAGCAGAGGAATTAAAGGGATGGATAAATCTGATCCCCCTTCTTGTGTGGTGAAGGGCAAAACAAGGCTGCCCAGGACTCCTCATGCTTCTTCTTTCCCCCTTTCCAGCAGCTGGGCTTTAGATTGATCTGGCACAGAGGAGGAACATTCTTGGCTTTCATCTTAAAATCAATCTGTAAGGGTTCATAGGCTTCTTTGTATAATTATGTTTTTCATACAACCCGAACATCAACAACATGATGGGGTGTATGCATCTTTTTGTCTAGTAAATGGTGTTTACCTCAGGTAACTTTGTCTCTTTATATGTAAAGTATCAGGTCTTAAAATACATTAGAAGAGTAAATGGGTCTTTTTGGACGAATCTGCCTGTATTTTGTTGGTTTGAAAACTAAGAATTTCATCATTCTGGATGCTTACTTTTATGCTCAGGACAGGTTATTTAACAATTATTTTTGAAGTCAAAACCAAAATCTAACCAAGAATGGCACATAGAAAAAATATATTAACATTAGCCAAAGTAATGCAAATTAATTTTGAATAAATTCCCCATATATAGAGAGAGAAATGTTGTGTTGTGGCAGAATTAAATATTCCATGTATTTTAAAATAAAGCAATAAATAAAAGTAACAAGCAGAATTGGTAATTATGTCCATTCTTTCTGTGCCTCTTGACTTTGGTCTCAACTGATTTCCTGTCTGTGATTGTGTATTTCTTCATTCCCAAGATACAAAGCTCTCTACTGAATCTCAGTGACAGAAAAGAATCTCAGCAGGTTTATTCTTTAGTGATCTGACCTTTCCTCTGTCAACTTGTTTACTTAGAAACAGTTCTGCATCTTTGATTCAACTTGCAGTTTACTGAAAAGCAGGAAGCAAAACTTTTCCGTTTGCCTCTCCACTTCTGTGCTCTTTAATTTCTGTTGCAGAATAATAGTTTGGAGGAATAAAGAAAGGGTTTTTTTCTTGGTTTATCTGTTGGTTTTTTCCCTGGAGCATGGGGTCTCGGGCTTGAAATTTTGTCAGCGTTTTTTCTCTCTTGAAGTGCTGTTTGCCTCGATCCAATGTTAATTGGATCAAATGAAGGTAACCAGCTGCTAATGCCTCAGCTCCTGTCACTTCTACATGGAGATGATAAACAGCAGGTAGAGTCCTAGCTCATCAGCCCTAGGCTTTTTCCATTTTTCTGGCTGAATTTCTTGAGGATGATCTGGCAGTACTTTTGCAAACTCACCAATGTTGAGAGAAGCCAGTTGTGAGAGAAGCGTGTTTGTGCGCATGAGGAATGAAGGGAGCCTCTATCAAAGCTCACTCTCAGGAATAATAGTTTCATCTAGATCCCTTTTCCTCCTCACCATCTTTTCATCTGTCCTAGGTGACCAAACTTGTCTTTAGTTAAACTGCATCTACCTAATTTGCCTGCCTCCAGCACTTCATGTGGGCATTCATGATTTCCTATTGGTTTTGCTGGTCATGGACAACCATGTGCAATTTTTGGACTTTCGTAATCATAATAACAGGGTAAAGACTAAACTCATACTAACAAGTTTTTTGGTTTTGGTTTTGGTTTTTTTTTATATCTAACATAATTCCTTAGCTGAAGACTGTCCAAAGCTCAGAAAGCACTGCTTTTATTATGATGTTTATTCTTGTCATGTATCACAGCATGTCCTATGAAACAATCTAGGATTTTCTTTCCCTCATTCTGCTGGTTTTACTGATGAGAATTTTATTTTTTAAATTATATGACACAGAAGGTCTTTAAAGATAGAAGTGTCTGCTTAAACTAATGACCACTTTGGTAATCATTTGTAGCTGTTCCTAGGTTTCTCCTCCCCCAGATTTCCCCCTAAAAGAACCTCTCTGCTCAAGGCTTGGGAGGATGTTTGAGAACCTTTCCATTGCCTGCAAGTGCTGAGCTCTGAAGATACCCAGGGTGGCAAGGTGGGCTTCTGTACCAGCGCACAGTGGAGACAGCTGGAAATAAGGAAGTTTTTTTTCAGAAGTTGTAGTAGGGTGACGGTATGATCCTTGTATCCCCAGTCGTCTGTTCTGTGTGTACTGGATGTTGTGCTCTGTGCCTCCAAAAGTGGCCCTGAACAGTGAAGTCTCTTTGGTTATCAGCTTGCTCACTCCCCCACAGTCGGCGGGACAGACAGTGCAGTATATTAGTGCTGCTTTGTTTTTCCTTCTTTCTTTTCCGCCTTGCTTTGCTTCTTGCTTTGCTGCTTTGCTTTTGCCTGCTAGCTAGTTTAGCTGTACAGTCCAAATTTCCTCTGGACTGTCCCCTTTTTCCTTTCCCGTGGAGCCTTCTGAACCTGTTCCAGGCCAGGACCCAAGGAGACATCAAGAACACCTTGCAGCCTGCCGGGGGGTCCACCTTTCCCAGCGCCGGAGGGACTGAAACGGCAACCACCCACTGGAGAGACTCTGGGAGTGTGTGATCTTTTCAGAGCAGTGAACAAATTCTGTCATCCGGTATTGTTCATTCTGTGTGCTGGGGAGTGCCGGGCCTGATAATAAACAGGTTCTTTCCATCTCTCTCTCTGAGGAAATTTTTTTTCCCGAACCAGTTGGGGGGAGGGGCCGTGTGGGTTTGTTTTTTTCTGGAGGGGCCCCTTTTGAGATCTTCCCACAAATTTGCCCTAAACCAGAACAGAAGTTCAGATAATCCCTGCCCTATTGCTGCCCCTCTTAACAATTAGCATTCTCTACAAATAACATGTCAGATACTCATTAAAGCCCAGATGCTTGAATTTGTTTGTATGACCAACTTTTTAAGATTTCAGTATGGAAAACTCAAAAATGTTATGAAAAACATAAGTGATTTCTCAAACATCTACACCCAATTTGCACTCAGCTTCATTTCCCTGATAGCCATGTGCTATGCTGCTGCACACTCTTGCATATACAAAATGGACAGGGGAACTTAAAGTGTTATTTGCAGATTAATTGCTTCTTTGTTGTTTCCATCAAGAAGACAGTGCCTAAGAGATTTCTTTTTAGTTTGGGTTTCTTTGCTTTTCCCCCAGGCATGTGGTATGAATCACCTGAAGCTGTGCAAATGAAAGATACGTGCATTTTTTTACTTACACTTTTTCTGTTTTATATTTTTTCCTTCGTCATTCGAGGGTTTTGTGTGCTTAGTTCTGAGTTTATTTTTACCAAGGTATGATTACTTTGTATGTAAGAATTGGTAAATTACTTCAATATCCCTTCTTATCTGCAAAGATTCTTGTTTAAAGTGTACAAAGGATAAACGCTAACAATGTTTAGTACCCTTTAATGACATTAGTTTCAAGTGCTATTTGAAACCATTAGTACTTGTTAATAATCTTTGGAACAAACCACATGAAATTTTGAAGTGGTTTAGAATTTCTACATTTCATCAGGTATGTAATTAAATTGGTATTATTAAAAGAAATCTATGTAAATTAAATAGACTCTATACTTCTTTCTCCTGAAAGAACTAAAACAACAAATTTATAAGAATTTTTTGTAAGAATAGGTGGAAATTTTGTGTAACTTGGCAGAGCAATCATTTGAAAAGAATGCTGACCAAAAAAGATCTAAGATATCTAACTAACCTTATTCTGACTGAGGTAAAGATAGTGCTGGTACAGCCTGTACGCACCATCAGGCAGAAATTTCATCTCTTAGATATCTGGTTTTTTGGTCATATGACTTATAAGTCTTGCTTGAAACTATACTGCCCCTTTTGATTTCAGTGAAGATTTAGTCATGAAAATGCTTTGTGTGAATGTATTTGCTGGATGAGGCTGAAGCCTGACTACAGAACTAATTTTTGCATGCCACAGAACTGTGCTCAAAAGAGGTGGGAAAACTTGCATGTTTGTAGAATTCAAATGCATCTTTTCTAACTGACAAATTATACTTGTTTGTTTTCAAGTTTTAATTTTTAATCAGTGCTAGGCCTGCGTTTTTAACGGTGAAATCACATAGAGTTAGGGAAGTTGTTAATGTGTCTTTGAATGTTAAGGAGCAATGTGTACTTAAAGTAATCTGAAGAACATTGAGATAATGTTATGTAAGTGAGATGTATGTCCTCTGTAATTCTATAGCAAATTTGATTGAAGAAGGGATGAAAGTCCTAATTCTATTTTAGCAGCTTGAATAAGATTGCTGACCATGAAAGATTGCAGAGCCGTTTTGACTCTTAAGCATGAAGAAATTAATTATATTGGCAAACAGTAATAAATAAAGTGAAGAGGCTAGAAAGCATATAATGATAGTGCTTTGAATATTGCTTCATTTGGTTTCACAGGAGTTCCAGAAAGTTTATAAGCTTGGCAGGCTTATAAACTTCATAAACTGTGGAAAATGCTCTGATCAACAGCTAGAATGTACATGTTTAGTTGTATAGGAGCTGTTTAAAATCCTTTCAGCTGGTCTTGTACCTAAAAAATCAAGGAAGAAAGATGCTTGTTTGCTGAGATCCTTCCTATTCTATGTTATAGCATCATATACACCTCAGACTTCTATTATTCTTTTCTACTAAACTTTTTCAAAAGAAGGCCAAACACTGAAAACAGCACAGCATTTTGGTAATTAAGTGTATGTTACATAATATACTTAAAACCATGGTTTCTTTTCTGATTCAGAGATGTTGGTTTTTGGTTGATTACATGATTGGTGATAATAGACATCATTAGAAAACTGATAACAATACTTACCTCTGTTAAATGTATTTGCTCAGCAGATGTGTATCTCTAAAAATGAAGTTAAATTCATACTTCACTCAGAAGTCCAAGGAAGTTCTCTTTGGTATACTGTAGTCCTGAAAATTGAAGTGATAGCTGAATTAAATTTCTCTGACAGGCATTTTTTTATATTTAACACATGGAAATGCATTGCACATCTAGAAAGCCACTGGAATGTGTTTCTAATTATTGTTTAAAAAAGGATTCATCTATCATCCACATAGATGACATTTTATTTAAGTGTGATGAATGCATATTTCTGCAAGAAGTGGGGCATTCTGTTTTTGTTGCATACATCTTGACAATTACTTTAGTGCTCTCTTCTGAGAACCAGTTTTTTGCAAATAAATATTTTTACCAAAGTGTGCTGCTTAAGAAAGTCACAGGTATTTGATGCTCTAGTGATCCCCAAGAGAACCTGAGAGAGTGTTCCACAGTGCAGAATTGTCCCTAGCAGCAGCAGTAGGTCCTAACAACCAGCTGGATGATTTCTTAGGCTGGGCTAGTGGCCACAGCAGGAGGATCTTAATTCTCCTACACTTTGCTGTGTTGGTGTGCCTCCAACCCTTCGTTGGAGGACTCTGTATGTTGATGAAATTGAATGTCTTTGGAATTGTTTGGCCTCCTGTGTGGCCATGGTGGCAGCTCCAGTGTTGTATGTCTGTTGATGTCTTTCCCTCATGGAGACATTTGTTTAACTGTGTAGCATGAGCTTTCCCATCAGCTATTCATCATCCTCAAAAGGAAAGCAGTAGGTCACATAACAGCAGGCCAGGTTGTTCTCACACTTCCTCCCTTTAGAGCAAGGAAAATTAAGAGGTGTAGATCTTAAAACAGCAGAACCAAAAAAAAAAAAAAAAATTGTATGACTATATCAGATTGTTTTCCACTTTAAACTCTGTTTGCAGTTTGGTTTATTGGTCATCTCTCAATTAGCTTGCTCAAAAAAAAAAAAATTGTGGGCAGATTCTTTCTAGAGCTTTAACTTGTTCTCTAATTTATTGGGCTGGACTCTTAAAATATGATATTTTTATGTGTATTTATTTATAAAGTATGATTTGTATGTTAAAGTACATTTAATGTGTTACTTTGCTTGTTAAAGCAATAGTGCACCAACTATCCCTAAAGTGCAAGCCTCCACTTGTGAAGCACTCTTTCTGATTAACTTACCTGCCTTCATAATTAGAATAATGACATCATGTAATTTTTAATAAAGAGAAGCTACAAGGAATAAGCTCTATAACAGAATAATCTGGTGTAGTGCTGATAATGTGTCAAATTGTGACATGATTTGGAAATGCAGAAAATTGTTGTAAATGTGTAAAAATAATTTGTTGTTTGAAAGCAAGGACATGTTTTCAGTGCACGTGGGTGTTTTGTTTGATCATGGGAAAAGAACAGAATATTTTAGGAAGATCAAACAAGCTCATATACAGGGTAGATTTTTAGAGTTCAGCTAATGTCTAAGCCTTTTCTTCTAAAATTCCTCTGACACCTGTAACTTCAACTCTGGGGGTTTTCAGTTTATCAGAATTTTGTTCTATATAACAGTCAAGTGACTGCACAGTGAGTTGTCATGTCATCAGAGGGAGAATCTGTCTGTGATACCAGAACAGCCACCATACTGGAATGCTTTGAAGGATGGCCAAGTCTGTACTTTTAAAAACACTGAAGATTTTTCAGTAACAGTAAAATTATCACATACATTAGAACCTGGTCTTAAGGATTATTTCACATTTCAGTTTGATATTGTTTGGAATATTAAACTTGAACAGTGTCACAGGCAATCCTCCCTGAGGCCAGATAACTGGCTGCTCTGCACAGAGCAGATCAGTGGCCCACACTCAAGAAGAATTTCTTTAACTGTGTGTGCATGTGTATAAAGGCTTGGTAGCTTTAAAAGTACCAGGTAAAATTTAACAAACAAACAAAAAAAATCCCAAACCAACCAAAAAAAAAAAGAAATCAAGTCCCCTTTGGTTTGTATCAGTGGTTGTACATGCTGAGTAGTTTAGAAATTTCCTCACTTAATCATCAGTGAATATTATAACCTTTCAGCATTCTAGTATGTTGTCTCCTGGGGAAAAAAAAAAAATTGAGTTTAAAGCAAATAATAGTAAAGTCAAGGATGTATTTTGGATGTATTTCTATTCCAGTTGGCATTTTAAACAGCCGACTCCTGATTTGTGGCATTTGGCTCAGGTAAGGGAGGGGGATTCCTTTTGGAAGGGCAGAGGAGATATTCCCGCACATACTCCAAAAGCACCAGCAGAGCTGCCCTTCAGTGACCCTGCCATTTGTCCTGGCCTTTGCATGTGCCTTCCTCAAAGCATAGGCATCATGACAGAGCCTCAGCTCCTCCTGTTCTCTGGCCTGTCTTAAACTCTGCAAACACTAGTACACTTATCTGAATCTGGAGAGGAGCCTTGTGCAAGTACTCAGCGAGAATGTAGTATGTGGCTTCTTCAGTTAATGCTTCCCAGCTTTTCTCTGAACTGTTATTAAGGCTGGTATGGTGGCTGGAAAATAAGAAAGAGTTTGCTGTTACCTACTTATTTGTTTTACCTCTACTCTGTTCTTCAGCTATCAATCCCTGTAGTCTGTTGATAAAATGAGGTGCCAGTTCAGCCACATCACCACCATATTTGTTTATACTCTTCTGTTTGAGCTCTAGCTTCTTCGTATTTCACTACAATTAATACTGTTATCATTACATGTGGCAATCTGTTTCCTTATCAATGGAAATAAAAAGGCCAAAAGCAACTCTGCCTTTTTTTTAAAGTGGTATACAGCTGAGCCAGGTGCAAGACTAAAACTTCCTAGCTGAACCCTTAACATCTGTATTTCAAACCATTATTACTTTATCTCTATTTCACTTTGCACAGACCTGCTTCTTCAAAATTGCTGTTATCCCGTGCTTCAAGTGCATTATCAGATCACCCCAAAATCATGGTTGTCTCTCCTACAGACATAGTCTGTATATTTCTAGAGAGCAGGAATATATTATTGCTTTTTCAAAGCTTTTTTTTAAGTGGGGAGAGGATGATGGTCTGGTAAAAAGTGTGACAGAACTGGATTCATAAGCTTGAGGAAATACGATACTCTAGGACTCATTCTATATAATTAAATTTTCTTAAGTTGCATGCTACATAAAACTTGATTCCTTTCTGCATGTCCCATATTGGGTTTTGTCATTGCATGTAGCTGGTTTTTTCTTTTTAAAGTTGTGTGGCATATCTTAAACTGTATGTAAAATACGATATGGAGATTGAATCAATGGTATTTCTAAACATAGCATTTCTGGTTTCCTTTCCCATCTTTGATGTCAGGGTTTGACAATTGCCCTTTAATTGTGTGCCTACATGCTGCACTGGGAAGCCCAGCTCATATGCCATATTCTATCTTTAAAGCTATATTATTTTTCTTTTGACATTTTTTTATCTTTTTTTTATTTTTAACTCTCAAATGATTTTGTGTTTTCATGCTGATTTTCGGTTACTCTGGTTTTTTGTACTAACAGAAACAAGTCCACGCAGGTTCAGTACATACCTGAGGGTTTTTTTGTTTCTGTAGTTTTCCAGCTTTCCTGTTGTTCACGAGGTGTTCACTGTCATGCTGCACTTTACAGACAGTATGCTCTGGTCTAGCATTATACTCTATAAAAATTTGTAATCAAAATGGCCTCAGATGATTTAACAAGCAACACTAAATGCAATTGCTAAGTATAGCTAGTATGGAAGCAGAGCTGATTTAGAGCTCTTAGGTCTTAAGGCATAAATCTACTGGTGCTAAGATGGTAATGTGGAGACAACTGTTAGTTATCTGAGCCTGGCACTACAGAAGCCTAAATTAGGTTAGTGCTGTGGTCTTCACATGTAACAAAAACTGCTACGCATGAGGAGAGCACAGAGAGACGCAAAATCAGCTGTCTGTCAAAAGTGAATTCACAGATGCATCTCAAGAGGATGGGCAGCATATTTATAATGTTCTGTTACAAATGGTAACGTTTGGTATGATGGTGTCCTTGTTCTGAAACAAAGGGATTGTTGGCTGTTACTTGGAAAGGCTAAGATGGGGGAATAGTATTTCTCCTGGGAAGAAGAAAATAATTCCTGTTAAAAATTCCAAGGCTATGAAAGCTAATGAGGATAAGTGTGATTGGAATTATGCAGAATTATGACAAGAAATATTCTTGCAGTCTGTGGTTGAAGAGGTTATATACCATTTTTACTTCTATAGGTGTCTATAAAAAGCCTTATTCATTATGTTTTCCACCACTGTCTCTGGATTTAACTTAAAGAATTCAAAATCTAGCAGTTTAGTGGTGATTTGCAACAACTGATTTGCAACAAGTTCAGACATGTTAAATGTGTTTCTAAAACAGGCTAAAATGTTGTTCTGTTGATGTGTTAATGAAGCTCTTAATTATGTCATGGTGCCCTATGACAGTATTGTATGATGTGACATCTTCCCCAAACTGTTCATGAGAAGTTATGTGTTTGAAATAAGAGTAGGAGGGGTTGCAGGTGGGAGGTTCATTACCACTAAGATGGTAATAATGCAGTTTTTAAAATCAAACATATTTTGGTTTCATGTGAAGAGATACAGCTTCAGATTATTTGCATTTTGTAATCTAATTATGAAATGGGTTTTTTTCTTTGTTTATATTTATTTGTTCATTGTATTTTTCATTCTCTTGCAGTAAGTTTGTCTGTTAATTGAATAGGTTTGGTTTTTTGGTTGTTTTTTGTGGTGTTTTGTTGGGTTTTTTTGTTTGTTTGTTTTGGTTTGTTTTGGTTTTTTTTTTCCTTTTTAAGTTTGTGGAAAGGGGAGGTTAGCAGTGCTTCCTATAGAAATGTCCAGGTAACAAATTTAGCACCCTCCTGGTGAACAGCAGGGAAGAGAAAAGACTTCCTTGGGAGCACTTAATTTGCCTAAGAAGACTGTCTTTTCAATTGAAGAGAATTTATTATTATGAAAAATCAAAAGGCATTCAACCTTTTTGGTGATAAATTGGCCTGTTGCAGCCAGACAGCACTTCTTCCAAAGATAAGGGCATGGATAAGCTATTTAAACTAAAAGGTGTAACAGACAAAGGGAATGTGAACTTCTAATTGTGNCATATTGGGTATTTCCAGCTCTTAAATACACTAGGTTCCTTTTTTTTTGTGGTGTGGTTTGGTGTTTGTTTTGTTTTGTTTTGTTTTTTGGTGGGGGGGGGGGGGTTTTAACTTGAATAATTAGAAATTGAATGATTCAGAGAAGGGAAACGATGCTGGTGAAGGGTCTGGAGTGCCCATTCTGTGAGGAAAAGCTGAGGGAGCTGGAGTTTTTTAGTCTGAAAAAGAGAAAGTTCCAGAGTGACCTTACCACTCCCTGCAAATCCCTGAAAGGAGGGTGTAGCCAGGTGAGGTCAGTCTCTTCTCCATGGAAACCAATGACAGGATGAGAGGACATAGTCCTAAATTATGCCAAGAGAGGTTTAGGTTGGATATTAGGAAGAATTTATTCACAGAAAGGCATTGGAATGGGCTGCCCAGCAAGGTGATAGAGTCACAGTCCTGGGAGGTGCTAAAGGGAAGGCTGGACGTGGTCCTGAGTGCCATGGTCTGGTTGTCACAGTTGTGTTAGGTCGTAGGTTGGACTCGGTGATTTCAGAGGTCCTTTCCAAAGTACTAAATTCTGGGATTCTGTGATCTTAGGGAAACATTAGTGAATTAAGCCAGAGTCAGAAGCTACTGATGCTGTTGTTTCATGTGTGGTGGCAAAGACAGAAGTTCAGTGTCTGGAGTTTTTCACCACTAAGTGATGTAACTGTGCCTTGGCAGTAGTATGATACTTCCTGGGGAATAAAGTCAGACAGAGTGAAGTGGTAACAGAGGCTTGTGGTTTAAGTGCTCTGTTATGCTGGTCCTTAACTGCGCTTTTATTTTTACTTTTTTTAAAGTCTTTCTAAAGTTATTTCTGTCTGCCCAGTGTAATGGTGGTAGCATTGGTGTGGAAAGACACCGCTGCCCTCTGAAGCTGTTTACAAATACTGCCATCTCAGTAGCTGCTCTGTACACTTCTAAAACTGATACATCCTAACAGGTGGTACAAACATTGGCTGTCCCAGGAGAAGAAAAAGAAATGTTCGGTTAAATAAGATAATAGTATATCTGTATGGTATCTTTGATTCTGTAATTACATACTAAGGCTGTGAACTATAATTATTTAACCCACCTCCAGTTTACAATTTGACAACACTGCTATGTAAGCCTAGAGTTATAAGGGAGGATAATTTCAGGCTTCAAAGCTCCCAGCACAGATGTGTCCAAAAGTCCATTCTGCACTCTGAACTCTCTGTGGTTTTCAATTACTACACACAAAGGTCATGATTTTCAACCCTATTGTTCTGCTCTCCACTAGCTTTTCCAGCCTCTGATTTATTACAGCAGAGAGTGAGATAAGAGGCAGTAAGTTAAAAAGTGTGTATGTTTTGGTGGGGGATGTGAGCAAAGGCTACAAATGCTTTTAGTAAAACAGAATGCTCTCCTGGTGGCTGCATTTCTGAGGTTTATTAGTTCACCTGCCTCCAATGAGTCCTGCAGGTGCTTTGACAAATGGATTGAAAGATTGCCTAGTAAATTCCTCGACCTCTTGTAAATACTTCTGTGCCTTATGTAGATGATTTGTAACTTCCTATGCCAAGGTGTCTTTGTAAATCACACCAGAGACCCCTGTGCCTTCCAAAAGCCACAGTGTGACTTGGATGAGGAAATGAATAAAAGCTGAAGCTTTTGAAACTGAAACTGACAAAAAAAGTGTTAATAGAAAATTAAGGTGTTGAAATTCTAAATGTGTATTGAGGAAAGAGAAGTCTTTTACCCTTGCTAGTTTCTCCCACTCACGCCAATATGTGCTGCTTGCTCATGGAGTTATAGACCAGTTATCTCTTCTGCCAAGTGCCAAGGTCCTAATATGAATCTCCTCCTCAAAAGTCTCATTTCTGTTGAGAATTTTCCCTGGACTGCTACTGATCACTGAAGAGATACATCAGACACGAGTTTGGATCATCCCAATGCCACCTCTGCCTTGAAAAATAAGTTTGAACTTGACACAGGTACTTAAATAATTCACAGCTCCTGTTGACATGATAATGTATTTGATCTCTCCAATGGTTGGAGAAGAGATGACAGCTGTGGGTGTTTCTGATGCATGAACAAAGTGGGGAAGATCATGTTTAGAAAAACTAAATAAACCATTACTTATGCAATAATCAGTTTCATTTCACCCTGGATATACTTTGAAAACATTTAAGTTAGCTTGTGTACAGATCTGAGCTAGGCAAGTAATATTTTTATAGCAGCAAGAAGTGGGGAACATAGCATAAAGTTCAGAGCTCAATTCAAGGAGCTGGAAATTACAAGGCTCAGTTTCAGGAGCTGAAAATTCTGGAGTCCCTCACTTCAATCCCTTCCTTGTTTAAAAGCACATTTTTGGTTTTCTTCGAGATTCTGCAGGTCAAAATTCAGGGCAAGAGGTAGTTGAAAGATGTGTAGATGTGGCACTTAGGGACATCATTTAGTGGTGGACTTGGCATTGCTGGGATAATGGTTGGTCTCAGGGCTTTCAGAAGTCTTTTCCAATCTAAAGAATTCTTTGATTTAATCAATTCTGGAAATGTTTCCTTCTCTATGTGCATATGTATATGTGTGTATAAATCTGTGTCTTAAGGGTAGGAATACCATTGCTGTCACTTACAATGTGAATTTTTTTGTAGATATTCTTGCCTTATAATTTCTTCTGAATCGATTACTGCCAAAGCTGAGTGCCACATTTTAAGATTGATCTAATTAATTATATTCAAAATTAATACCATTAGAAAGCTAAAGATACTGATTTTTTGTTTGTTTGTTCCTAGCAGAAAAAAAGGGTTTACAAAGAAGAATTTTCAAGTTTTTGCAAATTGTTTAGGTACTTGGTATCCTGATTTCATTAAACATATTCTGAAATGTTTCTGAAGTCAAAATGAGAAGATAGATTATTTCTAAAGGCGCAGAGAAGAAGGTTTTCTAAAATCTTTCCTTATTTTATAATTGAGAACATTTTGATATGGGTTTTTTTCTTATTTACATAAATTAGTGGACTTGCAGGAGTACTTTCTGATTCCTTCCTGGAACTCCTAGCCTGTACTCTGGCTGGACCTTAGTAATTTCCTTTTTTCATCTGTAACATTTTAGCACCTAGTTATTTCAGAAAAATTAGAGGGTTGAGCAATACTTTACCTTCACTTACTCATCCCTGTTGATACAAGAGGACAGTTTTTTTTATCATCTGTGTTTTCCTCTGTGTTATCCAACTTGGGAAAGAGTCTTCTATTTGGTCTACTATTTCTCCTGTTTGTTTTGTATCTTAAAACTTAGTCTGTGGCTAAAATGTGCTAATATACAAAAGTTCCTTGCCTTTAAAAAAGTTGGTGTCAGCTCTTAAAGTTCCTGATAGAATTAAATTAAGAAAGCTTGTTACATTTTTAGAAATGTTATTTTATCTGCTGGGAAAGTTGCAGTGCTTCAGATGATGTAAGTGATAAATGCAGTCCTGGGAGACCTACAGGTTGCCAATAACCTTTGACTGACCATGGCAGCACATGAAGTCTTAATAACTGACCCTGTACAGAGACAACTTGTAATCCACTGTAGCTGTAGTAAGTGAGGGCTGTTACGGTCTGATTGATATTTGGAGGCTTGTACAAAATGAGGTGGCTCTTTCAGGCTAGTCTAGAGTTGGCTATAGTAGAATATACCCATAACTCTGTATCTTCTCTTATTGGCAAATGCACAACTTGGCCAGGATTGATGTAAATTGCCTTTGTGTTAAGACCATAAATAAGGACATACTTCATTCGTTAGTCAAACAAAATGTTTAAATCATATTTTTTTGGGTTTGTTTCAAATCAGAAGTGCAAAAGAACTGATACAGATATGAGTTACAGAAAAGTATTTTAATGAATAGATATAGATGTGTGACTTAAACAGCAATCATTATTAAAAGACAGACAGGCCTTTCATATTGGAATTTCTAGTTATTGACAAGATCATGCATTTAATTTTCTGAGTGTCAGGAAAATCTCTAATACAATTTAATTTTAAAGGGAATTTGCAAATGTCACTGCAGACCAAATGTAGAACTAGTACTAATAAAAGAGGTCTACTTCTTTCATTATATGAATGTGCATATATACTTCCACTATGCTTTCTTTCTTCTCTTATGCAGTACTTTCTAAGGAATGGGCACTTTCTGATGATCCTTACCTCACAATGAGATACGTGGGCTTGGAGGCTGCCTTGGATTACTTTTTATTTTCCTTCTCTTAAAGAAGGAAAAGTGTGAACTTAACTAAGATTGCCTTTCTTTGCACAAGAGAAGAAAAAAAAATGTTCATTATTACAGTTTATCAATGTTGTCATTTCTACAAGCTTGAGAGGTGATAAAATTTAACAAGAGTAGTGTCTTTTTCTGAAGAATTTGTTAAGGGAATGAAGACAAGAAAAATATGGAGTCATAATTTTGAAAAAATATATGGTGAAGCACTGCTTACCTTACTTGATGATCATTCTTCAGCACTCAAAAAGTGAAAATCTGAAAGCAGTCATCTCACTGTAACTTGACATAATTTTAATGAGAAATTTCTAAATATTCTGAAAAATCTAAGCTTTTATTACACACTAAATAAAACTATTTCCCATTAAAATAAATAGTTTTCTGGTGAGTACTTGTTGCATTTTACTTATTTTTTTATTGTCCTTTTGATTTTTAACTCTTTGATTTGGGCACTGTGTCTTTCTGTGCAGAAGAAGGAATGTTTTCTGTTAAGGTTCAGGTTACTGAAAGTGTTTAGAAATTAGAGTTTGAGCCAAGGACAGGTTTGATTTTTCTCAGTGGCCTTGAGGGAGAGGAGCCTGGAGCCGTGTGGGCATGGCCAAGATATTTCACTATTTGACACCATCTTATGTCACAGCCAGGGTGAGGGACAGGGATTCTCACTTCCCAGAATGACTGGGGTGTTTCTGTTCTGGGGGAGAAAGTGGTAAATGGAACAGTGGTAATGCTGGTTCTGAATGGAATGCTTGTCCACCGTTGGTTTTCGTTCTCTTGGACTTGGAGGAAAACCAGAGGGTCTGGGAGCCATTTTGTTCCTTGTCTCAGGGGCTGCACAGTGCTGGGTCAGTTGGTCATGATCATTTTTGTACATAAATTACCCTATTTTTTGTATAATTTTTTATTACTACTGTTGCTGTTACTGTTTGGTTTTTTAATCTCTTGTTACAGCACAAACACCTGCATGGACTTGGGTTAGATAGAAGGATGCACAAGTTTCTTCATGCTTGACCCACTTTAAACTGGTGCTACACGGTCTGGCATTAGTGAGCACAGCAGCGTGGTGTGAGCAGCCTGTGTGAAGAAACTGAATGCCCACTCAGAAAACCTTTGTTGTACACCTTAATATAAAACAAAGCAAAGCCACTGTGGTCAGTAGAAGTAAAAATAGCAGTATAGATGACAGCACCACAGTATGAGCTGCTATTGAAGAGAACTGAAAGCCGTGTTTGTAGTGGATGCTTTCTGGATTCTGTTTCAACCTGTACAAATAGATCACAGCTGGAGTATTTGCAGTGCCTCAGATCTTTGGGGCATGCTCAACAATGACATTTAGTAGAGATCCATTTTTCCTTTTGCTGGCTCTAAAGTAATTGAAGTATAGGTCAAAAAGAACATCTGACTGAAAATACCCATGTTGAGATAGCAGGACAATTAAAACAGGGAGAGAAGGTGGAGGATAATAGCAGGACTCAGCAGTCACCAAAGCATGGTAACCTTCGTTGCTGATCCTGACCTCTTTTCCTTTCAATTCCTGATGTCATATTTTGGGAATATGTTAACTGAAAAAATAAAAAAATAAAAAAAAGGAAGAGAAAGCAGACATTAATCTAAGGATACTAAAATAGCACTTCAAAATGGGATATTGGTATTGCAATTTGAATGCTATTTAAACATTTTTTAAATGTTAATTTTCTATTTTTAATCTTTTTTTCCTAACTGAGCACAGATATACCCAGGAAAAATGACACTTGGCATGCAGTGATTTGAAGATCACTGTCTCTCCCTTGATGTCTTCATTTGACAACATCTATATGTTACCAGGTTGCCATGACAACTAAGTACAGTTGTAATTGCAACCCTGGAAAGGTAATTCTTTCACTCAAAATCTGGCATACATTTAGCCTGTCTGAAGTTTCAACAAACCATCTTTTAATGACAAGTATTTTGAAATGACTGAATGAGGTCTTTCTTTGATGTCAATTTTTTTATTATCTCGTGTAGTTTAACCAGAAAGATATGTTGGCTATAATTCAGTGGAGTCTGTGTTTTTTAACCTTTTTATGTCTTATTTAAGTTTCAAATATATGGTATCGACTGTGAATCTGAAATTAACATATGAAAGCAAAATACCACACGAAGTGTTCATTGATTTCTATTGTCAGTTCTGAAAGCAGATCTTGATGCATTCCTCCTGCTTACTATCCTTTTCTTTAAGTCAAGTGAGTTTTGTATGACTGACTGTACTTTTTTTAATTATAAAAAAACATCCAAACCAAAAAGGAAGAAACATACAAATAAAACCAAAAGAGAAACTCAACCAAATACCAAAAAAAAGCATTAATTTCCTGAAGTTGTGTTACCATTCCATGAAGTCATGGTAGGAGCATTTTCTAGGTTTCTGAGTTGTTGCTCACTAAAGGTTAGTGCTGTTACCTGGGATTTCTGAGATAAATCAGGCCATTTTAGCAATCCAGTTCATTAGAGGTTCAGTGAAAGCTGAGCACAAATAGTGTGGGTTTAACTTCATATAGGATAAATGCCTGCATTTTTCTGTTTGTCTCAGCAATCTCCAGCACTAAAATCGCCCTCCATAAAACACGCACAGAGGTGTTTGGGGTTATTTTTTTTCCTTCCCTCAACAACAAGAGCAGGGTGGGGCTTTGAATGTGTTTTGAAAGTCAAGTTGATTTCACTACAACAGCTTTGACTTTTCAGCATACACTTCATTTGTCAGTTGAAAAATAGTTCAAATGCATCAAGGCTATTCACACTCCCATGATGTTGTTCAATCCCAGCTGGCAAGAAAGCTCCAGAAAGACACTCACTCACTCACTCCTCCCCAAGTGGGTTGGGGGAAGAGAATTAGAAGAGTAAAAATGAGAACTTGTGGGTTGAGGTAAAGACAGTTTAACAGGTAAAGCAAATAGCACTCACACATAAGCAATGCAAAACGAGAAATTCATTCACTAATTCCCATCAGCAAGCAGGTGTTCACTCTTGAATAACAAGGAAGGAAGGAAGTGAAGGAAGTTCTCCTTGGGAAGACAAATGCCATAACTTCAGATGTTCCCCCTTCCTCTTTCTTTAGCCTTCCCCTTCAGCCCTAAAGGAAGACTTTGTGCCCCCCCAGCCTACTTGCTGGGGGTTGGCTGATAAGCAGAAAAGGCCTTGACTCTGGGTAAGCACAGTTCAGCAATAATGAAAACATCCCTGAATTTTCAACACACTTCCAAGCACAAATACAAAACACAGCCCCATACAAGCTGCTATGAAGAAAATTAAGTCTCCCCCAGCCTGAACCAGCACATCCAAATTTGGAGGGGCTTTTATTAGGTCTCCTTGCAAATCTGAACATCCATGATCATTTCAGGACAGGTCCTCTGCCTGCATCGTGTTGTGGCACAATGCCAACTGACTTGCTCTTTATCTTTTCCTTTGCATTTGAAATTATTCAGAATATTTTCATTTAGCTTTTTTCTTTCATTGCCTTCCAGTGAAACACAGGACAAAACCATGGTATCATTCAGGAAAATAGAACATATATATTTTGAATCAAGTCACAGAGGCATCACTTGAGATGTCCTAAAGCTCAATATAACCAAAGTACTGAGTTAGGCTTTCAATATTCCAACACACAGCACAGTGGTATAAATTGCAGAGAAGGAATCACGATCGTTTAATTTGAAATAATCCTTTTATCTCTGAGGCCTGTGCTTTGCTGTATCATTTGAGCATTTTGTGTGATCTGGTAAACAGGGTTCTAATTGTTTTTGCAGATCAGTAGTTTAAAAAGCTAGGCACACCTACACAGGGTAGAAAACAGCCATTCTGTGATTAAAAGACATTAAGCATCAAATACATAATACCAGCTGGTAAGGCAGGAGGATTAGGGATGGGACAGCAATCCCCGTATCTCTGAATGCATCTTACTCTGAATATTCATATAGGAAGATAGTCTCATGACTCTGAATAAACAAACTAGGGTGTCCTGGTGTAATTCAGCTCAGAATTTGCTGCTTAGTATATATGAAATATATGAGGTGTTTTATGTTGAACGTTAATTTTTTTTTTGCACTGGATATTTATCTAGTAAATCCCTTATTTACTTCTTTCTGTAAACTTTAAATATTCACTTTAGCACACAGGGATATCAACAAGGATCTTATATTCTAATTTCTGGTTTATGCTGTATTTGTTAGTTTTATTTTTCTTAAAGCCATTGAGATAAAAATTTGGCCCAGGGTTCTTGCAGGAAGACAGGTTGTTTCTGTTTTGAAAGCTAGTAATGACAGCGTCTTTAATTTTTTTTCCAGTTGCCAGTGTTTCCTGGCAGAGGCACTGTTTTATGCCTTCAAAGTTTAGAAGTTCTCTCAATCCTGTAGTAACTCCACACCATTTGGGTCTTCACCTTAACTGCTGTGCTCTGAATTTTCTCTTGGCATATGAAGGGAACGAATATGCCTTCCTTCCCTCTTCTTTGTATTTGCTTGGTTTGTAGTTGCATATTTGTTGAGTACGTGGTCTTGCTTTCCCTTCGTGAGAGTTGTGCCTTCTGACTAACCTGGAAATCACTTACATGCTATTGTGCTCTTCCCCACTGAATGCTTTGTACCTCCAACTTACCTGTTTACGGTTGCATGACAGGGTATAGCTTACATGAGAAAAGTTTATGTTGCATAGGATTAGAATGTAACTTCTTCAGAAAGTAGGGATGCCTTTAGTGTGTTTTTTCAATTGCCTCAAGGTCCTTCAGAACCCCTCTGTTTTAAACCCACTTGCTTCCCCCCTTGGTCTGACCCTGTACTTAGGCAGAACTCCACCTGCCAGGAAAGCAGGCTCTTCACTTTCTGGGCTGTGTCAAGCTCTTTGGGGGCTCGGTTGATTTATTGTTATGGTGACTTCATCGACCACTCCAGCATTCCTTTGCACAAAGCCTTAGACAAACTGTGCCCAGTGAGGCAGCCTGCTTAGCCTCCCACCCTGGGGTCAGCACAGCAGTGTTGAGAAATAATCACTTCACCCAAGCCTGCTTCCCACAGAGAGGTGTTGCAGTCCCCTTTCCCACGGACACACACTCTTCCTTAAATACATGTCAACATCATTATGGTGCCAAGAATTCATAAATTATATATAGACTGCCTGTATCATCATATTTCTTCTTTGTCAAAGAAACCTCATTAGGACAGAGGTGAGCTAGTCCCCTGGGTGCCTTTCTGATGTTCTGGCATCTCAGTCACAGCACACCTTATAATCCTTATTAATTGAGACTTCAGCATTCACTCAGTCAACGACCCCCTATCATGAAGTTATTTTAGGTCTGTTTTCATCTAGCCCTTGTAAATCTCCTTTCTTGATACATGAGGGAAGCTGTACAGAAAGAAACATTCATAGCTCCCACTTCTTAAGTTCATTCATCTATGAAATCTGCATTTCATGTGTTTCACACATGAATATTAAAGGAGAGGATTTACATGAGGTAGGTGTGAATTAACCTGTAATGCTTTTACAAATCTCTACATCTGTGTGTGCTCATTCAGGCAAATGGGTGGTTGTGGTATTTGTATGAGAGAAGCCACTTATGTGCAGTTTTGTTATTCCTGTAAAGCCTTCTTGGAGAAGTTTGGAGTCCAGAATGTGTTTGTCTGCCAGTCAAGGTGGAACCTGTAGCTAAAAGAGAATAATGACTACACATTTTCTGTTGCCCATTCAGCACGTATGAAGTTGTTTCTCAGGTAGAAGTGTGATACAGATATAGCACCATACATGCTCTGTAACAGTTCTGGTCCTTAATATGCATATTGTGGTTAACACAGCCCTCGCAGCCTTTGGTTATAAAAGTGGAAATGGGCTCTGATCTGTAAGAATCAAACTTTCAAAATGTACAATTCATGCCTGTAAATCCGAGAACCCATTTTGGCAATGACAAACGTGTTTGAAGGGAAAACAGTATTTAAATCAGAGGGTCACACAACATTTTCTTGAAATTATAATTCAATAAAGAAATTGATGCTAATTAGTGTTTAAATCTCTCATCTTGTCAGCTCTGTGTGGTGCTTTGTTTGAAGTGAAATGTTTTTCGACACAGCCTTCCTAATGCAAAATTAGTTTTCCTTAGTTCTTTGATGTTGTTGTTCTTAAAGGGAAAGACATGAAAATCCATTTTTTTTGTAGCAGTAGTAGTAAAGGAGGGAAATTGAATTGATTTGATATTCATATTACTTTTTATGCAAAGCCCCAAAGGATTTATCAACAGCTCTGACCATCTTCATCAAGAATTGAGGAAAAATGATTTATATTTTGTATTATAGTTACACCTTGAGGCCCCTTTCAAAATAAGTTTTATCCAATTTGATGTTATACGTGTCAGTAAGCATCTGTCCTCCAAAACTTCACAAATAGGCCAGGCAATGACTATAAGTAAAAATGGTATTAAGTGCCCCACTCTGTATTGCTTTGTGGAACTGAATACAGCAATGGCAGTATCAGCTCAAGGTGAGTTGAAGGAGGAGAAAATGGTGACAATAAAAGCTTCCTCTGAGAACATTGATACTGTACCAATTTGCACTGCTTCTGTATGATATGCTTCTAATGCACTGTAGTATAAACACATATGTGCTTGCTTTAAATGCTGTGAGAGTGCAGTGCATTGTAATCTGCTGTTTGTCTTGCACCTGGCAGATGCATACAACAAAATATTCCAGCTGCAAGTGAAACAAATTATAAAATATGCATTATGAAATAATAGGGTGAGGGTGTGTTTGTTGAGGAACATATGTGCATATAGACATTGTTTAAGTCATAAGTAAACTAAAATTATACAATATCATGCAAAAAAGCAGTGTTAAAGTTACTTAATTAAAGTCAGCAAATTTAGCTTTTAGGAATGTGGAGATTTGAAGGTTTTTTTCCTGGTCTCTGTTTAATCTTTTCTTCCCCTCTCCTGTGCACAGTCTTTCTTTGTGCACAGTCCCTATACCTGCTTTGTCACACCTTATTCAGTTCAAATAGAATACAAGGATATAAATTGTTCTAAGTTGTTTTATCATTACACATATAATATTAAAAAAATTTGTGTCATTATCCTCATTTATAGATTATTTTTTCTGGAGTTTTATCATAAAAAGGAATAAAAAAAATTTGAGTAGTAGGAAGTCTAGAACTGCGTCAAATAGATTAAGCTCAAAATAACAATTTATTTGCCTGATCTGTCTGGCATCATGCTTCTCTGGGTACTGTTTGGTTCAAAATACAGCTCCTATTTGGATCCACAGCTACGAAGTTTGGATATATATCCCTTCTACAAATAAGAACCAGACTCTTCACCTAAAAACATCAACAATGTAAAATGCAAGTATTTAACCATCTATGAAAGTTAACATTCTGATTTTGTCCAGTATTCTGTCTTCTCACTCAGTGAATATGTAAATAGAGAA
Organism: Urocynchramus pylzowi; assembly: GCA_013397555.1. Taxonomy (NCBI): domain Eukaryota; kingdom Metazoa; phylum Chordata; class Aves; order Passeriformes; family Fringillidae; genus Urocynchramus; species Urocynchramus pylzowi. The sequence continues at coordinate 1,237,073 of VZRH01001001.1, read as the reverse complement.
TTAAATTCACCATGGCAACATCTTTAAGTCATGACTTTTTTTTTTCTGTAATGTCTCTCCAGCTTTCATAGGGACATCCAAGCATGAAACAAATGTCACAACGATTTTGTGGGTGTTAGTAATCTTTACGGATCCCCAAGGGGAGGTACATGATATCCAACCACATTTCACCTACAGAGTCAAGTAAAACAGTGCCTGGTCAATTTTAAAGATATATGATGCAGCTAGCAGTCAGTGTGACAGACCATTTTATTATCTGCCTTATGTCATTGTCAGGAATGGAAACTGTAGGGCTACCCACAAATTATGACTGAGTTAACAGAACACTCAACAGTAATGGAAAGTTATTTTTCTTTAAGTCAAACAGAAGATATTGAAGGACTGGTAGGGGTGGGTGGGTCTTTGGTTTGGGTTGGAGAGTGGTTTGTATTTTTTGGTTTTGGGGAGGTTTTTGTGATACTTTGGGTTTAGTTAGTTAGAGATTTATTTCTTCTTGAGACACAGTACAGAAGACAGTTGCTTACAACCAGAATAGCCTGTACTTGAGCATATTGTCTTCCATTTTAAAAAGAAACCAAATTTTGGTAGTGCATACTAAAAGGCTTAAAGCTTTTTCTCTGAAATAAAATATAACAAAAACAGTTTAAAAAAAAGTTAAGTCTGGGTGTATTTTTTTTATATATCATAGGTTTTTTTCAAGACACCTTGGTCACTCATGAGTAGTATAAGAAATCATAAATTGGGCTAAACTTGGTGACCAGATTTAAAAAGAAAAAAAAAAAAAAAAAAAGAAATCTACACTAAAATAGATTCTTATTCTCTATACATAGCATAGAATTAGCTGGAATGCATGATACATCTAGAGACTATTTCAAACACTGTGTTTGTATTAAAAGGATGTTTCATTTCTGGTGTTCTTAAATAATAATCAATTGCATGAAGCTTAAATTTCTAGATGGATTGATTCATTCTGTCTTTATTATTAATGATAAACTGCAGTTGCAATGCTTGTTTATATTAATTATGCATCTTCAGTCAATAAATATCTTCCAGCAAATATTTGAAAATGCTATCAAATCTGTTGTTATTTTCAATGGATTAATTTGTATTGTATGATGCTGATTTTCTGCTCAGAAATTTTTTCTCAAAATGGCAATTATTATAATGTGAACTTTGTGTGGAATATCTTTGATTAAGAAACCTAATAATTACTGCTTTCCTTATGATATGATACAGTTTTCCTTATGAGCCCTGTCATTTGTTGACTTGACAATCTGGAAATTTTCAGTCCTCCCTCACATCCTAAGGCAGCTCTAAATGTTGTATGATAGTGCCAGAGACCAGTGAGTGTAGAGAAACCATCTCTGAGCTGTCTGAAAATCAGTGATAGTCCTTAAAAATAAATTCTAATTTTATTGCTACTTCCAGATATTTTCTCTTCTTAGATTAGGTTATGTTGCATTGGTTTCTTCTTTCTTTCTTGCTGTGTGCTGTAAAAATATTAAAGCATTCAAGCTATTTTAATCATCTTTTTAAGTACTGCTAATACTGTCGGTTAGCTGATCCACAGTGGAGCATTATTAGTCAAATGAGTCATTTTGCATGCTCTAGCAATAAGTGTCATATTTAGAGATATTAATAGCACCTTCAGTTTGGGTAGATGTGCCACTCTTATTTCAGTGGCTTGGAAAGGTCTCAAGTCTTGCTTCCTTAGGAAGAAATTATTTGTGTGATCTCCAGGTGAACTCTGCCTGGAAAAGTGCGCTTTGGCAGTGGGCATGGGGGAACGGTGCAGAGCGCGCTCCCTGTGTGTTTCCTCTCTTGTGTCACACATTTGTGTGGCTCAGTCTGTGAGTGCCACTTAGGTCAAGGGCAAGCTTTGACAAGCCTGTTCCTTTCTGTGACTGGAGCTCCAGGCTGTCTGTTCAGGCCTAAAGAACTAATTGTAGTGTTAGCGTGGTATGTCAAAACATTTGTACAGTCAATATTCATGGATTCTTTAATATAGCACTTGCTTTTAGAGTTTCCTCAAAGCAGATCAGCACAGAACATCACTGATTGTATTTGTAATTACTAGCAGCCCTGCCTGCCTATGGAGCCATGTGAACACCCACTGTTTTCAGGAAATTCTAGGGTTGTTCAGCTCAATTCAAAAATGTCATTGTCAGACAATACATCACCATTAGTGTGACTGCTTAAATGGCAGGGAAGTTTCCTCTTGTCTTAGGGTAATATATTAAATAGAAAATGCTAGTAATGCCTGCCTCAATAAAATAAAAGATTTTCTGTGTGGGTTGTTTGGGATTTTTTTCCTTATATTACATATCAAAAGACCTTTCTCTTTAAGTTCAAGTACTCTTTAGTAGGATTCTGATAAATAAACTTTTCGATTACTGCAAGATCAGTTTAGCTTAGTAGCACCACAAATATGAGTGACTATCCATCTCAGACCTTACCCTGCCTCTGTCATGTTGCCACCAAGTGCTACCTGTTTCTGAATTAGTGAGAAAAAAATGGATCTGCCAGAGGAGTTTAACTATTTAGGACATGTAGCTAGGCAGGAGGGATAGTCTAACAGTGCTGGGGCTGCAAGTAGAGAGCTGCTTGTCCTCGGGTTTATCTTTTACAATATATAATTATGTTGAAGGTCTGGGTGTATTGGCTTGCTGAACCTCTCTGACATCTATATGTAAATATGATTTCTATCTGTAGTTAATATTTTATTTGCCTACAAGCATAAAAACTTTATAAACTTGTTACTTCTCTCTTTGATAATGTTGGATGTATAGGTTTAGGGTTTTAGTCTCTGATTAATCAAGAGAGTAAGGAATTTTGCAGGAATGCCATCTGAATTTAGTTAATTGCATGTGGAGGAAAAACCTGTATTCTAAACACAGCCCTCAAGGGCCCCAAGTTTAAAGGTATCCATGCTGTGCCTATGTAGTTCAGGCCAGTATCCTGTGTGGAATATCCATGTTATTCGTAAAGCTAAAAGCTCTTGTATACTTGAAGCTAATATTGCCTATGGCTGTGCAGGTAAATAACAATTTACAATCAGTATGCTTTGTATTACATTAGTTTGTTTTGTCATGAAGAAATAAAATGGCAATATTTTTTTTTTTTATTTGTGAGCAAAACTAGTAAATTCCATGACTTTTTAAAGTCAGTTCATGTGTATTTATATTCCATAAAAAGTTTTGGGAGGTTCTTTTCTCATATTCTCTATATAATTCTAGTACTGACAACATGACCTCTGGTTCACCTCTTTATTGAAAATGTGGCTAAGAAAATATATTAGTTGATAGATAGATCTAGACATTACAAATATATATTATCACCTATGCAATTCATTTAAATGCAGAGGTAATTTTTAAAAATACTATGATTATGACTGACTACATCTGTAGAAATTATATCATGCTTGAATACCTCTGAACTTTAGGGGAAACTAGGAGAAATGTGCATGCTGGAAATCAGAACACATGCTCATACAATTTAATACTTTTGCTACTGAATTATTTGAAGGAAAAAATAAAACTAAAAGCATCTGAAACAATTGCTCAGAATTAAGAAATAATCACAAGTTAATTCTGTAATGCTTTCTCAATGTTGTTTTCTTCTTGAGATAGATTTTGATGTTTTGGGTTCTTTTCAGCCAGTTTATATGGCAATTATTTGGAGTTCAGCCTGCCAGATAAAAGCAGAGAAGTTTAAAGGAAACTTGTCTTTTGATATGTCAAGAGACATCAGGATAATTCTTCTCTTTAACCTTCTCAGACTAAAGGAGCTAAAAATATGCAGGGTGTGAACGTGCTGGTACCCCAGAGGATTAGAAAGGCTGCACCTCTTTCTTTTGTCATGGGAACACACTTCTTTGGGTTGGAGGAAAGGAAGCTCAAGTGGGGAAGAGTTCCTTTGGCAGAAGGCAGTCATTTGTAGGCCTCTGCAGTTTTATCCCTTAGGTCCACTGATATAAGGCTTTGATTTGGGAGAGTACATTTGAATGCATTTACTATGCATTGGCTAGATTGAATGAGGAAGATCCAAAGGCCCTTATACTTCAATTAAAATTTCTGGAAGACAGTCTGGATCTCTTGTCTCTGAAGGTAGTCAGGGTAGCTTGTGAATAATTTTGCTTTTTTTGAGAAAGCACAGTCCTCAGGCCCAAAGATTTTAAATCTTGATTAGATTCAGGCCTCATGGGTTGGTCTTGAAATAAATTTATATATTCAGTACAAGAAGTTAAAAGAAATTGCTGTCTCTTGAAAAATGAGAGTCAGCCTTTGCTGATGAGTCTCTTTAATTATATTTCTAGTTGACATTTTTTCTTTTAAATTCATTCAGCATAATCTTCATTGCTGTCTCCAAAATAAAACTTAGTTTAGTTAATTGGCTGCTGAAAGTGAACAGGCTCTTGCATAGCTGCTGCATGGCTCTTTCAGTGATAAGATGGGGAGTGGGCTGTTTCCTCTTTGCAGAGCTCTCAGAACATGCATGTTGCTGCTGGCAAGAGCTGCTGCACTTTGGTTTAATACTTGCTTTCCTTCTATCTGTATTCCAGACCAGCTGTGAGTATTTGTATATGTTTTCACGCACAGCTCTGTCAGCATATTTTGTCCTTATGCAACCCTCCTTTATTTCTTTTCAATATCCAAGCATCAAATGGCAAAATATTTTTTGCAGTGAAGGTTAGATGGCAGTGATTTGTTTGAAGCCATCAAGTAAGTCTTCAGCTTTGGCCAGAAATGGCCAGAAATGAAATGGATATGCTAGGTCATAGTGATAGAATGGCAGAGTAATTAGTAGAGAAGAGTCATAGGTGATATTAAATTAATAGCTTAATAATTCTATTCTTGTTACTGAACTGCATGTCAAGTTGCAATAAAAAATTGTGACTAAAAATAGTTTAGAATAGTCTTTTAAAAACCTTCATTAAGAAGAATTAAAAGGCTGAGAAGTTCTGTCCAAATTTAGTTGCACTATTTTAAATACTTGAGAATAATTTCACAATATATTATTTAAAAAAAGATGGGTCCTCTGTGCAAAATGTTATTAGTGGAGTCCTTGAAGCAAGTACTAGAAAATGGCTTTTCCATTACTTTGGAGGCAGCATTAAAGTACCATGAAATTACAGACATTTTTATACTAGTATTTAAGCATTTCCCTTATAGCCCTCATATGTAACATCCAGCATTTTAAGGCAACTTATATACTATACCTGGAGATGGATCACCAAATGATAATTTAACAGCAAGATATAAATCTATCAGATTTTCTAAGTGTTGTAAATTCTTGTATATCACTAAGTTGTATTAAAAACATATAAGGTTCTAATTAAAATTCTACTATTCGTAGAACTTGTGTATATAAAAAGAAGTTGTAGATTTAGTGCACCTGAAGCAAGTTATTCTTTTGTTGGAGTTTTTTCATTTAGGTGGATCTTTTACAAGTTAAATTAAATTATTACTTTATGTTGCATAAATGAATAAATATTCAGAGATCATTTCAATTATAGTCATGATTTTCATGAAGTTTTCTTTCCTGTTGCAGTGTCATCTGCAGTCTATAGAAAAAAATATTTGCATTTCATTCTTCCCTGGAGATAGTTTACAAGAAAAAAGAATTAGTTGGTAAAACAGAGCAAGTCTGAAATACAGCACTTGTGCTGACTGTCCACCCTCCCATCAGTCTCCTCTTTTCAGCAAATTCACTGAAGCAATATTTTTTTAGGCCTGCAGATTACTTAAGGTAGCTGTGACTGATGACTCCAAGAACACAGCTGCTAACACCTGGGTTATAAATAGGGGTAACTGCAGGGGAAGAGCAGATGCATACCTGTCTCCATGCCAAAATATTCTACTCAAGGAGCACTTTCAGGAAAAGAACAGACTAGGACAATGGGAACAATTTTGAAGAAAAACATGCAAGTGGCAGGCAGGGCAAGAGGGGTTACAAAATAAGAGCAAAGGCTTTTCTTAGTATCCAGGACTATAGCTTACAGGAATCTAAAAGGAGGGAACAGCTGGGCAACTCAAGAGGTTAGATGGGCATTGCCAAATGTTTGCTATGATGCTTTTTTTTCTTAAATACTGGTAGCAGAACATGGCATTACAGGCCACTTCTCTTTGGGAGTTATTTGTGTGCCCACCTAGCACATGAGATAGATGTATTGTTCTATTCCTCAGTTACTGGTCAGATGACTTCTCTGTGAATATTCTAGTTAGTATTAATGTCACTGGAAAATATCTTATAGCCATAGTGTTTTGTCGTCTTCTTTCTCCATGATAAAGGACAAGGCACAGGGAAGGCTGGTCAGTCCTTGGTTGGTAGATCTATCAGGAGCTTGAGACAATTCATAGAACTGGTTGGAAAAGTCTAAGGGAGGGTAAATGATTGCATTAATAGAAGATTGCATTAGGGTTTTTTTGGAAAAGTTATAAATCTCAGGTTTGATCGCTTGGAGTTTTGACATTCTATTTCACCTTTACAAGGTTCTTTCAGAAGTAACAATGACTGACATTGAGACCAAATTTGATGTTAGGTAATTGTGTCTGTGTTGCAATGCTTCTAAAGCAGTGTAATCACAGCCTCTCACAAAATATGGTTTGGTGTTATTGCATATTTTATAAAATAATTGTTCCTTCTTCCCTAAAGCATGTGTCACGAAGGAGAATAGAGAAATTGTTTCTGACGGAATAATTTTAGGCAAGCTAGCAGGGAAATAAGGTTGGCTAATGCTTTCCATCATTAAAGTCTGCTTCCTGTAGCTTATAGTTTTACCAGACTTAAATTTCTGGTTTGGGGTTTTCTGTGCTTGATCTCTGGTTTAGGGCAGGTATAAACTCTTTGCATAGAACAAGGTTTACAGGTGTTACACAGACCTATAATTATATGACCAGATCATTGCAAATAAATTTAGATTGAATTGGTGGACTTACTGTTAAATATTTTTGTACTCTTGCATGATTTAAAGAAAGTTAAACATTTCAGTAAAATTAATGTGGCAGTCCTGTGTTTGGATAATGTAAAAAGTAACTGAAAGCTGAGAAGGCAAAAGTTACCAAATACTATATTATGTATAATGTTCTTTCCAGAAATTTAAGGTCAGTCCTTAGTGTGGGGAATTCATAAGTTTGTAATGAATTCATTTGTTCTGTCACCAATAAGCTAGGGGAGCCACCCAGAGGAAAAGCAATGGCCTCTATTTCATGGTATTCTTTTATTGGATCACATTATTGTAGCTAAGAAGGAAAATTATCTGAATTTAAAAAAAAAAATTAATACCATTTATTATGAGGTCATATGAAATATCACTTGAAAATATAATTCCAATTGACTTAAATACCCTTTGATGGATAAAAAACTGAAAGGCAGTAATTGAAAACTACTGAATGATCAATGACAGTGCACTGATTAGAGGAAGCAGGATCTATTGAGGGCAGCTCCAGTTGTTGGTACCACTGCCTACACTGAGCAAATGGTTTCAGTAGGTATTTCTTGTGAAAAAAATGCCATGTTTATAAAACATGTCAATCAGACTAAACTGGAAGAGGAAATAAATAATGGAATGCAAAGCAACTATTAATACTGAGAGGCAATAACAGATTTAAATTGGTTATGCAACATAGGTAAGAAAAACAATTGCAGATTTACTTTAAAAAAAAAATCTTTTGGTAGGGATATCCCTTTTTGTAGTAAGGATATAGTTTAGGGCTATCAGGTTGTAGTGTTATAAAGTGCAGTGCACTTTGATGTTAGAAAGCAGTGCAGCATGATGTTAGAAAGTTACATGCTGAAATAGAAAATCACAAGTTGAATCTACAATAATGAATCATCAGTTAGGGATTGATCTCTGACTTGTAGAATAAAGAGGTCTAGAATGACTCAAGTTCACAGCATTTACATTAAACCCCTTGATGGTGGTCCTGCCACGTACACATTGCTCTCCCCTGGGCTATATAGGCCCCCTCTGCCTCTCCCAGACATACTTATGTGAGTGTCGGGTGTGGAGAGAAGGGGAGGAGTTCATAAGTTTAAACAGAGAGAAGACTAAGTCACAGCCCAGCAGAGTGGTGGTTTATGGCATTATGGCAAGGTCATGACAGAGAGCAGCAGTCAGCTTCTCTAATAGGGGCGCTGGTCCTGGCAGAAGGGGACATGAAGTGTGCTGCCTCATTCATACTGCCCCTCAGAAGGAAAAGCTGAAGTTAAGTCCCCACAACATCACCTCAGTAGTATCTGAGTGAATACTTTCTTCAAAGAAAGAGGCACAGATAGTCATTGGGATGTCACCCATTAGAAATCTGTAGGTTTTGGTGACATACATGCATGGTCACAATTGTTTGTGTGGGCTGGAATGACGGAGTCTGATCATTCTCTGTAATGATATATAAGTAATAGGCTACAAAAATTATTATTAAGTATGCTAAATTAAGATAGGAAACCGTGAAAGCTTCTGTTGGACTAGTTCCAAAAAATTTATAACCTAATGGATCATTAGTCTTTTATACATATATTTATATATATATATATATTTATCTTCAGTGTCTTCCACACCATTGAGATCAACAGTGTATGCTGCATGCCTTTAAAAAACCATGAGTGACTATGTTGATAAGAAATTCCATCACTCTGAGGATTATTGTTCTTCCTAAGCTAATGTAGTTGATGATTGTTAACCTGAGAATTGTTAGGTATGGGATCAATGACGTGTTCTATCTGTAACAATGAAATTGTAACTTAAAATGGCAGAAAGCATTTATGTCTAACATTGGATATTAATAAAAAGGCTTCCATTAGAGATACTGTAATTGACAGAATCAAGGAACAGAATGAGACACATACAGTTCTATTTATTTCAAATATCGAAGTTTTGGTTTGGGATCTAAAATAGAGATCTAAATCTAGATAGAAATTCCTAAGGAGTATCAGTGCATGTTGTCAAAATTTAGCAAAGTTAAACTTACTAATGTTTTTACAAAACTAATAAAATTTTTTGTTTGTATTTTTTCCTTATCTGTTTGGTTTGGTTTTTTGGTTTTTTTTTTATTATTATTATTTGTATTTGTTTTAAATCTCCACTGTATTTCCCATTCTTTTTCTAGGACCAGAGGTTTTCCTGAAATTCGGACCTGTTGTGGGGTAAACAATAAGTTCTTTCAACAAAAAACTCTATTAAGCTCTTTGGTCAAAATTGCTATTTGAAAAATATTACTACAGTCATAGAATCATAGAAGAGTTTGGGTTGGAAGGGACACTTAAAGGTCACTCAGTTCAAGCCCCTTGCAATGCACAAGGACATCTCCATCCACATCAGGTTGCTCAGAGCAACTTTGAGTGTTCTCAAGGATGGGGTATTTACCACCAGTCTGGGCAACCTGTTCCAGTATTTCACCACTCTCATTGTACAAACCTTTGTACATCTAATCTAAGTCTACCCTCCTCCAGTTTAAAACATTAAGCCTTGTCCTATTGTGATAGGCCCTTCTAAACATTTGTGTCTATCATTCCAGGCACCCTTCGTGTACAGAAAGATTGCAATAAGGTCTCCCCTGAGCCACCTCTTCTCCAGGCTGGACAATCCCAACTCTCTCAGCCTTTCCTCGTAGAAATGCTCCAGCTCTCTGATCATCTTCATGGCCCTTCTCTGGACCTGCTTCAACAGATTCATGTTCTTCTTATGTTGGGGGCCCTAGAGCTGGATGCTGCACTCCAGGTGGGGTCTCACAAGGGCAGAGCAGAGGGACGGAATCATCCTGCTGGCCACACTGCTTTGAATTCCCATTGGAACTCTGAGCCATTGACCACTACCCTCTGCATGAGCTGTGCAACCTACTCCTCATCCACAAGGCAGTCCAGATATCAAATTCATATATCCCAAATTCAGAGAGAAGGATGTTTTGGGGGTTCATGTCAAAGGCTTTACATTCAGATAAATGACATGTGTAGCCCTTCCCTTGTCCACCAATGTAGTCCCTCAATCAAAGTAGTCTGCTAGCTTGGTCAGACAGGACTTGCTTGTGAGGCACTTAGAAAAACACAAAATATCCTGGTCATTAAGGTGTTAGTACATTGTTTATGAAAAATACTCCACAACTTGATGGCAATATATATGATGTTGTTATTGGTTATTGAGATAGATTTTTCCACAGTGAGAGTTACTATTACAAGGCATTTTCTGTGACACTTTCCTTTAAGATGCTACTTGGTCTACAGGCAGTTGCCAGTGAGTCCCTTGTTGTTGTGTAAAAATAGATGGTAAAAGTTGCTTTTGAATATGTTCACATCAGTCACTTTGTATGAAAACAGAAATTCTGTCTGAGCAATGAGCTACAGAGAGAGGGCTAAAGAATGAGCAGTAGGATCTGTGCCAGTACTATGTCTTATATCTTGAAGAGAATGACTTTCTAAGATTAATTCATTTTAAGCAAGAGGAATCACCTTGTTTTATGACCAAGCAGTAATCTCAAGGTCTGTACATTACGTTTTGTCATAACGAAAGGTTTCTGAAGTCACATAAAAAACATGACCTGTTAGAACAATCCAGTGCGCAAAGCCTATTTGCAAGAATTGTTTTATAAATCATTATTCGATTGTGACCAGTATGTAGTAGAAAAAAATAATCTTTTTCAGTGGTGTATTCTTCTATGGCCTTCTTTTTATACAGTTGGTATAAATTGGTTTACTACTTTGTTCTTTATCTGAGTTTAAATAGTTCTTACATCTTTGCTTGCATCTTTTCACAGGATCTATTTTACAGCACTGAAACCTTTAAAAGAAAAAGGAAGGGGTTTTTTTCTTTCTTTCTTTTGTGCTTTATAGAGCATTTTATTTGCACACATTCATTAATGTTTCAAACACAAGACTAAGCATGTTTTGGTGAAATATCTCCCTGCTCATTTTTGACCCAAATTGTGGATGATGCCCATTGGCAGCAGATTCCCTAAATCATCTGCACCATTGTCCTGGTCTATAAGTTGTAACCCAGAGGGCAGCAAATCAGTGCTGCCAAACATGAATGAGAACTGAGGTAGAAATCCTTCCTCCCTACTCCTTTTCTGCTACAGTGTACCTGAGCTGTAACAGAGGTGGGAATGATTTGGAACGCTGTAAAACTGTCACTATGCCCCTTTCCTTTGAGTTACTGCCTGGTACAACTGCAACTCTGAGCTTCTCCCTTGGGTTTTGTATCAAAGGTAGAATTTAGTCTCTTTTATGTAAGCCAAGAGTATAGGTGTTTTCAGTCTTTGTGAAAACTTCATTTTCACTGACTCTCAAATGATTTAAAAGTATAGTTCTGGTCTAAAACGTGATGACAACACAGATTTGTAACTTTCCTTTATGTGACATGAGATCAATTTACACCCCAATTTTTTTCATTCTTCTGTGCTTGAAGTACTTGAAAATATTTTTCTCTGCCAGCAAGTGCAGATAGCTTACAGGCACTCTGTATTTAAATACCCTGTGTATTTAAGAGTGTTGCCAGTTACCAAACTTCAACAGTGTAAGGAACAACAGATGGAGAGCATAATAACTTTACTATCTCGGTAAAAAGCCAAAAAGCATCAAACTGTTTGACACACGTGCTCAAGAGCGCATAGAATGATTCAGTTTTTTTCACTGGAGAAATTTGAATCTAAGATCTCATTTGACCCACAAAATGTGAAAGGTACACTTGGACATATACAGTTTTGAATTTAAAAAATGCATTTGCTCTAAGCTATTTACATTCACATCAATACATTTAAGGATCTATACCCGTAATAATTAAAAAATAAGTAGTTGTAGCACTTCACTCTAAAAATCTCTGATATAGAGTAATCTATTTTTGAACTGAGTAAAACATAAATCTTTCATTTATGTGCAGAATCTTGAACTTTTCTAATGCACACTATCAAGCTAAATGTGCTTTCTTCTGCATACTACAATTAACAGTGTGCAGGCCTTTGAAACTCTGAGCTAAGCTTTTCTAAACATATCAGTGACTGATTTTTCTTTCTTTTTATTCCAATGACATGACCTCTGAATCAAATCATGCAAGGCTTGCCTTAGAATTAGTCTCTGATGCTTTGAGAGCAATCCAGCAAGGGATGTGTAAATTATGCAGAGAGCAAATCCCGACTGTGAGTCGTTTACTTGCACAACAAGCTCAACTTTAATTAAGCCAGGGCCTAAGATCCTTTGCCAAGTTGCTTTCAATACTGATTTTACAGTTCATAGAGCAATATCCTCACCTATGTGAAGCCTTTTTAACCCTTCCAAACCCTGCCTGTGGTAGAATGTGTGTGATAAAGGGCAGTCATAATTCAGCAGCTGACAGAAACACTCTTTGATAAACATAATTATTTTAGCAGATTGCAGACTTGAATTAAAAGATGTGGATTTTTAGACTTCTTTGATGTAACAGGTATAATGATTGACATGACCTACCACTGTAGTATTGGTGTTAAATCTATGAGATTATCACCTGCTAACATCAAATGGGAAGGATTAGAAAGAGGTTACCTAAAGGGCACACCCAGGATTTGGAAGTGAGATAAATTCTCAAAACTCAAGAATACTGAACCTCCCATGTGAACTGAAGTGGTGTTCCCATTGAGTGCAATCCATTCTAGGGTTGCACATTACTGTGTGAATTCTTTCCTCCTTGAGCAAATAAAATATTAATCCATTTTGCTCATATTCTGCAGAGCTATATTTTCAATTCTATTACAGCTGCCAGCTAGCAGCTGTCACTGTTTCATTTTAGAGGGATTGTGGTTGCAGTAATTTATATTCTAATGTGTTAAACATTATTTCTAAAACTGATAGGGTTTGATTTCCAGTAGTAAAATTCAGTGGTGTACCAATGAAGATCCATCTAAAATCTTAATTTTCACAAAGAAATTTAAAAAAAAAATTATCACTTTCCAAAATTTAGTGATAGATAGCTGTAAATGCTTAAACTTGGCACATGCTGTTAGTGTTTTGTACTTAATTCAAGAAAATTAAAGAGAAATAAGTTTTAAAGAGGAAACACAAGTAAAAAGATTGGAAGGATTTTCCTTTTTTTTCATTGCTGTGTTTTTTAAAACCACTGTATTAGCTCTGATAAAGGACTTAGTGCAGAAGCAGAACTTAGAAGTGTGTATAAAAACTAGTCAATAATTGGGGGTGGGGCAGGGAGGATGGTGTTTTGTTTTATGCTTTTTTGGTGTTTGGGTGGATGTTATGGTTTGTTTGGTTTTCTTTTTCAATATTAGATACCTTGGGAATGTTCAAGAGCTCTTTCCTATTGTCTTTAATGAGCTTCAATAGGTTCCCCTTGCTTGCTCAGTTAATGTCGAGTTTCTGTTAGATCTCAGAAGAGGACAGGGATTTGGATCTTTAAATAAGACTGAAGGGAAACTTTGGCTGTTGGCAGTCTTTTTTAAAGTTGCTACTGTGTGTCAAATACAGCCAAACTAGGTTCTTTCATTGGATTTCAAATCCTTTCATTTATTCATTAGCAATTTTGTTTAAGCTTCATTATGCCTCAAACCTTTTGAATTAAGCTCTCTGAAGCTTGGTGGTGATGGTTAAAATTACAAACTACTCTGCATCCTCCTCATTGAGCTGAAAGCCATTATCAGGTAGTGCTGTTTGTAGCACCCTGCTCATATTTAGTTCTACTGCATGCCATGATATATTTTTATGAGAGATTTCCCTTTAGTGCAATCTCTGGAAATGTAAGTAATAATGTAATAGTAAATGTGTGTAAATATTAATGTCTAGTTCAGATGATATCTTTGACATTAGCTTATGTGCCAGCGTTATTTCCTCTCTAACTTCTGTAAGACACTCAATGAATTGCTTAAGTTATATGTTTGTGTTGTATTTTAAAAACTCTGTATGGTGCTGAATAAGTAAGAAATGTTCTACTGGTTCCTTTTAGTTTTCAGGTCCTGGTCATGCAGAAATTCAGCAGTTGTGAGTTCCCCACTAGTCACCCTCTGTTTTACTGAACTTTTCTCTAGGTTTTTAGTTCATGAATTTGCTGTTGATAGTCATGTAAATATTAGGTATAGGTATATAATGAAAATTCAGTATTTAATTATCAGATATACAGGTACAGTCTGCACAGAGACTTCGTGCCTTTTTGTTTCCTTTTGAAGACAGTACACATCTTCATATCTTTTTTCCAGGTCTTTATTTTCCTTTCAGTAGTTTCTTTTAATATCTTTTTTTTCCTAGTCATTATCTGATCTTGTCATAAAAACCACAGTCTTTGTGTCTTAATTCATTAGTCAAAACAAATTGTCATGGTTTCCTTTTCCAGCTTCATAAAACTCTTGTTCTCCTCACCCAAATTTCATGCAATATTCTTCTCTCTACTTAATATAATTTACGTGCCAACTCATCTTAAGAAGATGAAGCCTGAAGAAGAGAAAGATAATCAGGGATATAATTGCAATTTTCAATTAAACATGGGGGAGGAGCATTCAAGAAAAAGAAATTGGGTTCCTCTTGGAGATGTGCACAGAGAAAGAACAAGTAGCAGCAAACATTTGGTTGGATATACTGGGTAAAAAGGTGCCCCAAAATGCCCAGGACTGTTCATTGAAGTGCAAGTTTTTGGATGAGCTGAGTTAGACATGGGAGAGACAAAATGCTGGCATAGTTCTTGGTTCTTTTGCTGCACTTGTATGGTGGGGAACAGATAGAGAGTTATCCAATACTCAGGTAATGTTACTCATTTCTTACCTCAGGCTCATATGAGGAATGGTTTTGAATATGCCCTAAAGAGACTATCAGATATCTTTAATGTATTGGATTAAACCCAGCTTAGATCTCCAATGCATTACCAGCAACAGGAGGGGGAGGGGGAGGAGGAGGAGGAAGAAGGAAAAATAAAAACAACAGACCTTCATAGGATTATGTCTATATCAGCAAAAGTTATGCCCAAGAAATAATGTCACACTTGTACTACAGGAAAAAAAATTAAAATTACATTATGTGGCAGGAATTTCTATTTGTATTGTTTTTATTTGCTTTAATTTTTCATTCATGCATCACCCTTAACCTTTAGGGTAAGAGGTATTTCACATTAGCATAAATATTAAGCAAATGCCATTTCTTCTACATAAAGAACTTTCAGCTAATCATTTTTCCATGCATTTAAATAGGAATATTAGAATGAGGGTAATTACTTCAGTTTTCCATGAGTGATCCATCAAGACATTGAATTTCACTGTATTTTGTTACACCGATTAGTAAGTGTAGAATTAAATTACAAACCAGTGTTAAAATATTAGAAGTGTTTTGACAAGTTTGATTTTTTTTTCTCTAACAAAGTTAGGGTTATATTTTGAAAATGTATAATATATAATATTATGACCTCTTATGAAGAGGTTATTTTGTCAGGAAAAGGCACATCAGATTGGATGATTGGGGAAAATTTTAGGTTTAAGATATGGTCAGTTATATGAAGGAATAACCTAGGAGTGAATTAGAGTGTGTGAAAAAATTAGCTAGAGAAGTTGCATTAGATATAAAGATTTTCAGATTATTGTTGTTGTTATTTGATTTCACATCAAAGTTAGAACTCTTGGCATTGGGGAAAGATGGTACAACATTGTTGAAGCAAATGTTATTGTAACAAAACCATACAACTTCAACATGAAAATCTCTGGGAGTTTCATATTTGGCTATCATCAAGTAAAAAGAGCTTTTATTTTCTTTTCCAGCTTTTGGCCATACCTAGAAAAATTTTATTTTCCAAGTCTTTACTAGAGGATTTCACATTAAAATATCACACTGAAATAAGTGCAAGAATGTACTGTTCATCCCCTTTCCAAGTGGAGAAGCAAAGCTTTTTTTGTGCTCCTCTCTGCCTGACTCTATGCTTGAAAGCCAGTCATCAGCTAAGCAAGTGATGGGACTTGGAAAGAAATTTGCTTTTTGAGTAAAGCAGACTACATTGCCAAAATAATGTATCAGAGGAACTGCTTATTGCATGAGAGCAGATCTGATATTAACAGGATGCTTTGTTGGTTGGAAAAATCCTAAGTAGGCATTGACTTCTCTTGCCAATATTAAGATTTATTGGCACGAGACATATTGACTTCAGCAAATCCATGACATTATTATATCTCGAAGACTAATAAATCTTGTTACCAGCCAGAAATATAAGTCAATATAATTATGCTTGATGATGCATGTTTTCCCTAAAGATCTCAGTATCATGTTATACTTCCAAGAAATATCAAAAGATCAAGAAAAAAAAAGAAAAAAAGAAGTCAGTATAAATAACCACATTCTCATGAACGTTAGTCTCTGGCTATTCACAAAAGGTAATTGCCTGTTTCTGTATCATTTCATATGCTTTTTGAAACAGATTCTTTTCTCTTCAAAAGTTGGACTCCTTTTCAGCAATAGGATTTAATTTTTATTATTGAAAAATAACCAGATGAGGCATACATGTGTCCACAGGAATTTCTAAATTCACAGATAGTCTTGTTTCCAAATTATGTAGTAAAATACGTAGGCCTATTAGGCTGCACAGGACTGTGGTTTGCTGAAGAGACCATGTTTTATAATTCACAAAGGAAAATAGTGCTGCAGTGTGCAATTTAGATAGAAAATCAAAAACATGCTCCTCACTAACCTGATTTATTTTGAGTCAATTTATTGTTTTATGAAAACAAAAGTAGTTTTTATTTTTAAAAAAGACTGCCATTGATTATACCAATGGTTTATTTTCATTGGGCTTTTGTCTTGGATTGCGTTCTTTACAGCAAAAGGAAGGCGGGGGAAGCCCAGGAAGGCTGCTCAGCTGGCCTGTGGTGGGCGGGAGTCCCCCCTCACCACCCCTCCTGGGGATGGCATGGTACCCAGCTGGGATCTGAAAAGTGGATGCTCCTTGTTGGGAGGTGTGGACAAGATAGCTGCTCAAGATTCAAAATTTTTGCAGCTAGTATTTTACCATGGGAACAACATCACTCTAGAACTGCGCTTGTGGTTGTACATTCATTTCTGATTCTCTGGGAACTGTTATGAAAATTTCTTTGCCTGGACTAGTTTTGACTTCTTTCTTGATTTATAACTGGTTTTTAAAAGTCTGAAGAAAATTCTGTCTGAAAATATATAAATACTTCTCTATTTCTCAAACTATTACATATTTCAGTTATATCTTTTTAATTATCCTCTTGCTCACCTCTTCTTAATTTTCTTTTTTGAAGCATGGTATTTTCTTAACCTCTTGACATAATCAGCAATAGCAGCTTTTCTTTCTGATTTGCAAAGTGAAAATCATCTTATTGTGGAAGCTTTGGTTTAATCTGTTGACTTCCAAAAATATATTACATCAAATGTGGGAGCTGTATGGAAGCAAATGCGTAAATTTCTGAAGAAAAAAAGGACGGTTCGGAATATGTAACAATACATTAAGTTACATGTTTTTATTTTTAAAAGATGATATTAAAAGAAACCCTGATGTGGCAACTTACAATCACACAGCAGTGATGGTAACAGTTCTACACAGGAGTTGAATTCAGTTTTGCAAAAAGAAAACCAGTTATTGAAAATGCATTTGAATGAAATGGAAGATACTGCTGGGGTTGAGGAGGAAGATAATTTCAGGACATTTATTTAAGAAGGAAAACAGTGTTAAGAATAGGTGCTCTGTCAGATCTGATATAGTTGAGGTCACAAACCAGTTTCTATGTAATGTGACGGGTTGTAAAATATTAATGGCTCCCTAAAATGTTCAGTTTGAATTTAATTTGGCAACTTTTGTAGAGGATAATAAAAGATGTTTTTTATAAATATATTAACGGCAAAAGGAACAATTAGACCACCCTTTGTTCTCTATTGGATGAGGGAGGGAACTTAGTAACTGCAGATGAGGAGAAGGCGGAGGAGCCTAACACCTTCTTTGCCTTCAGTGGGAAGACGGCTTGTCCTCAGGACAAATGTCCTCCTGGTTTGGCAGATGGTGTCAGGGAGCAGAATGGTCCCCCTGTTATCCAGGGGGAGGCAGAGAAGAGAACTGCTGAGCTACTTGGATGTTCATACATCTATGGGACCAGATAGTATCCGCCCCAGGGTGATGAGGGAGCTGGCAGATGAGCTTGTGAAGCCACTCTCCATCATTTACCAACAGTCCTGGCTCACTGCGGAGGTTCCAGATGACTGGAAGCTGGCCAATGTGATGCCCATTCACAAAAAAGGTGGGAAGGAGGATTCTGGTAACTATAGAGCAGTTAGCCTGACCTAGTACCCAGTAATGTAACGGGGCAGTTTCTATTGAGTGTCATTAGGCAGCACTTACAGGATGGCCAGGCTATCAGACCCAGCCAGCATGGGTTTAGCAGGGGTAGGTCATGTTTGACCAACCTGGTTTCCTTTTATGACCAGGTGACCTGCCTGGTGGATGCAGGAAAGGCTGTTGATGTTGTCTATTTAGACTTCAGCAAGGCCTTTGACACTGTCTCCCACAGCATACTCCTGGAAAAGCTGGCAGCCCACGGCTTGGACAGGAGCACTCTGTGCTGGGTCAGGAACTAGCTGGATGGCCAGGCCCAGAGAGTGGTGGTGAGCAGTGCTGCAGCCAGCTGGAGCCAGTCACCAGTGGTGTCCCTCAGGGCTCTGTGCTGGGGTCTGTTCTGTTCAATATCTTTATTGGTGACATGGATGAGGGGATTGCGTCTTTCATTAGTAAATCTGTGGACGACACTAAGCTGGAAGTGTGTGTTGATCTGTTGGAATGTAGGAGGGCTCTGCAGAGAGACCTGGAACAGTTGCATAGATGGGTGGAATCCAGTAAAATGAAGTTCAATAAGTCCAAGTGCCAAGTGCTGCATTTTGGCCACAATAACCCCTGCAATACTACAGGCTGGGGACGGTGTGGCTGGACAGTGCCCAGGCAGAAAGGGACCTGGGGGTGCTGCTTGACAGCTGGCTGAACATGAGCCAGCAGTGTGCCCCGGTGGCCAAGAAGGCCAAGGGCATCCTGACCTGTGTCAGGAATGGTGTGGCCAGCAGGAGCAGGGAGTTCATTCTTCCCTGTACTTGGCACTGGTGAGGCCACACCTGGAGTGCTGTGTCCAGTTCTGGCCCCTCAGTTTGGGAAGGACAGTGAGACACTTGAGTGCGTCCAGAGGAGGCAACGAGGCTGGTGAGGGGCTGGGAACACAAACCTTGTGAGGAACGACTAAGGGAGCTGGGGGTGTTTAACCTGGAGAAAAGGAGACTCAAAGGTGACCTTATCACTGTCTACAACTCCCTGAAAAGTGGTTGTAGTCAGGTGAGGGCTGGTCTCTTTCTCCAGGCAGCAACTGACAGAATGAGAGGACAGTCTTAAGCTGTGCCAAGGGAAGTATAGGTTGGGTATTAGGAAAAAGTTTTTTACAGAAAGAGTACTGGAATGGCCTGCCCGGGGAAGTAGTAGAGTCACCATCCCTGGATGTGTTTAAAAATTACTGGATGTGGCACTTGGTGCCATGATTTAGTTGAGGTGTTAGGGCATGGGTTGGACTTGATTATCTTGAAGGTCTCTTCCAACCTAGTAATTCTGTGATTCTGTAAAATCAGGCAGCAAAACCCCTTCCCATAATCTTCCTGTTTCTCCCAGTAATTAGCTAGAGGATTGCTTTACTTCAGAGCAAGTCAGAACTGTCAAGTATTTCTCAAAAGCATGGATTAGATCAGGGAGATGTAACATGTCACAGGATCATATCAGTCAGTATTTTAATATTTAACCACATGATGTGCTTATACGTTATTCAAAAGTTGACACAGTTGGTTTTGCATAATTTGAAGCAATTTAGAGATTGGGACTTCAGTATAAGAACATGAAGATAAATTTAAAAGTCTGCACCTAAACACTCACAGAATTGCAACAACTTTTTTAACCCTGTCTGTCCTGTGCTACTCAGAGGGTTTCAAGGTGGCACCCTGTCCTAGAACTTGGGTTTTTGTGCTAATAGAGACAGTATTAGCGCTGCAGGATGAAAACTGGTGCCACATCATCTATGGACTCAAACATCGTGGGGTTTTTTCATATTAATTAGTACATGTTCTCCAAACTAAATTTTGTTAGATTACCCTTTTTTATGTACTCTAAATATTGTACTTCATATTTTAAAGACAGTTTGAGAATATAGTTTCCCTCTTAATGTGTTGTATTTGTCACAGCACAGAGCATAACAGAGGTGATTGCATCAAAAAGAGGTAATTGAGTGTATAGTAAAGTGTAACTTGGTAATTTTCTGTTGTGATAATTCTTCTCCCTTTCCCCTCTGACTTGATGCATGCTCATCCTTTTTTAGCTAGTGATTCTGGCCTCTACAGTCCTTTGGTAGAGATCACACCTACAAGTCTGCACGCTAATTTGGGGGGATTTGTGGTACTATTGCACTATCCTGTTGTGGTTTAGCAGACCATCACATTCTGAAAAATGTGAATGCACAGTAAGATTAACTGTTGTCTTCTCAGAAGGTCCTAGGAGTGCAAAGGAATGTGTAGGAGATGGGGATGAAGCAAAAGGGAAAAGCATTATACTGTATACAGATACAGTCAAACAGTTAACTCCTTTTTGTGAAGGTAGTGGGGATTAAAAAAAATAACCCCCATACTTGTCCAAAAAGAGGGTTCCATGAAAATTAAAGACAGGTCTTTATCCAGCTGGGGGATATGCTCTGGCATCTGTGTGTATCTCTGATGTATCCAAGGCAGAACAGTGATCTGCTGAGGTACACGTGACACGTAAGAATTTCATTCCTTTACAGAGCATGTGGGCCAGCTCTGTACTAGGTCCTAGTACAGCTCTAATGCAAAGCCTCTAAACTGCTGAAATCTGTAATTCAGCTGCATGTCTACAACAAAACAATTTTTCATATTTCTAGCAGCTCTTTATAGCAAACTTCACCGAATCTTTTTAATTTTCATTTCTAGTCAATTATAATAAAGATAGCATTAGACAGCTGAGACACTATTACAATATTACATTATCGTAATTTTACTGACATATATTGTCTTTTTCAAGGTGAAACACAAGATTTCTGAGTATTTTATGAAAAGGTGAAATCAAAGATGGCACCTGCTGGTTTTTAAAGACTTTAGAGTAGCCTGGCTAGAGCTAGTTTACACTGCAAATACCAAACTACTGCAATGAATTTCCTGATGAATTAGTGACTTGTCTTTTTGCTTATGCTGTATGGACAAACTCAAAATACAGAATCCTGTACAGTATCCCTGATCTACTGATCAAATAATTTTGTTTATGAACAATATGAGATAATGGTATGTTGTACTGTGCACATAACTAGACTATAAACCTTTGCTGTCTGCTCTGGTAGGAGTTCAATTTGTAATCTTTGATTTTAAGCTATTGCTCATTCTTTTTATATTCTTTACTCTCGGTTGGCTGAGTCCCAACACAGTTTGTTCTTTAAGCAGGCACTGGGAGCAATAGCCATTAACCTTTTCAAAGTGGCTTTTTAGCATGTCATGAGTTTATGTCTTGCTTCTTTTTGCCATTAACCTTTCTGATGGGACACTGTGCTGGGGTTTGCTTATTTCAGCATGTCATTCCCATTTTCACCCCTTGCCCATTTGCTGGCACTGTATTTCATTACAAGAAAGATGGGGGAATGTGGTGAGGAAAGGACAAAGGCAGCATATGCCAGGCCTTTTCCCTATGCACATGAGCAGATAGTATGACCCTAGTTAAGAAAAGAAGCCCATTAAAGACATATCCTTGTTTATGTGCCGAAGCAGTTCCTCTGACACTGTCCCTGGCATTTGCTACATGGCCATAATTGTCAACCATGATAAGGCATTGCAACCAGAGCCCTCAAAACAAAAGCTGTTCATCTGAGGCCAGCATCAGTGAAAGGTTCAGTTATTCTTGCTTTACTGAGCATGAAATGGAATTGAAAGGCAATATTAAATGGGTTATTAAACTTAAGACATGGTGTCTTTTGATCTTCTCTTGCAATTGCCCTTACCACATGCATATATAATGTATTCTCAATAGGGTTAGTCATTTGTATGGCCTTTGAGTTTCAAGAAATGTTAGCATTGCAATTATTCAGTTGTCATTTTGTGATAAACTAAAAATATGGTTCCTTTGGAAATAAAATTGTTTGTCTTCTGGTTATTTTCATCCTCTCTCAACACAAACAAGTATCTACCACAAATGATTAAGAAGTAGAAAGAATATACATATTTCTAGCACAGTTTCCCTGCCTCTCAAAAATCCTTAAAGTGAGTGTACTTTTGTTTCTCTTCTGCCTTAACACTTTTGTCTCAAAGTTTGGGTTTATTTTACATATATATGACTTCCCATACATCCCATTGGAATGGTTTTAGGACAATTGATGTGTTTCCTGAAAAAAAAAAAAAAAAAAAACAAAAATACAAAAAAAACCACAAAACAACATGATCTTAAACAGGAATGCTATTGTTAATAGCCATCTTTATCAGAACCTCTCCAGTAAACATGGAACAGTGGTTTCAACTGACTGTAGCTGTCTTGAGGGCAGGCCCAAGAGAATTGCATGAAAGCACATTTCTAGTGCTGGATTCAGCATTTTTTCAGCTTACCTGGAAACCAGAAAGGGCTGGAACATCAAACAGCATGAATTATCTAAAGAATGTTTGCCAGTTAAACCCAGCAGTTGGTAAAGGTGCCTGGTAAGAGCATTTCCACTGCTTGCTCAAAAACTACAACCAAACTGGATTAGGAAGCTTCCTTGTAAAAATTTGTCATTTACCTGGCTACAAAGTATTATCTAGATATGAATTATCTCCCTAAATAATTGAAATACTTAAGCAGTCTGGTCAGTTATCATCAGACAGGACAGTGGCATGAAGCACTACTGGCAATTAAGCAGAAGATGGAGCATGAGTTAATTTTGCTAAATGAAGCTTAGCTGATATCCAATTTGTGTTTAACCATTTACCTGGGAGTTCTTGCTAAAGATTTGCAGAATTTAGAAGGGAAAAAACATTTTCCTTGTGGAATGAAAGAAATATAATAAGATAATTCCCAAAAGATATTGCTAGGAATGTAATCACTTCTACTAGGATTTGTCTGTCTTATTTTGACAGTTCATATTGAAAATGTCATCTTGACTTAGGAGTGGCTGAGAAATACAGTATAAAGGGGTATTCCTGTATTAGAATTTCTGGTATGTATCTTCAATGTATGAATGTATTTCTAAAACCATAGCAGAGTAATTCTACTTTTTCTTTAATGATTCTAAAATATTTTTATTATCTCTTTAGTATTTTCCCTCTAGCTCTGGAAGATCTGTCAAACAATAAAATAAAAAGAAGTGTCAATACAGTCAAAGCATTCAAAGAAAGCCTTAGAGCATGAAAATATTGAATGGAATCAAAGATGCCACTGGGGGGGGATTTGGATTTAATCTAATGAGTTGGTTTGGTTTATGTCTGCTGACAGGCAGGTCAACTGCCACAGCTTCATTTTAACACCTCCCAAAATCATCGTCCAAATTACTAGAAGCACAAAAAACATGTAAAGGCAACTTTCCCTTGAAAAACTTCTGTATCAGAGGAAGAGGAAATGTAAAATTCGAATTAAATGCTTTATCAGATCAGGTTTGAGTTGCTTGGACCAATATAGGTGATGTAATGTTACTCTAAAAATGCTCTGAAATTAGGATTCAATCTTATGCTGAACTAAAACTACTTCATTTCAGATATTTAAGGTCCTATCAATTGTTGGTATGTTCTATGCCTAGGATTTCGGTTTATCCTAGTGGTCTTTCACAGGAAATGTAGAATATTCAGGAAATATAGACTTCTGAGTGTGGGGGCACCCAACCTGTACCTAAATCCTGGATGTATTATTCATAAATCATTTTTCAGTCATAGTATTTTACAGCTATACATAGGGGGATAAAAGTATTTGTGCCGATGATTTTATGTATATTCTTATTTTGACTTGCAGTAATAAAATCCCAGGTTGTATTTTTTTTCACACAGACATTTTCTTTCCCACCATTAAGTCTTTCTTTGTGCTTCAGCACAATTGCCAGAGTCTGGGAAAAGGCACAGAAATGCTTTTTATTTCAAACACTGACACTAGCGATCCAACTTTCTCTGTCAAGGAAATGGGTAAATCCACCCTTTCTTCATGGCTCAATCGATTTCCTTTTGTAAAGGGAAAACCTATGCTTCTTTTACCTTCAGACAATATGTCAGTACATCTACCGTGTTATATAGACAATTGATTTAGAGGGATTTCTTTTCCCCCATAAACCAACTAGACCCACACTGCCTGTTTTGCTCTGAAGTTCATGTTTGAAGTACGAAGTTTGAAGCTACAATTAATCCTTCAAGGACTGTTTTTAGCCTTGCAGTTTGTGCTTCTGCCTGCACAAGGTTGGTTGCTCTCACTATTTCTGCTCTCTCCTCGCACGCTGACTCCGTAATGTAGATTGGCGCCGGTGGCGCAGAGCTCTGTGCGAGCAGCGATGCTCGGTGTGTTGTGTTCCAGTGACTCTGTGCACACAGTGATGAGCAGGTTTTGAGTGCTCTCCACAGAGCTGCCAGTAGCCTCTGTGTCCGAGCTATGTGTCATTCACACTGAGCTTGCTGAGATCCACAGAGAGCAGTAGTACAGTGCAGAGATGTTGGGAGTGCTTTGTGATTTTGTACAATAATCTTTTCCATTCTAATTAAGACATGAGGTCTTAGAGGTTTCCTCTAAAACTGACAGAAAGACAAAGTTTCTGCTTTGTGGGAAACTACAGTTTGGGCCTAAAATTTGGACTAGGTCAAATTGGGATTGGATGCTTCAAATCCACCCTTTAGCTTCATTGTAAAGCTTTAATTTACTAGAGCAGGTGCAGGAAGCTCAAGTATCTCTCTCCCCACCCAACCCAGGGAATCCTGTTAGGAAGCCAGGCTTGTTTTCTTTAAACAGCTTTGTGGTCAAGAAACACAAAACAATTAAAAAACCCAATAAACTAAACCAGAATCCCATTAAAAA
>VZRH01001001.1:1091021-1211995 GCA_013397555.1 Urocynchramus pylzowi | reverse complement strand
AAAAAAAAAAAAAAAAAAAAAAAAAAACCCAAAAAAAAAAAAAAAAAAAAAAAAAAAAAAAAAAAAAAAAAAAAAAAAAAAGTTTATAAAGATTGATTTTTACAGTTTCATTTTTAAAAGATCAGTTGTGCTTCCCAGAAAAATCTTTAGGCCAGTTCTGCCTGATGTCAGTTGCAGCTCTCTGACACTGGCAAGGGCAGGGTCACAAACAAACAGGTGAATGTACTGTCTTCACAACATGTAGAAACTATGTGTTGATATCCAAGAACTGGACACATTTATTTTGATTTTAGCTCCTACATCTTTTGTTTATGTTGTTTTCCTTTTATAATTTGCAAAGCATATCTATTAATCAAACCAATAATAGATGAATAATATTTAATCTAAATGCACGTGTTTTTAAGAGAACCTCAGTTTAATGTCTAAAACTCTTCACTGAGGAGAGAAGTACAAGTTTATGTTGGTTTTCAGGTCTGGGATGGTATTCCAAATATGGGAGAGCATAATAAAGAATATAAAACAGGATATGGTTGTCAATCCATCATACCCCTCACTGTGTTCTCTTGGTAGAGCAGTGACTTCTGTAACCTGTCAACAAATTTAGAGGCAGTTTAAGCTCAGCAGCTTTAAAAAGATTGGCAATGGTTTTCTTTTTATTTTTTCCATTTTTTAGGGTATATCTAAATCTCACTGGTATCTGCTGTCATATACAACAGGGATTCTTTTTTACTCTGAGGCAAGGCCTGAGGCTCTAATCCATGTCTGCAGGTGACCTGCAGTAAAGGCTTGTCAGAATAATTACATTCTGCTGTGAATAGGCATAAGCATTCCTTCTCTTTTTTTAAGATTCTTCTCTGTAAACTACCTGGCCTGAGCTGACTACTCTTCACCATGTGGGCAAGGAGCATAAAGCAAAATTACCTGTGCACATCCTGCTGTCAGCCTGAGATCTCCATCATTGACTTCTGTCCACCTTCTTGGCAGGGAAACAATCTATTCTTCCCATGCTTTGCTTTATGAAAACAATGCTTGTCCATTAAAGTAAGGAAGAAACAAAACAAAACCCTCTGTCATATGTTAGTTTATATCAAATTGTCCCAGAAACCAAACCCCACATGTTTATTAAGATGTGTCTCCCAGATGTGACCACCTGGTGCTGGCTTGAATTGCGAAGAACAAAAAAGAAGTGATCGAGTGTGGATTTTTCCTCTTTATGTATTATACTTTAGTTTAGTCTCAGTCTGGCTCCTAAATAGAATAATCAATGCCATTATCTCTTCCTCCCTTATCTAAATCACATCAGGAGATCAATAGCTACAACAAAGACGGCCAGTGCTTTCTTTCCGTTGGGACTCATTACTTTGTTGCCCAAGATGGGGGTATAGATATTCTCGGGAAGGTTATCTGGTGTTCCCTGGTAGTTAACAACAACTGTCAGGTATTAATGGTGCTCTGCAGCCTCACCTTTACAGGGCTGTGACTGATAGCAGGACATGTTTATAACAAAATGAATCTCTGCTGCCTTTTTTCCTCATCCTCCTGCATCTTGTTCGTTCTTTCGTTTCCTTTCTCCCCTCCCGTCTGCTGTTGCAATCCTAGGCAGTATGTTTGAGAATATCAAATGTTGGGGGCCTTCTCATTGAGATTCCTCACAAGTGCAGGTTTGCTTTTATACAGGCTAACATCTGCTGCAGTATTACACAGACTAATTAAAATAAATTCAGATCCTAAATTAGTCTTTTCAGTAACATTTATTACACAAGACACTGGGTGATAAAGTGTATTATATGGTTAAGCTGAATCAAAAGTCATATTTTTATTGGATTTGCTGGCCAGTCAGGAGCAATCTCTGCAAAGAAGCTTATATTTGCAATACGGTATTTTCTACTAGACTGATAAGGAAGTCTGCCGCAATGTTTGCACATTTATTTATACATATCAACTAAATGTAAAAAATTATGTTTTAGAAAAAAAGAAGAAAAATATACTTCTCCTGTTGGTTTGGGCTATACTTCCCATTTTTCTTATCAAAACCAGAGTCAGTTTGCAAATCCTAGTTGAACTGATATGTCAGACAATTGACACACAAAGTCATCAAATCTTTAAAGGGTTGGTTATCTGCTAATTTAATGGCTTCACTCCCTGCAGTGGAATAGCCCCGTTTAAGTGCAGATCCCACCCGACACCATCAATCTGCTGTGGGGAAGGAAGGTGGGCCTGGATCTTGGGTAACCCCAAATTTCTGTGTAGTCATGAGCAAAGAGAAGCAAGGCAGTGGTACTTGAAGTACAGTTTGCACATGTCGAGTGCATACAGGAGTTAGAAACACATGGATAACCAGGACTGTATTTATTCTTTATTAGGTGTGCCAGAGAAGCAGAACAGGGTGCTAAAACAACAACATTGTTGCATTTCTGACCTGCAAGGCTGTAAATGAATGAAAATGAGGGGAGAGCAGTTGTGAAATTGTGCCCTCCAGACATGCTAAGCTAAGGAGCCAAAACATAAAGCAGTCTTGCTGCATCTTTTTTCTAATACAACAACACAATTTGCTTGTTGAATCTTATAGGCCTGACCTTATGCCAAGTGTAAATAATGAAAGTTTAGTGGTTGGATTTGATGCGAACAGGAGTCACCTTTCTCTGCAGGAAAATGAGGGGGTTTCTGACAGATGGATGAGAAAAGAATGTGGCTATTTCAGGCCTTCAAACCATCAATGAACATTACCATGATGTGAAATATGTAGCTATAAAAAAGCTTATTTAAAAAAAAAAAACTAAATTACTTGTATTTCCAGTTGTACTGCATATTAGGAGAGGTTATTATGATGGGGTTTCTCTGCCTCTGTGTTAATAATTCCTTTTAAATTTTTGTTGACTACTTTCATCTGCAGTCACACTTAATTTTTGATGAAATAGACTGAGAAAGAGCAGAAAGCATTTTTACTTTTGTTTTGGTTGTTTCTCAATGTATCTAACAAAATATATATCAGAAATTCAGAGTGTTGGGGGTATTGTTTTCCTTTGCCTGTGCAGTATTTCAAGTGCAAGACATCTTTGCCTGGACTGTTCCCATTTTAGGTGTTTTTTTGGTCATCTTTTTTCTTTAGCTATTTCGACTTTTGCAAGTCAAAAAAATTTGACAATTAATAACTTAGCATCTGTACTGCTACACAAAGACTTTTTATGCTTTCCAGTGGGTGGGAAATATATTAGTTGGTAAATATCTGTGGTTTTTTTCTGTATGAAAGAGAGAGAGGCCTTGCATATACTGTTTGCTTTGATAGCTTTTATTCAGGGCCTAAAATAAAGCTCAAGCTCATAATACTGAAAAGAGGTACCTTTTCAGTACCTCTCCATTGGTTACTTGGTTTTCCGTATATGAAAGAGGAAAGCAGTGCAGGAGTTAATAAAAAATACAGGTCTGTAAAAAAACCAGCATAATGTGTTGCAGACAACTCAGCAACGATATTTATGTTTTCTTTTACTCTGACAGTCCCCAGATTATAATATACAGATTGAGTATTTCCAAGGACACCACAGGGAAACCTGCAGAGAAGTTAAAATGGATTTTGGTAGGACATAAACAAAAACTGTCCAAAAAATAGCCTTGTAAATAACCAAGCTTCAGAATAAGAAAATCTCAGCAAAATACTTAAAAGTAACATAATGAAAGAAAGAAATGATCAGCAGAAATGACTGAAGCTGTCTTCAATTAGAAAAACACAAGTGAAATGGAATTTTTTGCATCTGAATTTCTTGAGAAATCTGTGTAAGGTTTCTCTTTTCTCTGATAGTTTTGTTTTGTTTGGGGTTTTGGTTTATTTGTTGGTTTGATTTGGTTTTTTTTTGGTGGTGTAAATAAAATTACTTGCATCTGGTCAGTTAAATTTTGGATTGGCCATCTTTGTTACATGGGTGACATAGTGTCTTCATCTCACATGAAGATGAAAGGCTTATACCTGTTAGAACACATCAGTCTTTTCTTATTCTGACAATGTTTTTGAGCTTTTCTTTGCTGATTTGAAGACTTCCTGGTCCATCCACTGTCTTTGCATTACTATTGCTGTCAGAACTGTTCAAGACCAAGGACAGATGAAAGCAAATGTCTTCAAATCAAAGTACGACCCTTAACTAACACAAACAGATGTCTGTGCAGTATAACACTGGGAAGCTATATTAATACACCCCTTTACCATTGCCACACTGCAAAGTGAGGGGTTCTGGATTTTGGATTCAGTCTGGCAGAAACAGTACTGAAAGTTTGGTCACGTAGTTGCCAGTGCAGTGTTTGGCTACAGTTCAGCAGGAAGCTGAGAAGGGAGGAGCGAGGCAGAGAGACAGGCACACCACGCGGGAGCACTGGTGCTGATGAGACGTTTCACTGATGATTAATGCCCATTTACAAAATTGGGCTATTTACAAAATTGAGCATGCAACTTAAAGACTGCCTGGGTTAAAAGGAGGTGTCCCTGCCTGCTGACACCACTTTCATGCCACACTGTTCCCTCTGTCCCACTGTGCCGTAATTATGACTGAGCTTTGTGCAGTCATCTGTCCCAGGTGGCATTAGTCCAGGTCCTGCTCACTGCAACTGCTCCTGTCTCTCCTGGTGGGTTGTACCAGGCTGTGGGAGCAAGGGGACAAGGGAGCTCTTAATGGAAGGTGAGAGGTTTCCATTTATGGCTGTTATTTCACTGTGATTCTGGGGTAAGAGCCATTATAAGGGTGCTTCAGAGCACAACAGGAAAAAACTGCCATAACTGGAAGTAATGGGATAAGGTTGAGCAAAGGCAAATGGAGGCTATTTCCTGACACTGAGATCTATTAGACTGTGGAATAGGTAAGTCTCCCAAGGGAAGTGATAGAGGTCCAAGCACTTGAGTCATTTAAAACTACAGTAGACAAAGAGCTCAGGAATAATCTACCAGTGACCACAGAATGAAAGACTGATGTAGTATGTCTTTCTATCTCTAGTTTTTTGAATACATACAGTATGACAGCAGCTTTCTAGCTTAGTTTAGCTTTCTGCTAAACATATTTTGGAAAGTCCCATTTTCAAAGAAAGAAAACCAGCTTCAGGTGTCTCTTAAAGGAACTACTGCTTGTTTTGTAACATTGTTCCACAACCCTTTCTGTAGATGTTTCCTTTTCAGGTGACAAGTTTCAGGTTTTTGCAGTTGAATGAACTCCAGCTCAGGGGACAATTTCCTTTTCAGACATGCTGTTTTTCCTCCTTTTAGCCTTGTGGTTCATCACACCCTGTACCCAAATACATTTAACAGTGTTAATATTAGTTTCAGGCTCTTCTTGTACCTTGTTTAACCATTTCAATAATTAACTTAAAATGCAGAAATAAGGTTTCATCTCTGTGTTAACCATCCCCTTCACCTTACAACCATACATTGGCATGATGGAGTAGGCTTTGCAGGAAGAGGAGTTCATGGTCCTACAGTGAAAGTCAGGGAAGGGAAAGCACTTCATGCATGAGGCACAGTAAAAGAGGGAGGGACAAAGAAAGTACATGTGAGAAGCACAGCAAAGTCCAGAATTATTAAAAGAGCAAGAGATGGGGGATGATGTGGTGCAAAAGGGTGAGAGGGTAGGAGCAATGGAGTTTGTAAGTGTGCTTGAGCATGAACAGGAGTCACTGAGGAGGGCAGAGAAACTCGTGAAATACTTCTGATTTTGGAAATTCCACTGCCTCCATTGGGCAATTTTGATCTTATGATGCACTGAATTAAAAACTGCATCTAACCTGT
This sequence comes from Urocynchramus pylzowi, assembly GCA_013397555.1. Classification (NCBI taxonomy): domain Eukaryota; kingdom Metazoa; phylum Chordata; class Aves; order Passeriformes; family Fringillidae; genus Urocynchramus; species Urocynchramus pylzowi. The sequence continues at coordinate 1,206,234 of VZRH01001001.1, read as the reverse complement.
AGCCTTCCTGTCCTTCTTTAACTGTTGCATTCATGGCATAAGTGTGCATTAAACCACAGACTGCAGAATTCACAAGCAGATTGTGCAATTCATTTAGGACTCGTTCCTCCTCTCAGGCTTCTACATCCTTAGTGGGTATTGACAGAAAATACTAGTAGTATAAGAAATGGCTTGATCTAATCTGCAGTGTTATTTGTGCTAGAAAATGGAGAAGAAAATTGAAATAGATTATTTTCAATAAGTCCTAAGGGTGAGCTAATATACTCAGAAATCTTTAGCACCCTGTAATGATTTGCTGTCTTCAAAAGGTTGGTTTCTTTTTAACTGTGACTTGTATTTTTTTAATGTTGCAAAATTAATTTTTGACAAACTGGATCTGAATATTGCCTTGTTTACTCCATATTTTTTTTACCTTCTTTCTGTGGTTTATTTTTAAACACTGAGATGTTCCATATGTGCCATTCATATTTAAGCATACATGCATTGCTATCACAAGGTTCTCTAGCTAAAAGTCTTATCTGAGAACTGAAACAAGCACATTAACCATCTTTGAACTATGTACATATCTCATTAAATATTTTTTTTATCTTGTGCTGTGTTTTACAGATATAAATAAAAGGGATTTTTATGTTTTTATGTGTGAGGGGTTTTTTATATATTTAGTTTTATTAGCTATGATGGTTGATTCTGAAATTTTGACATCTGAGGTATTCATTTGATCAGCACATGCATTTCACTGATGTAAGTGGCCAAGATTTTGAAGACAATGCACTGCGATGCAACTTGGTGTGCCAAAAGACAAAAACTTTATTGGTCTTTTTCTAATTCAAAGCTTTTATTTTGCTTGATGTGTAATTTCAAATTAACAATAGCATCTTAAGACAATTTTATGTCTTTTCTGCTCTCTATATTAAGCAGATGTATTTGTTTCTCACTAGTTTGGTTTTTTGCAGAGCAAATCTATAAACGTTCTGTCTCAGAATTTATTTGTATAGAATAATAATAAAACTTATGTATCAGCACTGTACCTGAATAACTCTTGCTTTATATGTATCTTAAATTTGTAATGCTCTTTTATATTTAAAATTATAAAGAACTTCTAAAGGAGGAGCAAAATTTCAGTGACTATACTGGTATTTATCCACTAAATGAACAGCTTTATTGTATCATTTATATAAAAGATAGGTGTATTAAAAAGCTTATGGTAGGATGCAGAGTGTGTATGCCTACTACATATAGTCCAGTCGAAAGCTGTGCTGAAGTATGTAAATGGATTAACACAGCATTCATAACCATAGTCTATCAATATATATATTTCCATGTACTTTCTTGCAAAGTGTTTTCCAAGAGGGAAAAATACAAGCATGTGACTGGAATACAGATTCCATTGGTGGTGATGGCATCTGATCTAGAGAAATGGCTAGTGAGCTCAAATTGTTATCCTGCCTTCTAGGCAGCTATTTTTCAGTGCAGGATTTACCATGAAGATCAGAAAAACAGCTGGCAACTATAAACTTGTTATAAAAAGGACTTTTAAATGCCTTCTTCTATCTAGCTGTGATGTAGTGCAACTTACTTTAAAATGTAGCTATTGAAGGCACTAACTTATTCAAAACCCAGAACTCCATTTAGCTGGTAAAATCCTGCAATGGCTTTAATTGTTTTAAGATTTCTCTGGGGATATGAGTCTGTGAAAGGCTGAACGAGGATGGGAGGAGGGGATGGACTGTGTTCTGGAAATTCTGTTTCCAAACTGTGATAAGAGTGTTTCACTGGACATATTTGCACTGTCATTAGCGAGCAGGAAGCCACATGGTAAATATTACAGAAGGATGAAATACAGCAAGCTGCAGAAAAATATACCTGAAAAAGAAAATAAAATTGGGGGTTGAAGGAGATGGTGGACATTCAAAGCAGGGGAATAGAGGAAATTTTGATTTTTTTCTGTCACTCAGTTGGAGCAGCAGTGCAGATGTACAGTCCATGTCATGCTCACTCTACACTGTGTGTGGGAATGGTATAGCTGCACCAGAGTCGATACTGAGAGAATTGGATTGGGGTGATTTTTGAATATGGATTTTCAAGGCCTGTTCTGTCCAAAGCAGAAAGCTATGAGAAAATTTAGTTGCTACCAGCTGGATTTTTATTTCTATTTCTTTTGAAGGGTGCAAACTTTCTTCAGTTTTCCCTACTCACCCCTCTTATCTTTATTTCTGTTTCCCTCCACAATTCCTGGAGCTCTCTCTGTATTGCCAAATATCTAACTCAGCTTTCATATCCGTTTTAGCCATCTCTTTATTATAGCAACTTTTCAACAAGCTGTCCCACTAGAATATCCTGTCTGAAAACTCAGCCCAACAGCTGAGAAGAGTGAGATGAATGGATGGATAGAATGGATGGATAGATAAACAGTTATCCAGAATAGCTCTTAGAGCTGTCTATTTTCACAAACTATTTAAGCTGTCAGCCTGTGTGTATTTATAGCCTATTTATCACACTGGTATCTGAACACCTATCAATTTAGCATTAGAAATCCAGTTCAAGTCTCAGTCCAATTGTGGAGACTCACTGACTGTTGCTTACTTGCTTTAGATGAGTAGAATAAAAGATGTGATAATCCAGCCAAGTTTTGCTTTTTCCTTCCTAGTCTAATCCCTGAAAGCTTGATCTAGGACTTCCTAAACTATCAGGAAAAACTCTGATGATTCCTTAGTTGTTTGTAGCTCTTATTTGAAAAAGGTTTACCTCTTTCTGAACAGGAATTTTCATTAAAAAGTCTTGCAAAATTTCCAAACTAAAATCTCAATTTCCATTTTTCCCAAATTTTTTCTCCTTTCTTAGTTTTTTACCTCCTCCCATTTCTTTTATCTGTGGAGGTTTTTCTTTGTTTTTGTTTTTCTCATTACTACTTGGGCAATATGTCAAAGAGAAAGTGAAGAGGGTTTTTTTTCACTAGCGAAAATGGACAACACTTTTAACCTGACCGTCAGAAATGCTAAGCTTTGAAAGTACAGCTCTTCTACGGGTACTGAGCTGAGAGAGATCTAGAGAGCGGGAAAAGGAAATCTTAAACAAAATTGGAAGTGTTGCTTCTGATACCTTGGCACTTGTTTTTTGGATTTGTTTTGGGTTTTGGTTTTTGTTGTGTGTGGTTTTTTTTTTTTTTTTTTGNCGGGGCATTGTTTCAGTTTTTTCTTCATGTTGCAGACAGTCCTTATCTTGACCACGAAGACTGAGAGCAGGCTTTTCTTGCTTTTGCTTTTCTGATTCTCTGCCTTGTCCCACTGTGGGGCAGTGATAAAGTGGACTGGGTGGGAGTTCAGCTTCCAAGCAGCCCCAGCCCACCACAGCCCACAACTACCTAACTCACTAAAAATGTAAAAGGTCAAGTCTCTCCTGTTGGAGATAAGAACTTGGTGTCAGCTCCTCCTTGCTATGCAGCTATATTTACTACTAACATATTTGCTGTATTTGTTGGCTGCTTGCAATAAAAATATAATGGGGAGAAAAGGACATGCATATAAATATAAATGTGTGGAGGTGTTAATGACAAGTTGCTCTCAGAGGAAACAGCTGATCAATGTATAGGGAAGATGAAGGGGTGTGATCATGATCAGACAACAAGGTTAACAGTATCAATCAGGTCTCCTAAAATAGATGGAAGAGTTGCAGTTTCACGTCTTCAGCTAAAACCTGGCCTTGTTTTCTGGCTTCAAATATAAAATAGCAATAAAGCATCCATCTACCTGACATCCTTTTATGTTCTCTTTCAATCATGGGCTGCAAAATGTTTCTTTTCAGGTTTACCCTGGTTTGACATCCCTGTTATTGCCTATCACTTTAAGGAGTTGAAAGGCTGGGGATTGATTTCATTTTCTTTCAGCTCTCAAGGTTTTTTATGTGGAATCTGTTTCTCACTTGGTTTGCATTTCATCTAAGATAATGCTGGGTATCAGTGCTTGAATAATAATTGAACTGAAGCAAGCTGTTCAGCCTAAGGTCTCAAGCTGGGAAAGCTGTGTTTGTCATGTGTGGGTATTTCAAAATAATTTAACATTCCAGAATTAAGTTGCAAGCAAACACAAAAGTAGGGAAAAATCTGTGCAGCTCTGGCTGTACAGCTGCACCACTGTCTTCAGTAGTTCCTCACTGTACATGAGCTAACCCTTCATGTTGTTTAAAAATTCTCGTCAGTGGTGTAATAAAGCATTATAGCACTGAGAGGTGGAAAATTACATGCTGGTAATTTTGAAACATGGATGAGCCTTGTGGAATTGTTTCTCCCGCCCCCTCAGATGCTGTTGAATGGCCATTTAATAGTTACCCTGCTTGAAATTGAAGTTTTATTTTGATTGCATTAGTGCTGCTAAAATATAGATGCTGTTTGTAGCTTTTATAATTATGTTGCTACACCTTTAGTTGACAATAACACTCTACTATTACAGTTCCACCATCTGTAATCTCTGGAAATAAGTATTTGAAATTGAGCTCAAATGGAAGAAGAAGCAAGCTTATTTTACAATATCAGTCTGTAAGTGGATGGGTGACCATGCAATTTGAATATTGCTTATACTGAATGCCACTGTTTGATACACCCTACTAGAATTTGGCAAATCTTGGGAGCTGGAGATGCACAGTTTTGGGTTGCAGTTTGGATTTACCTGCAGAGATTGATGGTAATCACCAAGTAGTCAGAAAGTATATGACTCAGCTGTGACTCGGGGGAACATTTTTCACTTTGTGAAACTTAACAGATGTGTACAAAACTACTGGATTTTTTTTTTCATTAAATTGCTCATTGAGCCATTCTAATAGTCTTCATACTCTCCTATGCAAACCATTTTTTCTTCAACTTGGGAAAAAATGTTTTAATGGTCCAAATAGTAATCACATCTTGTAAGTCACAATCTTGAAAACATGGGTTAATTAAAAATTTGCAGACTGTTTTTGAAAAGCTTTAACTTTCTTCTGGCATATTTCATCCAGATGTGGCAGTGAAAATTCACCAACATATAAGCACTTTTACATATTTTACTAGGTATTCACATGCACAGTTACTGTGCTGCCAGTTAGACAATGTGATTTCTATGTGTTCTGGAGACCAGTGACAATGAAGGATGTGTTAAATATTAAGGAAAGGTCTTTCTATGAGAAATTCTGTCATTTGCATAAAAGATGCCACAGGACACAAAAATGGGAGTTAATCACAGAGGTTAAACCATAAAAGAAAAAGTCATGCTTAGAGAGAGAGAGATTCCTGTTGTAGCTATCTGTGAATTTATGATACTGCTGATGGATATCTTTTAAACTTCAGAATTAATGAGCACCCTGAGGACAATGAATGACAGTTGGTTAAAAAGGAATAGGAGAGTGAATGGGCAGTATTGAATATAGAGGTTTTTGCTCTGCAGGGGTAGGCATGCTAAAATCCTTTTGCTGATAAATATCAAATAACTTCTGTATTGAAAAATATTATGCTTCAGCCACATTAAGAATTACACCAACAAGTACAGTATAGCCTCCACAGCTTAAGTCCTTTATAATGTAAAAGAAAAGAGGTAAATAACTTAAAACAAAACCCCTAGCTTTTTCTTTACCTTTGAAACTTCAAGGAGAAATGCCAAGCTTTTAAATGTTGGATTTTACCCATAGTGTTAGTGACTTTTTTTTTTGGAAAGAGAAGAGTGGAACTGGGCTGCACTGGGACGGTACTTTGCTGTGTACATCAAGTTAGGACTGTAGACTCTTGAAACATCCCTTCCTAGGGAAGTGACTGCAGAATCCTGTAACAGGTATATTTGCAGCCTCCCTGAAGTGTTAAAACATTGCTATTCAGTGTGAAGTACTTGCCTAGTATTCCCTTTCTTAGGTTTAAAGGGCTTCTCATCAATTTTGTTCACTTTAAATCAGCAATGAGCTTTACTGCTCTCAGCACTGCTCATGTTGATCCACATGATCTTGATGGGCTGATGGAGATTCTGATCAATCTCAGACTGGTATTTATTTTAGAGTCTGAGTACAAAGTAATGTTAGTTACACCTACAACAATCCTCCAGCTTTTCAAAATTCAGAATTCAAAATTCAGTTTTTCAAAAGGTTGCAAACACGTGCGTGGGCATCTCCTGGTGGTGGATGGTCCCTGTCGTGGCGCAGGGGTTTGGATTCAGCTTCCCTCTCTTGTGAGCACACACTTCATTATCACCCTCATGCAGATTTGTGGGTTGCACCTGGTCTCTTGCCTGGCTGTACCAAAGCAGTGGCCATAAATGTGTCAGCAGCCCATCAGTAAGTGACTTTTTTAGGTCTAAGTCTGCTACCTGCCTTATGGAAGAAGGGAACATTGTATTTAATGGAGTTGTCCTGGTCACACAACAATGTTTTTTTCTCCATAGCATATGCCTTCATCTTTGCTCCATTTGTAGAATATTCTGGCAATTGCCTGCAATTTTTCAACTTACACAGCATTTAATTTTGAAAGCAATTTAATTTGCTGAAGTTTTTCCTCGCCTCTAGAAAAACTTTTCTTTTAGTCTTTAAAACATTAGTTCAGCAATTTGTTGAAAAACTCTGTATGAATGACAAACTCCTTTTAATCTCACTTATCTGTTCATTCCTCTGCCTTGTCAGCCCTTGTCGTTTGAACCCTTCTTTCATATGGGTATTTTTTCCTTATCAGTGCTGAGCAAGTGCCTTGCTGTTTAATATAAAGCACTGGGATTTCCCTGTTACAAGTAATTTCAACAAGCCTGATACTTTTTGAGTCTCAGTCTGGTCAGTTTTTTCTTTGCCAAAAGAAACTTGTGACAGGAGAACAAACAGATGAATATGTAACTAAGTAAGTAGAACAAAATCTTCCATCCCCTTGCAGGAGGGAGTTCAAATGGTGAAGAGAAGGAATGTATGCAGTGTTCCTCTTGTTGGGTTATGTTATCAGGGCAAATAGCAATGCTTCATCTCTCAATCACAGCAGCTAGCAGATGAACATAATCTCCCAAGGCAGCAGAGAGGCTAATAAGTGGGTAATTGCCACCTTTAGATATTGAATTTGGTACAACCACTTCTGAGAGCTGTGTATGGTCCTGAAGTCCCTGGTACAAGAAGGAAACCAGCAATTTGAGAAGGTCTCAGGTGAGAGCTTTGCTGTGACTTTCTAAAGGATCTCAATTAGTTCAGTTGGTCAAGGAAATGGTTAAGAAAGAACTAGATTATTTTAGATTAGTATTGCACAGAGAACAGAAATGTGATGTTAGAGGGCTTTGTGGTCCAGCTGACAAATGTATCTAACAAGCTAGAAAAAATTGAGAGAAATACATTGATTAACATAGGCAAAATATGCCACAACCAAGGACAGATTTTCTAAATTACATCAGTAGTAGAACTTGACTCAGTATTTTCAAATTCAAACATACATTAGTTGCAGAAATATCAGAGGTTCCTTCTAACCTCTTACATGAAAGTCTTTAAAAAATCATCCATAATACACCTTCAAGCTTGCTCTTTAATTCTTCCATTCTTTTTCCTATGGGATAACGCTGTATTTCCAGGCTCCCCAGCAGCTTCTCTTTCTGCTGGGCACAGAGGCTGTGTTGGATATCTGGGGCAGTCAGATCCTGACTGGGTTTGATCTGAGTGCAGAAATAGCAATATAAAATGTGAGAGTAATTATTTGATTTTTTCCTGGGCTTTGAAGCTGCTGTCTTAGAGGACAAAAGAGAATAGAAGCACATGAGGGCATTTTTTTATTCTTTTTTCAGACCTGTCACAGATCCTACTAGACAAACAAGTTTGTGCTAGTGTTAGTTTTGAAGTATTATCATTAGACTGCCCTACTAGTAACATAAAGGTATATAAAGCCTTCTGTCCAGCTTCCTATCTTAATTAAACATGGAATTTTAAAATAATCATTCCTGAAGCCCATTCCTTCACTCTACAATTCACTTACACCCATTGCATGGATCTCTTGAAAACAATCCTTTCTGCAGTCTCCTGAGCCTTCTCCAGGCCTACGGATGGCAGCTATGCTTGTGATTTTTTATTTTTTTTTCAATAGAGGTGGTTGAGTGACTTCATGTTCAGAATTGAGAAAAAGGCAATGTACTCCAGCAAGCATCAGAATATTTAATCCCCAGGGCTAGGAGGTATGGTGTCTGCATCTATATTTATTTCTCAGGAGGTTTTCATGTCTTGGGTTCCTTTTACAAAACAGGGATGTTTGCACTAGGTATGGTGGTTTTTTTGGGTTGGTTTTTGTTTTGTTTTGTTTTGTTTTTTTTAAGATGAGGAGAATACAAACAAGACAATAATAACTTCCATTTTCATTAGCTATATCTCTGCCTGTCCTGACATAGTCTGATGAATACCCCCTAAAATTCCAGCAGCAGCAACAACAACAAAAACTACCAACTTGAGGTTTCTTAGCAGGTTGAGAAACAGGGAAGGAGAAAAAAAGGAATATTCTAAAAGTATACTGACTGGGCCAGAATTTGGGTCTGCTTCTGATTAATGTAACCAAAAATACACTTGAGAAATGAATAGGAAATTATTTATGTTCTCAGACATACAGTTTGTATGGCCTCTCTCCTAGTTTTCAAAAATATGAAACTCCTGAGTATGAGAGCCACTGTAATTTTAAATCTTCATCTGATCTGTGTGCAAATGGAATAAACCAGCTACAAGTGGTGCCATTTGTTTCAAACACCCTCATTTTATGGAGAGTTGGCTGTCAATTGGCTCTAACTAATGGCAGGGGCCAGGAGGGCAGCTATGCCTACAATTTTCATAGCAGTGCTGAGCTGCTATTTGGTCTGAGCCCTCAAAATAAGTATGAGCAATTCATGCAAAAAATTTAGTGGCTAGTCAAGCCTTTGCCTTTTTTTCTTTTTTTAAGTATTTCCAAATTTGATCTATACAATTACATATCTGTCGCAGTGTTTCTGTCTCCAGCAGTGGAGAGTATTAGATCTTGGAGAAAAGTGCTAAAACTCCCACAGTGGACAATTATGGAATAAGCTGCTCTAAGGAAAAGTTCTTTCCTAACCACAGGATGCCTTGAAGTATTTCTGTTCTGTTTAATGTAATTGGAGATCTTCACATTAGTCCTATAAATGCCAAATCCCTTTATTAATCCTTCTGCAAGATTAGATCTTTTAAAAGTCAGTTCTGCACAGTGGCTGTTTAAAAAAGTAGAAATTCAACTTTAGAAAAAACATCTTTCTGTTTTCAAAGCAGGACAAGATCTAACTGATAAATTTAAAATGTATTTTTCTTCATTTCTAGCCTGATATATTCCAGTTGAAAGACAAGCATGATAATTCATGCTGGTTGTAGGAAACTGAATAAATTTTGTTGTTGCTAGAGAGAATATTCTTGAGACTTCTTTTTAATGTTGCTAATTTTTATTTGCCTTTTTCACAATTCTTTGTGTAACACTCATTCCCTAATCCTTTGAAACACACCTCAGATGCTCTCTTCAGAGCATTATGCACTTTTTTTCTTTTCTGCAGGTTCATGATCTAAGTTTTAAACATCTAATTCACTGGTAATCTTGATAAGAAATAGGATCATAAATTCAGGCGTTAAAGATAAATATTAGGTAAATTATGAGGCTAATGTGTTCCCAACTAAGTAATTTTCTGGTAAGCATTGACATTTCAGAAGACATTTAATTATTGATGTGCAATAGATCAGGAATGATTAATCAAAAGGGTATTGTAAGTTTAAATGGATATAAATTATAAGTTTTATAATGCTGACATTATTTCATTTACTAGGACTTTAGGTTAGTAGCCATCTTGGATTAGACAATTTAAGGGCACACTGTGAGAATATTAATTTTTTTTCTGACTTCCCACAGATTCTGAGCTGGCAGGGACTGGCCACAGTTGCCAAGTCTAAATCCTATGTTGAATTTCAGTACAAATGCATGCCTGAAAGACTGTTTAACATGTATAATGGTGTCAAACACAAGCAGTCTTTTAAAAGAAAATTACATTGGCTTCAGTTTTCCAGGACTGGTGGGGAGGTGGTGTTAAACCTTCTAATGATCTTACGAGCAAGAACTATGTTGTACCATAAGGTGGTGAAAAATACCATCATCTATTTTTATCTAAGATGGCATATTTTAAGGTTACACTGAATAGTTTAGATGCTGTAGATCTGATTTTTCTAACACAAATTTTTCTCTGATAGTGTAGTGCTGATGCCGCTTTCTCATGAATATGTAATAGCATGAAGAAAGAGCTGGACAGTATGTGTTCTATATTAAGAAATCTATTTTCTCATCATTATAAAACACAAATATGTTCTTAACAGAACTATCCATACTGTTAAGTATGTTTAAATCAGCTGTTACGCACTGGTTTTATGCAAAAATACAGTTCTTGTCTATTCAGGTTCTGAGCATGCTGTCTGTTGTGCACACTATGTGCTATCTGACAGCTCCATTGCTGTTAGGGTTGGGTCTGTGGTAATGATTTCTGAGCCATTGTGAAGTTTGTATAAAGATATGGCCTTTAAACTCTGAAATGAGCTTGGGTTTCAAAGTCAAACTCATCTCTAAAATGCCTTTTCCAACTCAATAATCACCTTATTAAAAATCTTCTAGGTTAGCACAGCACCAAAGTAATTGTGAATCTAAAGCTTAAAAAAATAAAAAACAAATAAACAAACAACACTAAAAAATCCCAATCAGCAAAAAGAATGGAAACATTTTAGTGCCCTTCAAGCATTTTTTTTTTTTTAAGTGAAAATTTAGATGCAGTTTTAACTAGAGAATCTGTATTGGGAAATGTCAGCAGATAAGAATGTTTGAGCAGTTTGGTATTTTCCCTCCATCTGACTTGCTCAATTATTCAAAGCAGATAGGAAGCCCACTATAAGCACCTTTGGTTATCAGTTCCCTTTAGTGTACTGGGGTAATACTGCTTTTCCCACAGCTTCCATGGCAACTGAGGAATATTTAGAGGTTCAGTTCAGTGGCACACATCAGTGATAGCAAGAAGAAGACAATGGCTGTCTGACAGTAACATCTCTGTTCTCAGTTACCCTAGAGAACAAGCTAATGGTAGAAGAAATGCCCCATTTCTGCTACAGCTCAGAGTGCTCCTGGGTTTGTTGGCATCTCATGTGTGGAAGTATCAGTGACTTCTTAGGCATTTCTGCTTTCCCAACATACCATACAGCCATTACTGGAAGTCATGCACACAGATATCAATGCATTACTTTTTTGCCTTCTTGTTTTCCTTGGAATAGGTGACAATGACAGCTATACGGCCAATATTTTGTTAAAAAAGGTCATGTCCTTAATATGGCAGACTTCAGCATTTATGATAATGAAAATTAATGGGTTTTTTTATTACTATGATATCTGCACAAAGACTGTGATAGCATCTTCAGTTTGGAAGAATTAAAGATCAAAGCCTCTTAGAATTTGCTGAAAGATCTTCAGTAGGTTTTGCCTATGAGTTTATAATTTTCAGTAAATGTTTTGTAGTGGTGGACTGAACACTGCAGTAAAACAACTGTTTTTTTTCTTTTTCTTGCCCATTTCCATTAAAAGAAGGAATAAGTTCCAAGGGGGGAGATCAGTGCAATTTTAAACAATAGCATCAAGTTGCATTTTTAGAAGAGACAGATTTCTGTATCAAAAATCACCCAACAGCCTAAGTATTGAACCTGGCTAGAAGTTATTTAACCAGCTGTAAGGCCACGACTGTGTAACAAACCTTTCTATTCTATAGCTATTGGCATGGGATTTTTTTAAAAAATCGTTTCACTTCCACTATGCCTTCTTCAGGCTCATTGTGCCTTTGAAAACACCGTGGTACAATAACAGAATTTTGAGCTGGCAAGTTCTGTACGAGTGCATATATTTTAAAGATGTGCCAGGAAGATCTCCCTTGTAATCTCACTCATTAAGATGTGTGTGCAGATTCCTTTACAGAGATTCCTAATTGTCTACTCTGATTCTTTCATGTCAGCAGGTCTGCTTCTGATGTCTGAAGTTATTACTTTCATAGTGGCCTTTTCCTGCAGGCCTTAGTCAATTTTTCAGGGGAGTGTGCTCTTTCCTCAGCTGTGTACTTGAACTACTTTGGTGCAGGCCAGCATGGCTGGGATTTTGCTTAGGGTCTTAGCTTGAATTTAGATAAATAATGATTTTGTTAATTGCAAAACAATCATGTAATACAATGAAGCTTTAAGTAAAGTAACAAAGAACAGAGAAATATAATTCCCTCATGTACATCCTGTGGTTCACCTGGTGATGAAAGGACCAAACACCAAGGAAGGACTCACTGAAGATGAAGGGTAAGATGGTGTGTGATGAGGACATTTTATGCTTAGTGTCACCCCAAACCCAGTTCTGATCTCTAGGGTTAAAGAATTCAACTGCCATGAATAACCAATGCCAAGGAAAGATTGGAAACAGCAATCAATACTCAGTGGAATAAATCTTGAGGGTTGCATATCAGTTTGTATACAGTAATTTTTAAATTGCATATTTTGATGCACAAAATACTAAGATTGGCTTGTAACTTCAGAAGACACTGCAGAAATTATCATGATAGTTACTATATTTTATAGAGTACTTGTTTTTTTCTTTTCTGCTTGTTTATTTTAAGAACTTTGAAGCTTAAAAAAACCCCACATACTTTCATACATATTTAAGTTGTTCTGTGGGAGTGAACCTTGTATCTTAGAAGTGAAATCCACAAGGTACACATTGCATTTGGTCTCATTTAACTTCAGATTTTTATTTAAGCTTCTCTCTGCAGGGATCAGATGGCCACAGTATTCTGAAGAGGGCTGCATTTATCTAAAGAGGTTTTTTGCTATTTTCTTGTATAAAGGCTCACAAGCACAGAGCTCATGAATTTGGAATGGAGAAAAATACAGAAACGAGTAAGCATTTTGCACTTGAGAAATATTGGTCTATTCAAGGATGGTCTTATTTACCAGTAGATATTTTCTACTTCCTTTCCTCTTACACACCATGAAATGTGGCTTAATACTGTTGATCTATTGCATGGTGTTTATGGTGCCTGGCTGCATGGGGAGGTGCAGGGGGCAGCGTGCCTAGCTGGAGGCAATCTAGTAAGGACTCATTCCAATGCTGCTGAGCTAAAATTAATCTGTTTAGGGAGAGAATTTGTCTTACCACTGTTCTCTAAACAGGCAAGAAAAGGCCACTTCTGTGAGGGGTTAGAGGCTTTTCAGTAGTCAGAGTTGTCAGCCAAGTGAGTGCTCAGTTTGCTTTCCCTCTGCAGGGGCCTGTGTGCAAAGTGGAAATTCAAGGTTGAAATGGGATCTCTGCAGTCATTTATGTGAAAGTTATACGATGATGCCCCTAGATGAAAGAATACATAAAAATTCATAAGATACATGAGGAGCAAATTTCATTAATATTTATCAGCCTTCTTCTTTGTGGAATATACAGATGTTAGCTCATTGTTGCATTTAAATGTAGTATACTCAAGACAGGAAAGAAGTAATGGGCAGTAAATTCCAGCGCCCTAATGCTTCTGAGTACATGGCCATGCAGCCAGAATGATTGTACCCCTGCTTTTAAAACAGTATTTTCATCTACACTTCTTCTCATGTGAGTTTGTGAAAATTAATCAACTTTATTATCATCCCAAGTTAAGTATGGCATTAAAGTACTTTGTTTTTTAAGGTTTGCCCTTCAGACTTTACCAAGCTTACCACTGCAATGCCAGCAAGACTGGAAAATTAAACTATGGTAGTAAGACACTATTTCTGTTAACATACCTAGGTTTTAATCTACTGTGCTTTTTCTGAGAGAGGACAAAAGTTCAACCTGTAGCTCATCATTCAGTGCTGCTTCAGAAGTGTAGCTGAAGAGGGAGAGGGTTATTTGGAGTTACAAATGTGCTAAAGCCTATCAAATTCTGCTGTGGCTACTCATGTTCTCATGCTAGGAGGTAATTACTTGGAACCAAGGCTCTTGGCAGATGTACTTTGTGCCATACCAGAAAAACAGGCAGAGCAGTGCAGTGTAATAAGCAGTTTTGTGTAACACATTGTTCCAATTAGCTCGTGCCAGGACCTATTAACAGCACTTTCGCCCATTTTTATCTCCCAGCCAAACACAACAGTAATACCCCTGGAAAACACAAGAGAACAATTACAATCAATCCATCAGTTCTTACCAAATGACAACACATAATCAGTTACTGAGGTGTCCTGCATTGTTTGTGATGACTGACAGGGCTACCCTCAAGTACAACCAGATGTGAGCAGTCTTACTGTGGCAATTCTGCTTGTGCTTCAAACTTAGCAGTTTCACCTGGCAGGGTTCTCACCTGAGACTTCCTTGAACAAAACACCATTCTGCTCTCCCAGCATGTGGAAAGATACCACCACCTAATGCCATATTAAAAGGGCCTATCTTGTTTGAGAAATTCATGATGTGCCACCAACTTCTTGTGATGTCCTGCTATCTGCACTCATCATTCCCTGTTGTAGGCATTTGTTTTCATGACAGCCTCCAGGAGCCACATGGTTTTGCTTATTGCTTCTCTCTCTTAGCTACTGCAAGTCCTGGCTGCATCTGATGTTGGTTTCCAACAGTGCATGCCTTCTCTTTGGAGTTTTTGGTTGAGCAAAATGTGATAGCTACTGAGACAATTTCTCCTCAGCCCATGTTTTAGATCAGATATTTGTGCAGATCCAGGATATACTGAAGTGCCAGAAACATCTGTGTGAATTCCTGCTAAGTGGCCCCTCCAGTTTCACATTGGATTACTGTGACAGTCAACTGTCAGCTGTAAGCAGCTAGACCCATACACACTCTCCAGGCTATCCAACAGACTTCCGAGAATTACAGCATTAATCTCAGTGTCGAAGGTGGAAAAAAAATTAAATAAAACAATCAGAATTGATGCAGTTTTCCCCACAGCAGAGGCTGGCTCTAATGGCCTGTCAGAGTCACAGAGCTGTGTGTGTCAGACCTGGGCAATGCTCACTGCACAACAGGCTATTGCAAAAATAGTACCAGAGGAGCAGTTTCAAAAAGCCCTAAGGGAAAAAAAAATAATCAATGATCCAGAAAAGCAGAGTTGAAGAAATGATGATAGGACTGTAAGAGTCCTGAAGGAATTGAGGACTCTGACCCTCAGAGGATTTTAACTAAATGGCTGCTTAGTTGATTGGATTTACTTGGGGACAGAGGGACAGAGGAGCAGGGAGGAAAAAAGCTTAAATGAAGCTAGATGGAGAAAAGATTCTCTAATAGATCAGACTGAACAATAGTAAGAGCTTTATTACAGTCTTGTTAAAATTCCCCCAGCTGAACAGTTATTCAGTTATCATGTTAAGATCCCACTACAGCATGTTCCTAAGGGGATTTTTTCAGTCTCAGAGGTTATATTCATGCCATAGTAGAAACAAATCAGTATTTCTCCAGTTTATGTGCCAAGGGAAGACTCATTCCTTGTGAGACATCTGCAGAGCTATGCAGAGCTCATCAGCCCAAAAAAAACCAGGTATAAACCATTTAGATCAGACTTCTTCAACTATTTTTTCATCCAAGTCATAGAGTGTGTCTTTAATTTCTTGCTCTTTCCTGTGTACATTCAGTTTGCTTCTTCTTTCTGTTGTGAAAATGTCACTCTGGTTCTCCTTCATTGAAAAGCACGTGTATGTGAGTCATCCCAGCAACTCTTGCATCTCATTTTTAAAAATCTGCTACTAAGAACTACTGCTTTGTATTATCTTGAATACATTCCACTGCTCCAAACATCAGTCTCCCTCTTCCCTTCTCTTCTTCTAAACACTTCACTTTGGCTGTAGCTCAAAAGCATTCTGATCTTACTGTAGGGCACTTCACCTCAAGTGATAGCTCTCCATCTTCAATGATCTTTTGCTTTCTCCAGCCAGGAAAATAAGTGGTAGAATCCCAAATATATGTGATGGCCTGCCTGTGCATCAAGGTGTTGCTAAAGGAGCTCTTAGTGCTTTGCTTCATACATTCCATACAGGCAAATTTGTGACACTGTCACACTGGGTCTAGGAGGAGGTGTTCCTATGCAAATGCAAAGATAAAACATGGTGCAAAGGGTGGTGTCAGATGAAAATGTGTCAGCAGATGGCAAGCTGCTGCTGCTGCTGTTTATTTGTTTCCATAGCAAAAAGTGTGTAGGAAAAAAAATCTTTGGTCAACTAACTAAGCACAAGGTGCCATGTGGATTCTTTAGGGCAACATTTTACCTTTTATGAGAGTCATAATAGCTGAGTTTGTCATGTGGTATCAGCAGGGAGGACGAACTAGATGACCCCCAGTAGTGAATTATCAGTGATGTTTATACAAAGTATTTCCTTCCATAATCGTAGTAGCAGCACCCTGAAATTGTTCTTTTTAAAATATAGCACATTCATAAACGATTTATTATTAAAATTACTAGTAGAAATTTTTCTGTGTTTGCTTTACTGCTTTGTAGAATGGAGATGGACCATTATGCTGACAATTAGTTTACAAGACTCTTAAATATGGAGATGAAGTCTGTGAATTTAAACAGGGATATAGGAATTAAGCTTTGCTTCAACAAAGGCAATTCATGATAGTTCTTTTGGAGATGCTGCAATCTGTTAAAGCTGAAATGACATTAAAATACACTTATTAAATATGCATTAGATAAATATTAAGACTGAAATATGCAAATTTTGGAGCTTGTAATTGCATTTTTTGTTTTTCCTGACATGTCTGTTGATTTTTTTGATGACACAAAATTTCCCTCTTCTGATCTTTTAACACTTAAAAAAAAAAAAATGTAGCAGTACCAGGGTTAGTTGCATTATCATCAAATCCTCAGTGGGTTGTTCTGTTGAACAAGTGACTCACCTCACCTTCACTATTTACAAAGAACATTTGGTATCTCTTAGATATTAAGGGAGGTAAATAGGTATATAAAACCAATTTCCAGTCAAATGTCATTTGAGACTTTGGAGTAAATATTGCATTATTTTATGCGCTATCATTTATTATTTGCACTGAATAAAAATAAGACTTTGACCTTCAATGATTCAGTTGTTTTCTAGGACACAATGAAGGCTTTAGTAAATGCAATTTAATGGTCTAGGACATGGGTAAAAAGATGTGCAGATACAGACTGTAAGGAAAATGCTAATTATCTTAAATTTAATTACAGAAAAAGATCATGATGAGAATACATAAAAACCCTTGAAATGCAGCCAAAACATTTTCCAAAGAACATTAAAAATGATTGCTGTTTACTAATCACAGATGATGTAGACACAAAGCTGCAGCGAGAAACAGGTTTAAATTTCACCTTTGTGGGTAGCAGTAGAGAATCTGGGCCAGATGTACAGAAAACTGGGACCTTAGTGTTATAGAAGAGTAATTTGTTTGAGGCTGAAGCACAGGCTTCCCCATTACCTCTGAACTGTGCCAGCTGAACATGTCAACAGCCTCCACACATGACAGATGTCTCTGCACAGACTTCCTCATCCGTGAGTACCGATGCACACAAAATTGCATGATCTTTGTGAGGAGTCCTGCAGCTTTTGGTGGTCTCCTTTTGTGTTCAATGTAAAGTCTGAAGAGTACAGGTAGGAGAGAAATGATGGTACATGACAGCAGCATTACCTGTCCAATAACTGTGGGTGTTCAAGGATTACTCTCTGTTAAATATAGCTGGAAGCTTCTTTCATCATGGCAAAGATGGAAAGTTTCACAATCCTGCATTTTCAGACAAGAAATACGTGGTAGCCAGGGGTGAAGCAGAAAAGTCTGTTTATTGAAAGAATTGTTTATGACAATTGATTTTCATCTCAGAGCTCTGACTTCCAGTTCCCTTGAAAGTACTACTAATTTCTGAAAATCTCATTCTTACATTGTTTTATCCCAATGTTGCCTGTTCAGACAAACTGAATCCCATAATGCTAATTTTTGTCCCTATTAAATGTAATAGTTGATATATTTGATAAATCACTAAATTCAAACAAGGATTAGGATGTCAAAATTACAGTTTCCTTTCAGAACTTTAGCTTAAACCAATTCTTTACCCCTGTTCCACTAAGGAAAAAAAGTGTAGGTAGTTGGGCTGGCTGTTTGTCTGGTTGGCTTCCAGTTGTCCTTCCTAGTTCGAGATGAATAGGAAGAAAATACAGCAAATAAAAATATCCACAGAGACACACTAATGAGAATGGATTGAGCTTCTCACCCATCTTTAACATCAAGCTGGTTTGTTTGAACCTTTATTTTCTCTAGAATGCTAATATTTCTCAGACTGCTAGGTAGTCTGAACTTAAACTTCCCAAATCTGAAAGTGAGGTAAGTAAAAATGATCCAGTAAGACAAAGGAGAAACCTTCAGATAATTCAAGGACAGTCCTGAGACAAGGGATCAGGATCATCTTCCTGATGGTCTGTAGAACCGTACTTGAAAGTATCACCCCCCTCATCCCACCCATTTCCTTTTTTAATTGTCTTGATAGATTGATTACTCAAGTGCCATTGAAAGTGATAAAAGGATAGAGGTCTGAGATACTGCAGGTGAGAAGGGCAGTACTGAAAAGGAAGGAAGTGACCAGGGGAGCAGAGCGTGGGCCGAATGCAAAGGCAAGAGCAGTGCAGGTGAGCCTTGGTCCTGCATCCCTCATGTGCTTTCTGCTAACAGGCAGAGCTGGCCCATCACTAACCTGCCCCTCACATCTGTTGAAAAACATGATTGGAGAGTAATGACCCACAGACCACAGTTAGAAACCTCATGCAGCCTTGGCTGTGTATTTGGCATGTGCTTGCAGGATGTTTTCAGGGAGCTTTTGTTCTGACCTCTTAAGCAATGAGTGCTTTCAGCTGGTGTGGGGCTGGCCCCCATGCCCAAGTGGGAACAAAGGGAACTAGGGGAGCAAAACAAGTACCTGTCAGAGCCCCTGGAAGGCTGCTTGGCCTGGGCACGTTTGGGGAGAAAGGATTCATTGTAATTAAGGCAAACCAGAAAGCACTGTGGTTCATAGACCTTTCAGGCTGTGCAACAGATGGTGTTGTTTTGGCTGGTGCAGGAGGCAGGTGTTAAAGCAACTTCCAGAGATAATGGAGCTGCAACCAGCAGCGTTGAAAAGAGTACAGAGAATTAGAAGGCATAACACATTTACATGGAGAAAAGGAGAAGAGGAGCTTTGAAACTAAACTTGGACTTTAAAGGCAGCCATCTGACTTGTTCGATGCTTCTAGGTAGAGTCACTGGTGACTGGAAAAAGGGAAGCATTGCAGGCATTTTTTAAAAAGGTAGAAAGGAAGACCCTGGGTCTTACCAACCTGTCAGACTCACCTCTGTGCCTGGGAAGATCATGGAACAAATCCTCCCAGAGGCTATGCTACAGCACATGGAGAACAGGGACATGATTCAAGACAGCCAGCACAGCTTCACCAAGGGCAAGTCCTGCCTAAACAACTCAGTGGCCTCCATGATGGAATGACTATTTCAGTGGACAAGGCAAAAGCCATGGATGTCATCTCTCTGGAATCTCTAAGGCCTTTGACAGAGTTGTCCACAACATCTGTCTCTCTGTATTGGAGAGATATGGATTTGAGGAGTGGACTGTTTGATGGATGAGGAATTGGTTGGATGGTCACATCCAGAGAGTAGTGATCAATAGCTCAGAGTCCAAATGGACACCAGTGACAAATGGTGTCCCTCAGGGATCCGTATTCAGACCAGTGCTATTTAAGGTCCTCATCAATGACATAAACAGTGGGATCAAGTGCACCCTCAGCAAGTTTACGGATGACACCAAGCTGTGTGCTGGAGCTGGCACACCTGGAGGATGGGATGCCAACCAGAGGCACCTGGACACACCTGAGAAGTGGGCCCATGGGAATCTCATCTCATGCAGTTTAACAAGACCAAGTGCTGCACCTGAGTCAGGGCAACCCCCCATACCAACACAGGCTGGTGGATGAACAGATCAAGAGCAGCCCTGCCAAGAAGGACTTGGAGATGCTGGTGAATGAGAGGAGGGACATGAGCTGGAAATGTCATTTGCAGCCTAGACAGCCACTTGGATCTTGGGCTGCATGAAAAGCAGCATGACAGCAGGGTGAGGGAGTGATTCTGCTGTTCTACTCCACTCTCATTAGACTCCATTTGGAGTACTGCATCCAGCTCTGGGGTCTTCAGCACAGGAAAGACATGGATGTGTTGGAGCAGGACCAGAGGAGGGCCATGAAGATTGTCAGAGGGCTGGAGCATCTCTCTTAAGAAGACAGGCTTAGAGAGTTGGCCATTCAGTATTCAAAGGGGGCTTATGAAAAAGACGGGGACAAACTTTTTAACAGGGCTTGTTGTATAGGACAAATGGTAATTGTTTTAAATTAAAAGGGGGTAGATTTAGACTATTTCAAAGATTCTTAAAGTTCAAAGAAGTTTCTTACAGAAGTTTCTTTCTGAAACAGGTTGACCAGAAAGGTGGTAGATGCCCCATTCTGGAAACACAGTCAGGTTGGATGGGACTCCAAATAACCTGATCTAGCTGAAGATGTCACATGATCTTTGAACGTCCCTTCCAACCCAAACTATTCTATGATTCTAGAAGGAAAGGAGATATGATGACATGATCTGCTTTGGGCTCCCTCAGGAATGGTGTAAATTGCTGAAAATACATAAACTTGTCAGGACTGAGACATTGTAGTTATCACCTTTTATTGCTGATGTTTTCCATCCTCATATATCACTGAAAGAAGAGATTTGCTGTCTGAGAGAAGTAAAAGTTGTGAAAAACGGCTGAGATGATCCCTGTGCATGGTGACATTAATCCACCAGAGCAGAGAAAATATGTTTAGCCAGGGAATGGGTCTTCCGTCTGCAGAGGATCTTGTCTTCAGTGATTAATCCCAACCTGTTAGTTTCTGGGGTTTGTTTCTGTAGTTAAATTTCAGGTTATAAACCCTTCCTGGGCACACTTCTTCCAAGCCATAACTCCTGCTCTGATGGTGGGCCTGGCCCAACCTCTCTGGTGTCTGCACTGCAGCTTCACCCCTCCACCCTAGTGTCCAGGGTGGATCACAGACCTGCTGGGCTGCAAGCCCTGGGGCAGGTGCCCACACAGGGCCAGGCACTGCCTGAGAAGCCTGTCCTGGGACACATCCTGTTTAGATCATGATCAGCATTTGCTGCTGTGACCAAACAGCGCTGGCTAGCTAACAGTACTCATTTCCTGATTCATTTAATGCTCGCTTGACTGCAACTACTTGTACTGCAACTATGAGGACCTACCTGAATTTCAAGTGAAAGTCCCAAGGCTTGTGGTACAGGCTTAATAGAAGGCAATATTGAATCTTATTAAGTCTCTGCTCACATTAATTTGCCCCTTGGCAAATACCTGCTGCCAGTCTGTTCAATTTATTTTGTGATTCAGGCATAATTTCCCACAAAGGGACACTTGAAATATAAAAAAAAAACCAAAAAACAAGGCTATCACACTCTGCAGGAGTAAAGAAGTGCTGGATGCACCTGCACAGTTTTCTTCCAAATCAAATACACATATTGTTGCAACCTCAGGTCAAACAAGCCTTAAGAACACAGACAGCAGCACATGTGATGGGCATACAGTCATTGGTGTGTGCCCAGCTTCAGAGCCCCCAGCTGAGAGAATGACTTTTTAGGTATTGCTTTTGAGGTGTAATTTCAAGGGTTATTTCATCTTCTTCTTCTCTGTCTTATTTTAGTTAAATTTATTTTGATTTCATTGTGATGTATTTCATCATTGTTACAGCAAAAGTAAATAGTAGCACGGTTGCTATAATAGTTGCTATGTACAGATGATTAAAGTAGAAAATATTATTCTACTCATTTCCTTTCACTAAGTTAATGAAGAGTCATTGAAAGTCTCAAATGCCACTTACTGTTTAAGATGCACTTGGTGATTGTGTCAGCTGCTCACTTGGCAGATAGTATAAAGAAATATGAGCTACGTGTCCCAGTTAGGGAACTGTAATAATACCTGGGTTATTGCATCATGGGGATTCTTTTCCTCCAAGGATTGGTGTGAATATATTTTGCAAAATATTTTAGAAGTCCTTTTACAAATTTGTCAATCACTTGGTCTGCTCTTGAATGTGTGCATGGATTATAACCGGTGTTTATGGATGAGCAGAAAAAATAATCTAGGAACTATGTCTCTTTTCTAATTTAGACTGCTGCAGTTAGTGCTGAATGCTGGTTTTCATCTGCTAGGAAGATTGATGCTCAAATTGCCTAAATAGGCAACTAGAAGTCTCCCTTTACAAAGAGAGCTACAAAACTGCTTATTTTCCAGTGAATGAATGATACGAATACGTATTATTCTTGAAGTATGGTTGTATATTTTAAGTAGTTTAGGGACTTATCTTGCAATAGGACGTTTTGCCTAAATTATTATGTCTACATACGGCAATGTTGTGATATCATGCATGTTAAAGCAGGTGCAGCACCAATTGCCTCTTAGACTGTGGGAGGGCGAGCGATCCACTGTTAGAACTATCCCTGGTCTGTGCATGTTGGTTTTGGCCGTGTGCTGCTTGGTACTCCCAAGCCCAAAACTTTCAAGATTTGAGACTGGCGTACCAAATGAAAAAATAAATGCAACATCCACCCCAAGGAAAACAAAATCTTGCATAGAAATACAAGGCAAAGAATATTTAAATTGTTTTGTCGTAGGGCAAAATGCTTACAGATTTAAATTGTCTGTCTGCATAAAAGCATAGGTATTTATACTTCATTTCTTGTTGTCTAGTCAAACAGATTTTCCCCTCTTTCAATTTGCAGTTACTATAATAGGATGTTTGAGGCACCCTTTGTAGTTTAGTTTGACATGTAGTTTGTATATGCTACACAAATTTAGAATATGTGGCACTTAAAACACACTAAAGGTCTCAGTCTTACTGATTTTTGCTAGGCAAAGAAGGATGAACAAAATTATCTCATCATGAGTCTTAGGAAAAGTCAAAATGTATTCTTCCTTCCAAGTAGTGCATTTGTATTGCCTCTGGCCTAAGTTCTCAATAAAATGTGAGATTTTGCATGGCAGTTGGTGAGAAGTCAGCAAGGTGCTTTATTTCTTGGCAAGTATTATCGACACGAGATTTGAATACTATCATTAGTTTAGAAAATTTTAATTGGCTTAATATTCAATAATAGATGGGTTTTGTTTTCCTTCTTTGAAGTGTGAACTATCACAGCATAATTCAAGTTTTAAGAAAGATCAGGAAGCATGTACTCCAATCTCCTGCTCAAAGTAGGGTGAACTATGAGTTCAGATGAAGTTGCTCAGGATTTGTTTCCATTCGGTCTTGAAATCTTCCAAGGATGGCGACTGTTCAGCCTCTCTTAGCAGTCTGTTCCACTGCTTCATTGTCCAAGCAGTAAAAAAAACCTTTGTGTGATAAACAATCTGGACTTCTCATTTCAGTTTATGCCTGTTGTCTCCCATTCTCCTACTATACACCACTGTGAAGGGCTGGCTTCGTCTTCTCAATAACTTCTTTGTAGGTACCAGGAACTGCTGTCAGGTCTCACCAAAGCTGTCTCTTCTCCAGATGGAAAAAGTCTAGCTCCCTCAGTTTGTCCTCCTGAGGCAAGTGTTCCAGGCCTGACCATGTTGGTAGTTATCTTCTGAAATTGGTTGCTAATCAGTGTCTCTTGATACACTCTTGTGTCTCGGAGGAAGCGCTGACTGGAGAGGGGCTGTGGTTATGGGTTCCTGTACCCGCAGCCCTGGGTGCTGCTGGCTGTCTTGGTTGCCAGGACACTGCTGGCTTCTGGTCAGCTCATCCCTGCACACACCCCAGGCCAGTGCCCTGAGAGCTGCTCCCCAGCCATTACTGTTGCAGGAGTTATTCCTCCCCAGGTAGAAGGGGTTTTCATTTGTCCTTATTGAGTTTCCTAAAGCTTCTGTCAGCTCTCTCCTTCAGCCTGCCTAGGTTTCCTGGAATGGCAGCTCTTCTCCCAAGCATATTGATAGCTCCCACTGTTCTAGAGTGAGCTGCAAACCTCATGGCAGTGAGCTCTGCTTCCTCCTCTGGATCACTGAGGAATTGGGTCACTGTTAACCGCAACAGGTCCCAGGACAGACACCCAGCAAAACCCACTGACCCAACCCTCTGAGCCCAACCAGCCAGTAAATTTTGTACCTGCATAGGCTGTAACATCATATCATGGATTCAGGAGTATTGTGGGAGATGTGTTGCAGGCCTTACTGAAGTCAAAAGGGCCCACTTGTTTCCTTGTTTGGCCTTTTACTTCAGAAGTATCTGTATTGTTTCCGTGTTTTAAGTGCTGTTTGCTGACACTCTGTGTCCCTGTTCTTTGGAAATTTTTGAAGCAGCTCTTTTGACTGACTGGATTAGAATGTCTTCTTCTAATGAGTGACTTTTCACTTTAATTTTATTGATTGAAAATCAGAATGAATGATAATTATCATTTAATAAAAGAAGTAAATGGAGATTGTTCTGAAAAGAAGTACTAAAATTTCATAGTTTGTTCAATAAATAATGACTTGCACTGTCAGACTCTCTTTTAGGCTTTTAAGAAATGCCTGTGATGGAAGTTATTTTTATTAATTATAAAGACAAATTATAACACAAAGTAATGGAAGGCTTTATTTTCATAGCAATATATTTTAAAAAGGTAATTTTTCACCTTCAGGCAGACTCTGTTTAGGCTCATTTTTCATCTGTTCTTACAGATACCCTGTCCAGCTAAGTCCTATTAGAATACAAAATTTCTAAGTAATTGCAGTCCCTCAATTACATAGGTTAGGGATTTGAATATAATCGTGGGACATAAGAAAGTCCACTATGTCTGTATGCATATGAACAAAAACTTGCACCTTTGAGACCAAAATAATGAAGAACCTGAATTTCATTTCCCAATGTGTCAGACACTGCAGGTCAAGCTTCTAAAGCTGCCTGGGGACCAAAGGATTTATGCAAGTAGTGAGATTGTTAAAAACATCTGTTTATCTACCTCCATCATATTTTACTTCTCGCAACTTCAGTCATCTGAAGCATGTAGTCAAATAGAGTATCCTGGATTTCCCCAGCCATCCAGAGAGAGAGAGACAGACCCATCACAAAGTGAATTCTTCAATGCAATCCAGACACCACCTCCTACATGGCTTGTATTCTATACATTTTTAGATTACATAGTGCTGCTGCAATTAAATATCAAATTGTATTTTTGCCCATATAAAATCTACTATGTATCTACTTAGTAAATTGATATTTAAGGCCTGAAAAATCCAATGCTTGTAAGTATTTATAAAATCATGTTTAGGAACTTTTTCAGCCCTGATTTTTATTGTTCATATCTATTGCAAAAGACCTATAATTCTGAAAGACCTTGCAGACTCCTTTTTGCATGTAAAAGTAAAATGGAAAAAATACAAAGCATTCATAAATTACATTAAAACATAGTTGTATGTATATTGGAGGGGATCTTCCTTTCACAGTGTTTGTGTGGCAGTTTTCCTGAGGGTAGCTATCTAGTTGTCTTCTGCTATGTATGCAAGAAAACAGGAGCTTGGACACTTTTCACTTCAAAGCTGGAACTGAAAACAGAACATATGCACCAACTGCAGAACAGCTGCCTTGGCCAAAACCCACTCTCTTTTATCAGTTCAATTGCATTTTTCTTCATGCATTCACATAATAAGAAAACAATGTATTCTAATTTCTTCATCCTGTTAAAAAAAGACGTATGTATGCATCAAAGACTAAGATTTTATTAATATTAGAGGAAAAAAGTGTGCTTAGACAGGTCAGATGTACTAAATGCAAATTCTCTAGAGAAATATTTCACATTATAAGGAAAGCTTTATGCATGCAGTAAAAGACTGCATAAACAGGCTCTTTTTTATTCTGTGTGGTAAATGGTAATGAATTTCTTATAGAACGGTGTCTACCAGAAGCTATGAGACAGGATAAATTGCAGAAAGATTCTTTGATATTTCAGCTCATCAAAATAACCAGATTGTGGACTCTGAGTCCGCAGCCGTTTTTCAGGGAACAACACCTGGGGCTGGAAGGTAAATAGGTCCCACCTGTGTCAGCAGGCACTGCAGGGAGGCAGTGAGGACCCAGGTAACTCTGCTGTGAGCAGAGCTTGAAGCAGCAGCCCTGGCTGGAGGGGTAGAAGAGGAGGGGACCGAGCTGGGGAGGCACTAATGGGTACCTTGAGGCACACTGCAATCAGCATGAGCAGCCGGTTCTCAGGCTCCTCAGCTCTGTCACCCTTCAACTTGAAAAGCTCTGGGAAAGAGATAAGTCAGTCGGTTAAATACAATAATTATATTCCTTCAAAAGCCAGTGAAAGTGGCACATGTTCAACACAGATCTCCTCCCCCCTTCTCGATTGTAACAGAAGATTTGGGCGGATTTCCTATTCGGAGGCAATCAGTGAATGTGGAGAGCGAGGGATGAAGGATGCCCTGGCTGACCTTCAGAAGAATTATTGTTTCTTTCACTCATAGTTTCTCCCCCCAACCCCACCCCCATCTCCCTTGTACAAGGCTTGGGAGCTACAGAAGCTTTTTATTTAAAAACAGGTGCATAAGTGGAGCTCTCTGCTGCAGGGATGTAATTGATTCAGGACAACAGTGCCCCTAATCAGACAGCTGCTTTTGTTGTCTTGCCCTTTTGTATGAGGGAATAGGAAAACAGCTATCACTATGTGTCTTAGTCAGGAAATACTCAGCAAATATTTGTCAAGTAAAGTGTGTTTAGAATATTGCTAAAAATTACACATGTATTTAACACTTTCCCCTCCTTTTCTGCTCCAAACTGCCAAGCTTTAAAGGATACAATTTAGTTAGCAATGGCATTTTAATACAGTTACTCGCACTGGCTGTGCACTATGCAAATAATTTGTTTCATGGAAATTGTATTGGGATTGAAAACGTTTTTTCTTTCCCAAGAAGTATTATAATTCCTAATTGGCTGAAGCTTCGCTGATTTAGAAATGTATTCAAAGAAACCAAGGCGCAAGTCAAGGGTATAGGGGGATTAAAGTTACTGTCACTCTTATGCAAATGTCTGTCACCCCACACAAGGCTCACAAATTAAAATTGAAGTGCTGGTTTGCTGCTGCAGTCATGCTTTTGGAATAATCAGTAATGAATTCAGCTACATACCACAACTGTTTCCTTAAACCGGAGCATTATTCTTGTGTAAAATGCCACATTTATATTGTTTGAGAAAATTTATCCCCATTTCATCCTACGTTCAGATCTTTAAAGTTGCTAGATGTGAACCAAGTGCCTTTGCCTGCCCTGAAGATGAGTTTTCCATGTGCAGCACCATGCTTGTCATTACAGATTAGTGCACCATTTAGAGGGAAAGGGAATAGATAGAATAGATAAAATATTTTGCATATGCATAATCAACACAATTGCAAATAAAGGCAAAAGTCTTGGGAGGCAAAACACAGCTGTAATGCTAATGCTGAGTGAATAATTTTCTTGATGAATTTAGCCTCTGTGTCTGCTCACCAAATAGCCTCAAACATATTATAATTTTTGAAAATTTGGTTGTTCTTTAGAATTGCTGCACTGTTTTGTGGGGGGGTTTTTGTTTGTTTTATTTTTAACTCTTTGGATTACATTCAATTTGTGATTATAAAATATTTGCTATCCAGCCTGCAGGTTTTATTAGGTAGTACTGTCTGTCATATAAAGAAACCTACTGCTTGTAGAGGTGTAATTCCTTTAGGAATACCCTCTACAGTTGGCCCATAGCAAAGAGTCAGAGCTTTATTTGTAGTGGTTCATGGCATGTCCTAGGAACAGTTGCTCTCTGTATAGAAGAGAAAATTTTAACATTTATGTAGCTACAGTCTTTGAAGGAAGCAAAAGATAAAGTGGTGGTATTCTTCCCATGGGACCCATATATATATGCTTTGCTTACCACATTTTCATCTACTTGGTCTTGTTGGACTTGCCATTTTTCTGTGGAAGGGAATATTGATATTTATCTGATGTTTATAATTTAATTTATAGCTAAGTTGATAATGACCACAAGCATTTTGAGAAAGGCAGTTCTTACAGATTCTATCTGAAAAATGTTGTTCTTTCTGGTACAACATAAGCAATTTTTTAGCAAGGAATAAGGGAATAAGCATTATTTCAAAGCAGTTATTGTCCTTCCTAGACTGATTAGATGATTGCTTGACATTTTGTGGTGGGAAGTATTTGCTTTAGTAGCAATAAGTGTAATTTCACTTTCTTATTCTAGTTATTGGAAAGCTATGTGCTGAATCCTATAAGGCAGGCTGCCCTATGATTTGGGAATCATTTCTGTGATTGTGTTCCAATGGATAGCAGACAAAAGCCATTACACAAAGTATAAAGCTATGAACCCTTTGAATCATTTTCATACAGAAATAAAACCCTATGTTTTCAAAAACTGTAAATCAAAATTATGTGTCCTTGCAACCTGAAAAAAACACCAAGACAGTAGATGGACTTTTATTAGTTCATGCAGTTTAAAACTGTTTAGATGTACAAGCACCAAACAGGCTGCTGCTTTTCCCAGTAGTGTCTGTATTCTCGCATTTGCTTTCCCATAAATCCATTAGTCAGGCACCACTCTGCAATAGCCTCTCTACTGGATTTTATAAACCATTACAGTCAGTTATTCTAAAATCAGCAGTTTATGTGTACCAGATAAAACCCAAACGCTGTGTTTATCGGGGGCTCTGTACCAGTGGTAGGGTTGGAACCAAGCTCCCACAAATACAACATTGTTAATGGTTCTGATTGTGTAACAGTCACCCTCATAACACGGGGGAATTAATGACTGCCCAAAGCAGAACAGTGTGTGCAAAGAGCTCATCGCATGCCATTTTCTTTCATAATGCATTTGATGACAAAGCCCAAAACCTTTCTAACTCCATAGCTGTTATTCAGGAACATGATTTGTTTTGATGTGAAGAAGGAAGGTCAGACTCATTTAACAACACTGTGCATTCCCCACCTGTGTCTTTGATATGTTTAGTACACAGATCGTGATTAACAAATCATATTTCGTAAGACCTTATTTGAGAAAATAATCTGGACACCACTTTCATATGTCTTTGATGTGCACTGTGTTTTCAGGAACTATTAGAAGTAAATCAATCAAACAGATTCCTATAGCACCTGTAATTTTTGTTATCCATTTTATGGCTTGCTGTCACCATACCCACAAGCATTCATCTCCAGTGAGGTAGGCAGTGCTACTCTTTGTCTACCAGCTCTCTCAAGCCTGAGGGGTTTGTTTGGAGTTAAAGCTATTCCTTATAGGACCAGCTTTAACTAACTAAATAAATAACATCGTAATTTTTTAGTTCACAGTAACCTAAGTAAAGCATATTGGCTATTGTTATTCTTCTACACCACAAAGCAACAAATTACAAACTGGAACTACCTTTCTTTTCCCCACAGAAAGTAATTATTAGCTACAAAGCTGTAATTAATCAGAGCACTTAAGGATACCTCAAGGGAGCTTTCTTGTTTATAAAACCTTGTCAGTCAGGGTTTGGTTTTGCAAAAACTCCAAATGAACCAAAGTTTTTTATTTTGATTTTATTTGAACTTTCAGAGCAATGAGACTGAGAAGGTTTGGCTTAAAGTTTCTTGTCAGGGTTTTTTTTTGGGGTTTTTTTTTTTAATACTGTTATCAGTGATGTCTTAGATATCAGATATAGTAAATTGGTTTTCTTTAATTCCCTGACTGGACAACATTTGAACTGATATGAAGAAAAGATACATGTTTTTTATCCTTCTTACAGCTAAGTAAGTGTACCCAGACTATTACTTGCTTATGTTGCTCTGTATTTGAGGATTGTCTGGCAGGAGCTGAGAGACAACTTGCAGAAGGAGATGCATTGTGCTGTCAGCAGAGGGGCCGAGCTCATGCCAGGCTCAGACAGCACTGGAGCTGCAGACATTTCATGTGCTCACAGAGGTTACTGCAAACATGGGCACCTTGGGTCATTGCATTACAGCAGCAACTTTATTTTATATACTACAGATCTACAGATGTATTTCAGACACGTGAAGGTGCCTTGAAGTACTTCTGCTAGAGGACACAAAATACACTGTAAGGGTGAGTAGAAAGAAATCTCTTGAAAGGAAAAGTGTCACAGAACATTGGCAAAGACTGTGCAGTGATCAGGGAAAAGGAATGCAGCTTCTTTATTCCTGAGTCTTTAGTTTTATGTCAGCAGAATAGATTTTTTTTCTTTTTTTTCTTTTTTTTCAGTGAATTAGGTCAGAGTTTCCAAAGTTGATGTATTCGTTCTTTTAACAACTGAAAGGAACTTAACCTAATGGTAGTTTTTGGTAGGACAGATGAGGTTAAAAGCATTGATGCAGAGATGGAGAGAGCAGAGTTATAGCCTATCTAGAGAATATCTATTGGAATAGTTGGGTAGTTTTAGCAAGGAGATTATAGTTACAAGACATAAGTTGCTGCTTACTGTCTTTCTTCTTGTTCAGGAAGCACCTGGGCAATGCTCTCAGGCATGTGGTGTGATTTCTGGGGCTGTCCTGTGTAGGGCCAGGAGATAGACTTTGATAAGCCTTGTGGGTCTCTTCCAACTCAGGATATTCAATTATTCTATTATTACCAGTGAATCTGCTAAGCAGTCAGTACCTGCAATGAAAAAAAAAGCAAATGGGCTGTGGAGGGGGAGGTGTACAAGTGCTAATGCACTCATTAAGGTATATGATGACTATGAGAGGTATAAAGATTAATTGGCATATCTGCAGAAGGTAGAGAACAAGTCTATAGCATGGTTCAGGTGGGCACAGCCTGGAGCAGTTGATTTTTCATGTTCTAAGTCTTTCTTGTCCATTGCCTCTCTGGTCCACTGCAGCAAGAATAAAGTTCTCTTTCAGTGAGTGGTATATAATGTAAGCAGTTTTGTGTTGATTACCTAATCTGGAACTGAAGCTGTTACTGTAATTCTTACTGTATTTGTAGAGTAGCTGCAGCCCTGATTTAAAAAAAAAAAAACAAAAAAACCAAAAAAAAACAGGTCTTAAATTGGTGGGAGTGTTAAACTGCTGGAGGAGTGGTTAAATGTATTTGGAAAAACAAAGCATTACTTTGTTTTTAGAACAGTCTAGACCTAGGCATAGTGACAGCAATACTCAGGACTGGCTATTTAAAAACACTAGATTCTCATTAAAATGACACCTTTTTACTAATATTGAAGAGTCATTGAAGGATGACATAAAATGGCAGAAGAACAATGAGAAAGGAAAATTAAAGAACTGAAAATAATTCTTCCCTTTCAGGTGCTTTGTAATTAAATGCCTGGATAATTTCTACTACTCATTAACTGAGATCAGCTAATGAAGAGTCCACAAGACAGTTGGGCTATAGCTCTGCAGTACAATTGGTCTTGTGAATAAAATTGTTACCTGACAGTAACAAAGTGTTATTGAAGCTGACTGATTGTAAAACTCCAACTGACCTTGATGGGAAAGAGAACAACCAGGATCTTGTTCCCCATATTTAGCTAATGGAGAGACTTCTAACATTATTGAAAAGCAAAGGATATTCTGCTTCAACTTTCCATGGAAACACCTTAAATAAATACAATTATACATGTGTAAGCTGTTCTGATCTAAAAGAAATTCATCAGACTAACAAGTGCATGCTCAAACAACTAAGTCTGTAGTTTGATTAAAGAGGGTGAATGATAACTCTGAAACAAAGATAAGGTATGTAAATTCAAATAATTCCTTTTTTAATTTCTCTATATGTATATTGGGAGAACTAGTGAAAAAAATTGTTCTCAACTGCCAGTGGATTACTCATAGAAGTATCACAAATTACTAAAACAGACCCACATAGACTTTAATAGCACATTCCCAAATGACAGGAATCTTCCCCACTTCTGACACAGGGTCAGGCTTTGGGTGAAAAAGAGCAAACATAAAAATGACTAGATGGAAAGGCAAAACACTGAAGAACTAAACCAATATTTTACTTTGGTCCTTCAGTCCCTATTCAACTGAGCAGTGAGAAGTGCAAGCTTGTTTTTGATTCTCTGCAAAACTTCAATGCTTTGATTTTGTTTTGCTTTTTCTCTTCAGGCTCTCTTGGAGATGTCACTCCTTCCTCCCTAATAAATATTTGTGAGTCATGCACACGCTAACTCCAGGCTCAGCAATCCTAATTTATCAGCTTTGTAGCTGCATGTGAAAATGTGGTGCAGCTCCCAGCTGGCAGGCTGTCCAGCTGCCTTCTGGGACAGCCCCTTGGACTGCACTCAGGCTGGACTCCTTCCAGCAGCTTTAGTCACCCCTTGCTAATCCTGCTAACAAGGATCTGGTGCCCATTTTTGTGTGAAGGGTGTAGTGACAGCAGCAACAGCTTGTTAGTTTTAGGTTTGTTTACTGTTTTTTGGCAACTCCCTCCCCATTTCAAAGGGGCATCTGAGAGGTCACAGTTGCAGCCCTTCTGCTTCCCTTCTCCAGTGCAGGCACGTGCATTGTCTGTTTACCTTGCTTTAACAAGGTGAATCTTTTAATCTTCCAGTTCAAAGCCAAAATGAGAAGAAGGGTGTTCAAAAGCAGTAATTACTTTGCATTTTTCTATAATGTCATCATCTTAAAGATTGTATTCATCAATGAGCTTCTGTGAGAAAGTCAAGAACATCTGGTCATGGAAAGGCAAGTATTAGGTGAACATCTAGTTTGACCATTGTTCACCGTGAAAAGCTACTTTCTGTCAAAAGAAGATATTTACTTGGCATTGCCTTATATTCATAAATCTCAGCTCCTTTTACTCTTGCCAAAATAGTTTTTATTTTGAAAAGAAAATGTCAGATAGTTGAAAACTTGAAGACTGTTGTCTGAATTTGTTGCCATTATATGGAAGATACATGAGTGTCATAATGATAGGGAGAAATGTAAAAACTTTAAAAGAAGCTTCTTTTGGAACTGAAGTGATCCAATGGAATGAGTAGAATTACTAAAGTATGAATCATGGCTTGGCCCAAAGTCTGAGTATTTCTGCAGGTTTTGGTAATTGCAAGTAAGGCCCTTG
Source organism: Urocynchramus pylzowi (assembly GCA_013397555.1). Taxonomy (NCBI): domain Eukaryota; kingdom Metazoa; phylum Chordata; class Aves; order Passeriformes; family Fringillidae; genus Urocynchramus; species Urocynchramus pylzowi. Next base: position 1,173,180 of record VZRH01001001.1, on the reverse strand, counting down.
TAATTTTGTCAGTGTACCGTGCGTGCAGTCAGTGTTGCCATTTCCTTCAGGCTAGCCCCAGTTGTACTTATTTCTGTTATTTTCTAAATGTGCTTTTAGGGTGAATGATGGCACCCTTTTTCTTCACCTGTAAAGAAACACAAAAAAAGGGAAAAGGGTCCCATAATGCTTCCTTAAAGTGGATTGTTGACAAACCCCACCTAGTTTCCAGAGAAAGCAAATATTCTCTTATGTTTGCCTAGCACAGAAGCTATCATGTCAAACCAGGAATAGTGCCAGCAAACTCTGGCACTATAGAATAAGCAGTTTACTTGCTCAAACTCCCAGGCCATATGGGAATCGGCACTCTTCTCCCCCACAAATACCTCTGTTACTTGAAAGAAGTAGCTCCTGTGTTGCACATATTGGTGATCAAGGGTTCATACTTTGAATTCCAGTTGAAAGGCTTATTTTATGTAAAGCCTGATGCCTTTCCTTCACTCTGTCTCTAGCAGGTATTCCAAGTTGGTCAATAGCAATGTGCAACTATACAGCTATGGGATTTTTTCCACATGTTTTTGCAGGATTAAATTTGATGTAGTCTGATGAAATTAAAGAAAATTTTATCTTTGATACATTTGGTGCACCTGATTTTAGAGTTCAAGATTTTGGGTAGGACCAGCACTGCTTGAAAGCTGCTGACTGGGGGAGGTGTCAAATCCTCTGTCATAACTTAAATGCCAGTGTCAGTGCAACATCCAGTATAAAGTTTCTTCAAATCTACCTTGGTCTGCTTCTAGGATCATGACAGAAGATGCTGAACAGGCTCAGGCACAAGATCTGGGGGTATGTGTTTGGTTGCTTGCCTTTAAAGCAGCAGGAACAAGTGGAAGTGTCAGGGGATCACCTGAGACCTGTTAGGAGCTTGTGACACAGCTTGGCACATGCTGTTGCAGTTGAGTCTGCTTTGGACCACTGCCAGGCTGGAAGAGAAGTCAGGGGTGATGTTAAAAACCTGCATACATCCTCCTCAGTGGTACTGTGTGGCTGGCTTTTGGGGGATTGGGGATTTTTTTTATCAGTTTCCTTAGTTTCTCTATTGGCTTCCTGTAATTCTCTGAAGAGAATGGAAAAGCTTTAATAGGTAATAAATTAGCCTTTTACAACAACAATAGTGAAAAAATTACATTCATTTCTTCAACTATGTGGTGTTGGGGGGGTTATGCTTGGGGAGGATATTTTTAAATTTTTTTAGTATTTCTATTTTTCAATACTTATTGCATAAGTGGGAGCATGAGAAACTCAGGTGTGATCCAAAATGATAGGCACTGTAAAGTCCAGGGTTGCAGGTTATTCCTGCTATGGGTGAAGGCATTGTAAACACTCAGACTGCACAAAGCTGCAGAGACATCCAAAGTGATTTTCTCCTGGAAAAGAGTCAGAATGAGCTGCCTTGGTGCTTATCTGCAGAGAAAATTTGCCAGTGTAATTAAACTGCTCTAGTTACACAGGTATAACTCCTTGCTCAGTCACTCTTGTCTCAGGAGTGCCCAGGCAGGCAGTTTACACCAGAGTAACCACAGCAGCACGCTGCCCTACGAGTACAGCGAGGCCATTTGCCAGCTGGTGCGTGCCAGGTGGTTGCCATCTGAGATGCTCGGGACAGCACTGCTCACGGTGAAAAAAGTTGCTGAGTTGTGCCAGGGCCTTAGGCAGGACACACATTCCCACCAGTGCCCTGAAAATAAACATTTTAAATCACAAGTCAAATGATTTCCCTAAGTGTAGAAGCTCCAGCTGCCATTGAAAACCTCCAATCACAGCTTTCTTTTGCAGTTTAATTTGAGAAAAAGATGAACGTAACCGTTAATATTCAACAAGGCTTCTGAAGTTTGATCCTTAACTCAATTTCTCATCACCCCTCTTTGCTACCACCCTTCTTTTTCTCCACCTCAGCCTTGGCTGCAGAATGATTCCTGACTGAAGAACAGGTTAGAAGAAAGACATGAGACGACTAGCTGGAAGTATGGGCTCCAAGTCCTTGCTTTGTTGCAGAATTTCTGTTAGGTCTTGGGTGAGACAGTCTCTCTGCAGTTTGATTTCTGTCCAGCAAGGGTGAGGAGCAGCATGTCCACAACTCTGTGGAGAGTTGCAGGTTGTGGTAACGACGTCAGAGATGAGAAGTTATACAGGTTGAGCAAGATGAGAGATTGTGTCAGTATCTCAGCTGTGTTGCATTTCACAGGAGATAGGGACTGAAAAGTTGCTCATTCCCCAGCCAGGCTGCTTTTCTGGAGCATATCCAGAGCTACTCCCCCCTCTCCTCTTTTTACTGAGCAGTCATCCAGAGCCTTAACTGCCCAAACCATGTTTCTGTTTGCCCTAATGCACTCAAAAGTATCTTTCTTAACAGAGATAATGCCCCTTGGAGCCCCTAGTGACCTCTGATTATTACAGCCTGGAGAAATAATTGATTTTAAAGAAGGAAGGTTCATGAAACTTCTCAGGTCATTTGTCTTGCAGTGAGATTTGGCTGAAGAAAGACTCATTCAGAGAGAGACTGAAAAAGAGAAAAGGAAAAAGTGGGGAGTGGAGGGGACACACTAGGTTGGTCTTCATTTCTTCCTCATTCATGTGCAGCATCCCTTCTTTGCCTTGTCTGTACTGTAGTTACTTTTTTGGTTAGTGGGGTTTTGCAGGGTATTCCTGAACTGCTGAATAATTGTGTTTATCATCTTGCATAATTTCCTCTTATTTATCTTACAGCAATCTCTCTCTGAGGAGAAAAGAAAAAGCATATCTTATGTGGGAACTTTATTATACAGCTGATAAAGGCAGCTGTTTGAATCCTACTATCCAGTCTTTCCTTCATTTCAAATGGGACAATTCAGATTGTGAGTTTAGCTCAAGGATATACAATGAGGGTAATCAAATGTCTTTATATGGCCTCAAATTTGTGTCATAAAGAACTGCAAAAAAGGCATCCAAACACAACACTGGAAGTTAGATGGCATTTTATGTCTACAGTGTAATCTGGCAGTCATTTCCCTGGCCTACAAAAGGCTTGGAAGTGCTCTGCTATGATTTGTACACCCTAGAAAGGAAGAGATCCTCATGAACATAGACTCATGCTGATGTCAAATGTACCTTCTGTGTTTCACCATTATTGCTTGCTGCTGTCACTGTAGGCACACAATACCCCTGACACAAAAAGGAAGGGATAGGCTAATGCATTATCTATAATCACCTGTGTTCCATCCCTCCTCCCTGGATGTCTGGTGATGGGACAGACAAGCCATAGCTTCTCAACAGTGCATAGATTGTGCTGGCTCTCCAGTCTGATCCTTGGATAGAGTAATGGATGGGGTGATGGAGAATACTTAGCAGGGGGGAACTGCTGGGTCCAGTCCTTTTCCTTATCCAGGCTTTGGTGAGGTTTCTCTCCCTCCACAGATTAGTGAGTAGTCCAGTGGGGGCAGGGGCACCCACCTCTGTTTTCTCGTAAAAGCTGCCTGTGGTTAAGTGTCCCTTTTATTTTTCTTTTATTCTCCAGAAATAGCTTCTCTTATTTCTTTCAAGATGCAAAGCAGCACTCTGTGCTTTCAGGCCAGTGACAGACCTTTGTTGCTTTTTCTGAGGAGGCAGCACAGGGGGGCACAGTCAGACCCCAGTCCAACAGGCATTATTGTCCAGAGGAGGGGAATGGTGGTGAAGGGTCTGGAGCACAAATCTTATGAGAAGAGGCAGGCTGAGGGGAGCTGGGGACATTTGGTCTGGAGAAGAGGAGGCTCAGGGAGTGATCTTATAACTCTCTACAGCTCTCTGAAAGGAGCCTGTAGCCAGGTGGGGGTCGGTCTCTTCTCCCTGGCAACCAGTGACAGGATGAGAGGACATGGCCTCAAGCCGTGCCAGGGGACATTTAGGTTGGACATTGGGAAGAATTTCGTCATAGGGTGATGAGACACTGGAATGGGCTGCTCAGGGAGGTGGTGGAGTCACCGTCCCTGGAGGTGTCCAAGAAAAGACTGGACATGGCATTTAGTGCTATGGTATAGCTGACAAGGTGGTGCTCGGTCATACTTGGGACTTGACGATCTCAGAGGTCTTTTCCAACCTAACTGATTCTGTTACATGTGCATAAAACTAGAGCTGCTTTTGCAATCCACGCTATATAGGGGAAAGCCAGCAGTACAGTCAGAGTTTGGTGGGATTTCATGACTGCGCTTGCTCGCTCTCTGTGTTGGCTTAAGCAGCGATGGTGGGGACGTTCTGTTCAAAACTTGCTTTGCTGGGGAAAAAAAAAAAAATAAAATTAAAAAAAAAAATTAAAAGGGAGGGGAAGGGGGGAAGGCAGAACAAGCACACACGGTATTTCTGCAGGCGTATCNGGCGGAGTGGTGGGGACGTTTTGTTCAAAACTTGCTTTGCGGGGAAAAAAAAAAAAAATAAAATTAAAAAAAAAAATTAAAAGGGAGGGGAAGGGGGGAAGGCAGAACAAGCACACACGGTATTTCTGCAGGCGTATCAATCGTTGTCTCCGGGTCGCTGCTGGGTTTCGTAGCAGGTTTCCCGCGAAGAGCCGCGGACGCGCCCGGCCGTGCTCGCTGCGCCGCCCACCGCGCCGGGCCCGCGCCGCGGCCTGGGCACCGCCTGAGGCGCACCGGGGCTGGAACGGCAACAAACGCGGCCCGAAAGGCAGCGAAGCCCTGCCCGACCGCCCAGCACCCCGGCCAGGCTTCCCCCGGCACTGGGCCTCTTTCCTTGGGGGGCAGGGGTGATCTCCGGGGTGCCCGCCCCGTGGTGGGGCCTGCTAGGAGCTCCCGCATCATCAGGTGAGGGATTGGCTTCGCCACTTGCTTTTGTATTTGCGAATGAAGTAGACGTTTGCTGAAGGAATACTCTAAGCCCACCGGGAAAAGTCCATGCCAAATAGTTTCTGCCCTGCCAAACGCCAAGAGAGTGAAAGAAAAAAGAGGAAAGTCATAGAACAACTTAAACAGGCAGAAGAAGAAAAGAAACCATGTTTTGCTTATGTACAATGTACAAGATCACAACACAAACACAACATTAAGAGCTGATATGTTGTCCTGACAGAATAATCATAATTCTACTTGCAATCTGTTGGTTTTTTTTCTTTTTTTCAAAAAATTAAATACCTCTAATCAGAATGGTGATGTGCCTTAAACAATTTAGCTATTCAAGCTGTTCTAACAAATTATCTTCCATATAATAATTGAAATGAAGTTATGCCATTGGCTTTTTTCAAAGCCTAGATATGAAACTACAGATTTATTAGCCATTTACAGTTGCTTCATATAAAAACATCCCTACTGTAAGGTTGCCAGCATTTGCACTGTATTTTAGTATTAAGCACTGCAAGATCGCTGGGCTCTTTGTTGCACAGGAAAGTTGTTTCCTTGTGGGCTTCCCGCTATGCCACGCTGCCTTTCTGAAATCTATGGAACGCTGGAAGACAGAGGACATCTTGAGCTGTTACGATATTCTGCACAGATCTGGACAAAAATCTAGATGAGGCAACCATTGTGGTTTATGATAGAGAACTGTGGATATAAACAAAATGCTTAGGGGTTCTGTTGGTGCTATGAGATTTTGATTTCCCCATTGCTAATTCCAGATATGAAAAAAACCCCAATTTTATTTACCTTATTACATTTTCTACCTTTTAGGTATTAGAGTTTATATCCCTTTTCTGTGGTACTGAGTACTTAAAACAACCTGATTTCCTTCATGAAAACTCATAAATAGTGTGATTCCAGGAGCTGAAGCTTAAAAAATAAATCTCTGCTTATATACATACAAGAATATATGAAGTTATGAAAGTTATATTAATTAAATAATAGTATTATTGTTTGTGCGGCTTGTGTGTCATTTTTAGTTGTCAAAGCATCTATGGATATATATATACACATAAATAAACATGGAATGAGACTTACAAAAAATACTGCTAAAACTTGTTCTTTTAAAGCCAGATGCTGGGGGAGGGGTGGGGGCACAGCCATTGCTTTTGCCAAGAGCCAGGTTGGAACTATATTGACATCTAGCCTTGGACCCTTTTTCCCCATCAACCATCAAACCCTGAGTTAGCTTTGAAATAGTACTGTCAAGGAGTTTGATAAATATCTTGCTGATTATTTATATGCTTTGTATAATTCTGGTGTATTTTTGACAAGTAATCAGTCTTTGCTGCAACCTAGCTTAGGCTATAAATGTTTTTCTCATGCTGCCCGATGTTAAGTTGAACACAAGGTCTGGCAGCCCTTGTGATGGAGCGAAAGTGATGCTGCATGAGAAAATGGTGTTTAAAATTCTGTGTTTGCAAGTCTGAGCAAGGGAGAGGAACAACATTGTTTACTTCTGTTTACTGAGGACTTTACAGAAGAACAATTCAATTTCTTTTTTATTTTCAGTCAAGATTTGTTGAGTGAAATCTACTTTATCATTGAGGATTTAGGGTTGTAAACCCAGTAATTTGCAGCAGCCTCCTAATAATGGGTAAGAAAGTTGTGTAGGAAGCCATCAACATGAACAACATAATTTACAGAGCCATTGGAAAGTTCAGAATAAAATTATTTTTTCCTCACTTTTTCTGTCTTCTTTTTTTGTTAAATTAACTGATAGCTTTTTTAAAAAATCAGTTATCAACCTTTACTACATTTTTTCCAAAAAACACAAAATGTCCATGTATGGGTAGGCCTGACTGAGCAGAGTGTCAGTGGTTTTCTGTTCTGTCTTCTAGCAAGGGCAAATTATAGAGTAATGTGCTGTATAAGAAATCCATGTAAGCACAAACCCACTTTTCCCAGAGATTGCTGGCATTGCTCCTGCAGAAGTAACAGAGCTGTGTAATGATTTTTTCTTCCTCCTCTGAAATGGCAGCGCTCTGTGTACATTGTCTGCAACACACATCACACTATATATTGTCAACAACCTAAGTACACAAAACTTAGGTCAGATGTAAATAAGGTAGATAGCAGACATCACGTATTTTCAAAAGAAGTTTTTTTTCCTTTTGATTTGGTTTTTTTTTTTGGTCTTTACCTAAGCTTAAAATTGCTGTTATCAGTCTGTCCAAGATGGTGAACTCTGCTAAGGAAGAAATACTGAGCCACTTCCCTGGAAAACAGCTATAAACACATTTTTTTAAAACAGTAAATATTTCACATGCACTCCTTTGTTCAAGACAAACCCTTTCTTTGCTTGTATTGATGCTCAAGTGTCATGGTCTGTGCGTGGGACATATGTGCACAGATACAGTTCTTGCTTTAGTCTGGCTGCAGATGGAGAGCAGTGTCATCTGCTGCCTTTAACTCACAGCCCCAAAGTCCATAGATCTGATCTAAGGAAATGACTTTGTGCTTCTCTGCTTGCAGTATTTTGTGTTTCTTACATCTCACACAGGAGCTGACCTTGAGGTCCCAGCTTCGTTTCAGCAGGGAAAGGTTACCTGTTACTCCAAATTCTTTTTCATACCAGAGTTTTCTGCTGCGGAATCTATAAAGAAGAAGAGAGCAATGGGAGATCTTCCTGTCAGCATCCTGATTTCAAAAAGTATCATTGTTCCTGCAAGGGAAGAGAGAAAAAAACCAAACATAAATAGCTAGGAAACTAAAAACAGCACTTCCTGCTCTTCCATTTTGGCAGAAGAATCTGGGAACTTGACAAAGTTTTAGTACGTGTCAGTGCTGAAGACCTGTGTAGGGTCCCTGAAGGGTGAACATGCTGACCTCTGCTTTGAATTCCCAAACCCACCATGAACTTTACCATCCTCATTAGTGTCCCAACCCCTCTGAAGACTCCATGCTCTTATAGTGTTGTAAATTAATGAAAATAAGCACTGAAGAAAATTGAGTAAAGGGGTTGTAAAGTTTTTCCTAAGCAAAAAAAAAAGTTTTTCTTCTGATCCTTAAAAGTATTCTCTGTAGCATAACAAGCAAGAACAAATGGTAAGATTTAAGGTTCCCTTAGCACAGCTGTGTCCAGATTTACTATATGGTTTGCATTTGGAGTCACCATCAGAGATGTCGGAGACCTTTTTATCCCATTTTGTCTTTATTAATAACTCGAGCGCCTTCTGTTGTATTCTCATATATTCTTCTCCAATACATACCAAAAAGAATTCCTCGCTCCTCAGACTTTTTAGTTAGAAATGTTGCCATTTCATGTAATAATTCTCAACTGTAAAATTGAAGCCAGTATTAGAGAGTTTACTTAGAGTTTAGAACTGTGCAATTTTATGATTAAAACTTGATATTTTGTGACCAAGTAGTATTTTGGGATGTCAGCAGATGTCATGTGCACAGATATCAGCGGGGACCTATACCAGGGTTGTGTTTAACAATTTACACTTGTCAAAAAGATTCAAAAATAATAATTTTCAAGGATCTCTACAGTGGTACATAGTGAACACAATAATTTTTAATATCCAAGGTTAGAACCACTGTTGCTTCTTATGCCCATGCTACACATTTAGCTCCTCTCTTATATTTTAGTTTGATGAGTCTGATTCAAATTCCATTGGCATTAATGAAGAACACTCATTGACTTCAATAATCTTTGAATTGCGTCTAGTATCAACTACATTACCCTAATCAAGTGAGAGGCAATTGTTATGGATGCATTATTTAGCACTGATTGGGAAGGTACTGTCACCTCCCTTTGTCACATGGTGTTAGATGTTATTTTATAAGGACTTGATTATTAAATTAATTTTGGAGGTTATAAATCTTGCAGTTGTGCTCTCAGTTCTTATTGTGGAATAGTCTGTATTTGTGTTATCGTTCCCCTAAAGAGTACATTGGAATAGTTCAGCCACTTTATATAATTTCCAAATCTGTGATCCCTTCTTCTGTGAAGTGGCATTTCTTACAAACCAGAGTGAAATGAGGGCCACAATGTGCCTCACATACCTCTCCATGTCCCGTAGCGAGATGCACCCTGCTGTAACGCAGCAATGTCAGGCACCTGACAACACTGATTTGGGCATAAAGCATGTAGACAAAGAGTATCAGAGTACTGATGGCACATCCTGGAATAACTTCCTCAAGCCCCATTCCGGGGATGTGATCAGCAGTCACAAAACAGGTAGTTGCAATTAGGAAGCAAGACACTGGCAGGTCACACACACATGGCAGCGCTCTGGCCCAGCTCTTTATCTCCTGATGGTGTTAGATGTTGCCCTGTAAAGAGAGGCATGTGCCCTGGATGGGTGGGTTTAAATTTTTTTATATCAGCATTCAGTACTCAAGTCATAATTGTAGTGCATTTTGAGTGAGCAAGTTCAGAGCCACAGTGCTGTGGAGACAGGATACTTTCTACAGTGATAATCTCAGTTTTGTTAATATCTATGGGGCAGTTAAAAGTAGTTTTGTTGGTGATCAGAGTTTTCTTTCAAAGAGCTGCAGGGGACATAGAACTCTTCTGCAAGTTAGCTGCAAGTCAGCTGTTTGCCTTAAAGGAACACATAATTTGGTGTTACTGAAGTCCAAAATTATTAACTGTCATGTTAACCAATGCATAGACTTGTCTCAGCAGCTAGAATTTCACATTAGATTCTGACTTTCAGACTGATGGGTCTTTGACGGTGCAATGCTTCTTCAGCCAATAAAAGTCCATCTGCAACCTTATTTCATGTTGCAAAAACCAGACCTCCCAAAGTAAATTAGATGTGAAATCTTCCCCTGCTTGTAAGATTGGAGCGATAATTTTGGAGAATACTGTGATTTAAATTTTGGGATAGAGAAATGCTGCATGTTGTATTGAGAACAGTAGTATTACAGTGGACTGTCTCAATCACCCACAGGGTAAGGGAATTCTGAACTGTGACAGCAGTGGGTAAAGAAGGCCCCTCACTGGGTGAACTGCTTCACTTCCACAGCTCAGAAAGGAGTATGTGGCTGCAGGAACAGGCTCTGCTTCAGAAGTAGGCCTTGAAAAACAGAATATACTTGTGCTTACTGCAGGAACCAAGCCTCAGAGCTAGATGATGAACATGTGAAAACGTTCAAACCACGTTTTTTGGGGGGATCAATATAAAAGAACTTCAGGAAGGGTACATAAAGTTGATTTACTTTGCACCTTTCTCTGGCTTACTGCAGAAAAATGTAATTGAACTTCAACTGGTCTCTGAATTATTTGGCCTTCTGTTAAGGCAGCAGAGAAAGATCTCTGATATCTGATAGATGTTTATTATGATCCTGATGAAAAATTTTATGCTGTGTAGCATGAAGACCAATAGATATTAAAAAAAGTAAAAAACCAAAAAAAAATAAAAAAAAAAAAAAAAAAAAAAAAAAAAAAAAAAAAAAAAAAAAAAAAAAAAAAAAAAGAAGAAGAAGAAGCAAAGAAATAGACTTTTAAAGACGGTTTCTACCATGCAGCATTTCACCTCTTTGGTTTTCCTTGCTATATCTATCCTGAGTGCCAGCTTACAGGATCCTGCAGTGCACAAGCTGCCATCACTCATCCTTTGCTCCCCTTTTCCACGCTCCCCTCCAAATATTACTTCAAAACTAAGAACTCAGTCACTTAGCATTTACATCCCAGCTTCTCACCACAATATTTCTAACTGTGGAAATTGTTTCCTTGTTTTTTAAATAACTAATCTAATATGAAATAATTCTCAATGTAAATTGAGTTTCATAACAAAATCTTAAATGCTTCTCAAAATAAAATGACAAAGTAAAATAAAGTAATGTTATCATGATAATGTAATGGATCTACAAAATTCCTTAGTGCTTACAGGGGAGACATATTTCCAACCCATTGGGTTCAATGAACATGGTTCAAAGCAACCAATAAGGTATTGGAGATATTCTGTTTGTAACTGAGAAGCCCAGAGGGTTAAGGATCCTTTGCAAAAGCACAAAGATGTCTATGTTCCACAAAATGCCAGAGTTATATTAATTTGCTGAGTTGCAGGATTCAGAGAATAAAGCAAGAAAAATGTAAATGTAAATACCAATAACAAACAGTTTTCTAATTTTTGCCAATAAAAGAGCTTGAAAAGCACTTATAGATTTATTGCTGAATAACATCCTTTGAAGTTATTTATTTCTGGACAGATACAGGATGATCAGTATCCTGTTTTATTTTATTTTGTTTGTATAAGTAGAACACGGAAACTATTAACTGGGAAAGAAGTGCTGATTAAAGGTGCATCTAAATTTATTCCACATTGTTTGGGGATGGCACAGATCAGGATATCTGAATTCAGGTAGCTGTGTTGTAAATTTGGTAAGTGTGTTAAACAGTCCAAGTATATCCCAGGCCAAAGGGTACAGTCAGAGTCCAGTATGGATGTTTCACTAGTGTGGGAAACTTTATTTGGTGTAAACATGGCATTTCTATTCTCCTTTTCATTTAGGCCCACTGATCTAGTTAAATGCTGTCTGAGAGTGTGTAACTAGTTCAGGTTTAGTAGCATAGACATTATGCTGCTATATATATATTATTAGGTGTCATGTAGATTTTCCTAGGCTGTAAGAAAGCAGAAGGTATTTCTTAAGTTTTCAATTAATCAGGCCAGTAGGATTACACTGTCTCACCCAGTGAAAACCACCAGGTAGGAGTTTCTTGCCCCAGCTGTTGAAGGGTCACCCCAGCCATGAGGATGAAGTGCCACAAGCTGGCCCAGCTACCTCCCACCACCCAGCAGAGGGTGCTGGGGCTCCCCTGAGAGCCACTCCCTGCTTTAATCCATGTCCTTACTTAGTTTTGCCTGCCTGTTTCTCGGAGTTGTGAGAGGAACCTGCAAGCAGATCAAGGGCATCAGAGGAAGATGCTAAAGATAGAAGCTTGGAAGAAAACATAAGCTTTTAAATGTTAAAACTTGTAGCTGTGGAAAACATTCATCTTGATGCAGTTTCCAAGGCAGTAAGGGCTGCAGCACATGCAGCGCTCCCAGCTCGTTAGGAAACGTCAAGTGGTGTAGAGGGAATACTACCTCAGACCTCAGTGTGTCAGAAAAAGGAAAAGCTGGCAAAGGAAAAAAGGTTATTCGATGAATCCGGTGAGGGTTGATGGTCACGTAAAGGTCTGCATCAGCATTTATTTGCTGATGTCTGGAACTTGAAAGATTTTGAACCTTCACAAGGTTTACCTGTCAAGGCAGCTGACATAAGCTTTAAAGATTGATGAAATAAATGACACATCTTGCACTGGAGGCTCCTACCTATCAGGCAGTCATTAAGTTGTTACGGATTTCTCCCCTCTTCATCTTAAGGCAGAGGTTTGTTTCTAAACTCTGCCTTCTCAGGGCTCAGACAGGTCTGCACCTCTGTGGAAAGGAAGACACAGCTTTTAGATTTTCCCTGGATCTTGTTACTCCCATTTCTTAGAAAATTACCCTGCAAATTCTTCTGTGCTTTTCTTGGCACTTGAGGGAGGAGGGTGTTAATTGTTAAAAGTTGCAATTATAAACCTATTTAAATACGGCTTTGTAACTTCTTCCTATCACAGTAGTTTTGTGCATTAATCTGGTAATGCATTGGGGCAGACTCTATGTTTTTAATGTGTGGCTTATGATGAACTTTATCATATTTATATATGCAGCAAGCAGGAATCCACAGTTACATTCCATGCACGGAATGTAATTTCATACACCTTAGGGACTTAAACTTCAGAGACTTTTAAATCCAAGCCTCTGGCTTGAAGCTGTCTTTCTCTTGGCTGCACATAGCACCCAGTAGAAGTTTGTATCTGGCTCGTCGCTTTTGAGGTGTGGCAGACTTAGAGATGGTAATACAAGTAGAAGTTTTACAAATGATTGTGTTAGAGACGTGTATGAATCCTTGAGTTCCTTTATTATACGTTGTGCGAGCATTCAGTTAGCTGAGGCATACTTCACTTTTGAATCATAAGGAAAATGCCACTACCCAGCTTGCTTGCAAACTTGCTCGTTTGCTTAGAAGCCTCATTGCATCAGCAAAAACAACAGTGCGTCTTTAGAGTGCTCTCTGGAGCACTATGTTTCCTTTTCTACGTTCAGTGATTTAAATGATTGGAGTGATACTTTTGAGAAGGAAGAAATCATTTCATTGTTATGGATCATTTTTCAAGTGAAACTGAGTTTTGGAATAAGGTGATGGTGAGTAAACCATATGAATGGGGAACGGGATCTTTATTGTTCCGAGTTTATTCAGCAGTTTCTGAAAAGTAAGATGGAAGTGATTTTGCTATTCTCTCTGCAGAGTTATATGTCTTTTATTAAGCAGAAAACATAATGTAGCCATTATAGGAGTAACAGGCACGTTTGCTGTTGTGTTCTGTTAGGAAGTGAAATGTGATTTCTTTTTTGATATCAAGATACAAATCTGATTCACAGTTAGTTCATATAGCTTTCAGAAGAATCTGAAAGGGAAACACATCAGCTCATTAAACAGACGTATTTTGTCTAAGCAGCTACTTTTAAGATAAGTGTAACCCAAATTTTCAAAATAATTTGTGGTATTGCTATCTTGATATTTAAAAAGGTGGTACTTTATTAAAAAAAAAAAGGAAAAATAAAATCATAACCTAATTTCATTTCTGATGGGGGAAAAAGTTTTTAAAGGTGACTAATTATGACTGTTCTCTTTATGAGAACAGCATTCTGCATGTTCTGTAAGTAGCTTTTTCTTTTTTTCTTTTTTTTTTATTTTGTTTTTTGCCATCAAAATGCAACTAATATTTCATTCATTGAATTATTGATTTTATCTAAAGAGACACTGTGGGGTTTTTAAATCCTAGTTTTGCCCATAAGAGCAGAAAAGCCAGACAGAATAATGCTGCTTATGTAAAGGGATGTACTTATATGCATAGCTGCAGGTTAGGACAAGTAAACTTTATTGTGCCTTCTCTTGTTGCTGATGGTAATCAGGACATTCATATTAGCCTGATGAAAAGGAAAAATCAACTGGAGGCTTCCTAAAGTAACTTAAAGAACACTTTCTTTTCTAAGGGAGAAAGGGAGCCTGATCTATCTGGTAAAGCTTATAATCAGTGTGTCTGGCTTATTGTCTCAGGCGTTGCCACAGGCAGCCTTAGATCAGTTTGAGGAAGCCACAGTACAACCCATTTTACTGCACTTGCTTACAAAGGGAATTTTACTTTGTTCGTGTGGTACTCTATTCCCACAAAACCTTTCCATTTCCATATTCTTAAAATGTCAGTAATTTTTTCTTACTCTACTGGTGTATTTAATCTGATGACACTGTTTCAGCTGTTTATAGGTCTTTTCTCCATGGGCAGCACTACAGTTGGGAGAGCATGATTAATATAAAACTTGTTCAAATTTGTGAGGGCTTATTTGTAGTTCCTTTTTTAAAAAAAGGTGACTAAAATAACCGTTTGGCTGTCCCACTGCTGAAAATACAGGAGTACACAAACAACCTGCGTATTAGGGTTATATGAGTTAAGCTAATCTTTTTTCATATAATTTAGCTGAAGTCTGTAAGCTATGAAATTCTTAATTTTTTTGTCTTGTATATGTGATTTGTGCTAACGCCATTAGCTCACAACAGCAGGTTTGCAAATGGAACTGATTGTGCTGTTGAACCTTCAGGCTGCAAGCATGTAATCTGGTTGTAAACCAAGAGTTTTGTGGGTAAAGACAACCTCTGTGGTTGTCTGAACATATATATTGAACAGGTTCCCATGCATGGAAGTTACCTTTGCAACTTAGTTATATCAACTTCAAGTCTAGTGACCACTTTGGAAATGTCTCCTGCATGATTTATTTGCTAAGTGGATTAAACATCTCTTTAAAAAATAAAACTAGGAGAAAATCTCAGTTCATTCTTTTTTTTTTTTTTGTGGTGACTGGGGGTTTTTACAACCTTTTTCCCAGAACTGTAGCACTTCCATCATCATCTGATTGTACGCTTCTCAGATGAGCTCTCTCTGCCAAGAGCAGAGCCCTGCACTTAAGACTGAACTTTAGAAACACTACATGAAAAAGATGAAATGAAATCTTCTGTCTGTGGGATTTCACTTTTCTTGAAATCAAAAATGGGGCTGTGTTTGTGTGAACATTGTGATTTTTAAGAAGTATTTTAAAAGAAAGGTGCCTGGAAATGTTGGTTGTGATTTCAAAAGAGAACAGCAAATGTTTTGCGTTCCTGTGGAGGAAGCCAGCTGATTGCCATAAAGAAGATATGCTGGTGTTCACACTGCTAGAGAGCTTTGCAGTAACAGTGCAGTGCTGAGCTGAGATCTGAAGGGGATTCTCAAGTTGCTCTGCAGAGTATCTCAGCACTGGAACCTGGTGAACTGGTTCCCCATGTGTCTTGACTGTGGGGTTATCCAGCCAGCCTGGATAACCAGGCTGGCTGGATAACCAGTGAGTCAGGATAGCTGGTCCTTACTGGATCATTAGTCTGAGCCACATCCCCAGTCAAAGATAAAAAGAAAACACTTTGAGGCATGCTGAACATTTCAAAGTCAGTAGTGGACCCGTTCTCCTGATCCACAGGCATTTTGCTCTCACTTTTGAGTTTTATTGACAAAATACAGAGTAACAGAATGTGGCTTATGATGTCAAGATAGAAATGGTAACAGTGGTAGAAAAGCATTTAACCATAAATTCATTTTCATTGAAAACTGAGAATGGTAGGAACATCATTAGAGTAAAACGGCTGTTTGATGCAGGGACACCAAATCCTGTGGAAAGGTTGGGGGTTTTTTTCTTTGTTTCATATTAGATGCTGATTTTCTGCCTCTGTTTATATCCATGTGTTGGGTCTGGACTGTGATTCTCATCAAGGGATGATGAATGTGGAGGGTCTTTTGACTTTCTTCATGGCTGCTGCGGTCCTGAGGTCAGGAGTCACTCCTGTGGGCTAAGAAGTGTCCTGATGTCCTTATTGTTGTCTCATTTCTTTTGGGGTGCAGTATCACAAACAAAATCTCTTGCTGATGGGGATTTTCTTCATGTAAATTCAGAACCGCTCTGTTATGCCAGTTGGTGTCAATGTGGGGTTTGATACAGGCTGAGATGGGCAGAGAACAGAAGGAGTGTTAATTGCCAAATCATGGGTTCTATTATGGGGTCTGTCTAACCATACGAGTAGAATGTGACGGTGTTTGCTCTTGGCAAGTGCAGTGTCCCTCTGCTAAGATTTTTGGGGTGTAGTTCAGAAACTTGGCTCTGCGGAACTGTAAGTTAACTGTGTGTGTTGCCAGCTTCACCACACAATGGGAAGAGTGATCACACTTTCCTTTAATTAAAGTGCTTGAAGCAAAAAAGATAAGCTAAACAGTTCTTTAGAAATAACATAAATAAAAGCACTAGTAGGTTTTGAACATGAACATTGAAGAAATCATGGTTTAAAATGAAAGCAACCCTTAGCTGGGGCGCAGCAAGGGACTGCATCTTCTCCTTGTTCCGAGTTCTGGGCACACTGATTGTATCAGTTTCCCTTACCAAGCAGAAGTTCCATCCTTTTTGAGAGGCCTGTTCTAGATATAATCCACCAACATCTGAAACCCTTCATGCACCACTGACCAGGTGGAAAGTTCAAATTCACATGCATGAAGAAACTGCAGATCCATTTGCGTGATAAGCCACAATCATGCTGGTTTTGTGTAGTTATTTAGCAATAGATAGATAGCAATATATTCTTCCATAGTAATTACATATAGACTTTTTTCCCTTCCTTATTATCTCTCCCACTTCACTACCTCAGTTTATATTTTGTGTCTGTTTCACCCTATCTATCAATCTGAAAGTGCTGTATCTACTGCACACCTATGTTTGTTTTGTTGAGACATCCAAATTCTAAAAATCTAAACCAAATGTTAACAGGTAATCTGCTCATCTGGAAGCCAGTAATTTTTTTAGCATCAGGTTGAAGACTATTCTTCCCCAGAGAAAAAACATATATATTGATGTGTTTATGCTTTGGAATAATAATATTTGTCCATGTGAGAAAGTGTGAAGTTTTTTTTCCTGCCACACCATATGGCTTATGACTATTTACAATCCAAACAGTAACAGCTGCGGCTGTGTAAGAGAATCCATTCCTCTGAGCTGGAGATGCGCTGAGTAGGGAATGACAAAGTATGTGTCCACAGATGTATTCCAAATATCCTCATTTACCACTCAACATCCTGTCTATCTTTCTCCTCTTGGAAACCATTGGAGCTTTTTTCTTATATTCATAGCTGATGGGGAGAGCTTTGTTTGGGAACAGAAAGGGATCTGTGTTCGATAATGACTATCCAAATGAGAGAAGGGAAGGACATTCTGGTTGGGTGGTCAGCAAAATGAAAAGATGAATCATGCTCTTAACACTTTTCAAAGAAAAACCAATTGACTCTCTAACTAGTCGACTCTCCTAATCAATAAATTAGAAGTTTCTAGTTGGAAGAATAAACCAGCTAGTCTCTAGAACTTTAAAATATGTGTGACTTCATGCCCTTCATTGATGTATGCTTAAAGCTTGGAACTCCATATTACAAAGACATATTTTGCATTCCTCAGATAGTATGAGTCATTTTGAATTCCTATCAATTACCTGTTTGAACCTCTTTTTCTTTCCTGCATTTTTCTGCTGGCCATTTTGGTAATTCCTGAATTTTTGTATCAGGCGTTGTAAGAAAAGACTCTCTCTTGTCAGTCCTACCTGTCAACAGCAGGAGGACACTTTCCAGCTATTACACAAGTGATCTACTTGCCTGGCCTTTACCTATAGTGCTCTCATTGAAAATGGCATTTAAAACATGTCCCCACCTGTCAGCAGGTTCACCCATATTTGCACCAAGTTGTTCATGTACCTGCTCTTTCCCAATAGGTTAGACAATTGGCACATTATATTTATTATTACTTATCTCACAAAAGCATATTCCAGGGAGGATGAAATGTTCAGCAGGGTATTCCCTGGACATATTCTTCCTGACACACAATAATCTAGCAAAGCTCATTAGCAAAGAAGAATTGCAGGTTTCTTGCAGTGATTGCTTTATCTGCCATGAAGGTTTGCTGGTAAATGAAACCCAGTGGATTTTGTCCGGCTTCAGAGTGTGTTGAAATGGGCTATGAATAGAAGTGAGCACACCTTCTAGCTACATTTTCTGTTACACTGAACCCTTCTGATTGAAAAGTCTTAAAATTAAACCAGATTAATTCCCTCACAGCATACAACAATATACAACATTTGCATTTCAGGTTTCTTAATGTATCTGCAGTAGTCCTGTGCCACTGGGATTTTTTCATGTCAAGGCTACAGCTACCATAGAAACAAAAGAACTAAAAGGAACTTTCTGAGCTTTACTGGTAGTTAGGCTGGCAGCCCCAAACCTCACTGCTTCAGCAATCCTTTAATTTAGATGCCCTTGTGGTCATCTTACAGAGACATGTTTTTAACTTAAATAGTTTTCTTCCCTGTGCTTGGTGTGAGCGAGTCTCTAGCTCAGACTCCACTTACCAAGGTCGACAGCCTCTGCTCCTCTCCTCATGTACAATAGATACTCTGCTGCCATTATGACACTGCTTGCTTACAATTTCTCTGTCATGGCTGTGCAGTGACCCCACAGGAATGAATACACCCTTGTGACCACCAATAATGACTTGTAGGGCACAATCCCATGTGTCATTTCAGCATATAAGTAAAGTGGAAGGCCAGGTAGATACAGATCAAATCCCTTTATTGCCCTAGCTATGCTGTTTATAGTTGAGGCAAAATCTTTATTAATCTAAGCACTGTAATATGGCACCATGTAGTTGTGACTCCACAATGCATGTGCTGAGTCAGCTCATTCCCATGAAGAAAGAAGTTCCTTGAGAACATGCTCCTTGGTGTGCATTTCATCTTGCTTGTCACAGATAAAATGAAATTACCAGAAATATTTGTATCAAAAGTCATAAGCACAAGCTTAATCTATATCAGTGTTACAGCAAAGAAGTTCTAACATATTCCTACCAAAAAAAAACATGTGGTAGGTGCCATTTTCTCCCCCATTTCTGCTTCACTAGAAGAGAAAAATTACTTCCACTTCCTTGGTTCAATGCAGCTGTGCCCCAATTAAACTTGGAACTGCATGGAGAGAAATCAATATAAAACAACTGACAACAAAAATGGCAGATGGGAAGAATTTCTCTTCCCATCTCTACACTACAGCGATGTTTTGTCATGGCCTTTGCTTGCCAAAGCTGTTTTGTGAGCAGTAACAATGGGTTGCATAAACAAATTTAAGGGATTGATAGAATTTGATTTCATGCTTTGTTCTGGCTAGCTGTCTGCTGTGTTAAGTAGAGAATCCATTTCAATACTCACTATGCAAAATTCTAGAAACAGCTGTGAGAATTTACTTCTTAGGTGCTGCCTAGGGATAGCTGAGTTTCTTGGCAACTGTGTTAGAGCACTCTGTCTAGAAATCACCTGGAGAATATTTTTTTTTTTTTTGCTGACCTCTGACATGATTTGCTACCTTCAATACAAGATATTAAAGTCTCTGCTATTCCTCCAGTCCTGCTCTCAGTTAATACAACACTGAAACGAGAACTTGCTGTTTTAAGCTGTCTCTGCTTCCTAGCAAGGAACCCATGAGTGGAGACTGAAATTACATTCATTCCTTTCTGCTGCCTCTCAGCTTTGGAAACACTGCAGAAATAAATTGCAGAGGGTCTGTGCTTCACTACGAGCTTTATAAGCCTGTGAAATTTGCCTTTCCTGCACACAGTCAGCCTTACATACTAAAATTGCTTAGCTTTGGGACTTCATAGGTGTTGTCTGCATTTTGGCTTCTGACCAGCAGGCTAGAATCTCAGAGAGTAATCTCTCAAATCCCATACACTTGCTTAGCATAGCAAGTTAGAGCAAGAAGCTGTATTTGGACAGCATCCCAGTGAGACACCGTGGAAAGTATGGAACCAGTTAATGTCAGAAATCTGTACTTTGATGTGAATCCCAGTGCTGCTGAAGTGCACCTCTCAGAGACCTGCTTCTGGAAGTTAGACTCATTGATTTGCCTAGAGACCTCTGCCAGGACCCAAGTGAGAGATCTGAATGCACTTATGCAATAACCTTGTGAAAGCACACCCAGTAGCACCAGGCAAGCACCTCCAACAGTGATTGTTTGTGTGGTTTTTCCTGCCATGCCAGAAAACCTTGAGGTAAAGGGATGAGGTAAAAGGGCATTTGGGGAGGTCTTCTCTCTGCATCCTACTCTAAAGCAAAGCAAGTTCTATTCCTTCCATCTCATATGTGTAAGGGTTCTTCGTTCCTGTGCTTCTACAGGGTGATGATATGAGGACTCATTTTTTTTGGAAAATACAAGGTAAGGATAGTAAGACAATGTGACAGTAGACTCTTACAAGAGAAGAACTGAAGTGCAAGTGCTGTGTCTTCCTCCTTTTTCCTGCAGAAATGTCTCATCTTTGCTCTGCCAAAGAGCAGGAATGCCAGCAGCAGGGAAAGCTCCACAGGGCCGGGACTCTGGGATCCTCAGGAAACCTTAGGCCCCACTGTACCATAGGAGAAGAATTTTGGGCCACTTCCCCTAGCATGGCTGTCACTCCATAATCTCAGTAGCACAAAACAGTCAATCAGTGGCCCAAGTGAGGATCTTGACAGGCTGAGAGCTGTGCACGGTCAGGTAGGTTGGGAAGACTTCAAGCATCTGCATGATCTGCTTTAATGCAGGCCATTTTAGATTTAAAATGCACTTGAACAATCATCCTAGATTAATTCCTGCAGCATGAATTTCACTTTATAGTGCCATTGATCTCATTATTTCTTCAATTTCATTCCTGTAAATTTTTACTGTGAATTTTATCTGGAAAAAAAAAAAAAATTACTGTTCCCCACTTTGTGCTGTCAGTGGATAAATTTACTTTCTCCAATACCTATACTAAAACAGTGGTGCAGATCCTGTGTTAAAAACCTGCAGCTGTTACAAGAATTTTGAATGTACATCTTCAAAATCCATCTTTTGCCTCTTGATTTAAGAGTCTTCTAAGCCATTACTTCAAAAAGGCATGTTGCCTATTTTTTTATTTCTCAGGTTCAGTAGCTAGTGATAAATGAATCTCAAGAGAGAAAAGAGCTGAAGATGATGAATAGAAGAAAAATGTTCATTATTAGCTCAGGCAGAAAATGAATCCCTTTTCAGAAATTCAGGAAGTTGATAATAGTGGATTTTTTTTTTATATAGATGATTACCCTCATGACAAATCTATCACTTTGCCTTCTCAAACAAGTATGATATGTTTTGTCTTTTTTTTCATCTTGACAAGGGGATTCATGACATAATGTCACCCTGTTGGAAAATGTGTATGTTTCTGGTAATTACTGGAAATGATGATGTTCTTAATTTCCATATTATGCAGGGTGCTTGTGATTAAAAAGTTAGACATTGACATGCAAGAAAGTGCTGGGATAAGGCAGTTAATTTCTCCTAGCTGTAGCAGGCATTTCTCTGTGAGGAGACAAACTACCATTCGTGTGTGCTTTTTTTAACTGTTTAACAGCAATCCCTGTGCAAAACAGAGCTGTGATCCCTAAGAGATGCTGAAATTTTTTGCCATCTTTGGTGGATATACCCCATCCCTCATGTAAATTTGTTCAGGAGCGCTGGGGTACATTTTTAGTATTCCCACAAAGCAGAAAACAAACAAACAAAAAAGAAACCACAAAACTGTCTTCTTACCTATTTCCAAGTTTATATGGACACAGAGGTGAAACTCCATCTAAGCACCTCCCCCCACAGTGATGTGCTGCAGTGGAAGCTCAGGCAGAGAACAGGGTGTCAAACTGTTCTCCTTATCTGTAAATCAAAACAGGATCCCTGCCTTCTTAGACATACCCTACCTTTGGACTTCATTTAGTATTTCTCTCCAAATTGCTCTGTTAAAAAGTCAAAGCCAAGGGTGACAGAACCATTCTCTCACCATGTGTACTGGTCACTCCTTGCACTTAAAGAGTGAAGTCACAGCTTGTGTTAAATCTTGCCCAGCCCTTTATAATTCCTCAGCCACATTTAACATGTCACATCTGGCCACCCTTAGGCGTGGTCAGCATCTTTATTCAAAAAGTGTGATGGAATGCTTACCTAAAATGTTTGCCAAACTAAAAAAAAAACAAAGCAAAGCCAAGATTTAAGGTTCCCTTGGGAAATGAAAAGAGAGGCTGGCAGCAGGGCTGCTTCTGAAAACTGCTGGGAGAGGAGTGATCAGTAAAGGAGGAGGAATCAGACAAAGGGATGATCCTCTCATCAGTATGTCAGAACAAGGCAAGGTTTGTGTTAATGGGTTGCTGCAACACAGACAAATCCTGAGAGCTTTCTGAACTTAGAAAAGGGGTTTTTTTCTAATTTTTTTTCTTTAAAGGAATACTTGTCTACTTATGGTAGACAAGTAATCCTTTAATGCAGTGAGAATTTATAGTATTGCAACACAGTTTTCATTCTCCAAGTAGGAGGAAGAGCCTAACTTCTGAGAAGCATTATAAATTCACAAACTAAAAGTAATTAAATAAAAAATTAATCACATCATCTTCTTGTGTTTTCTGCCCCTTTCCCTTCCATTTTGTATCTTGTTTAGCCAGGTTTTTTTCATTTAAAATTGATAATCTTAAGAAATTATTGCTATGGAAGATACAAATTTATGCAATAAGTGGTGTTCTTGGTAAATTGAAATATTTTATAAACATAGGATGTGTTTATTGAAAAAAATTGCAGTTGACTCAACTTTACCCTTGAAAATAGTCTCTTTAAATTCATGAGAATGCAGGTAAAGGCCCCTTGGTAGTCTCTTTCCTGTGGCATTCACATTCTCTGAACAGAGAGAGACATAATTCTCTCTCTCAGGTTTTTTCCTGGAGAAGCACAGAGATCAAAACAATTCTTATCTCATGTGCTGCTCCTGTGTTTATGCCCATGTGGAATGTATTCTAGAGACTGTTTACCCAAGGTGACCAATTGGATCCACATGTGTGGGTCAGGACTCTCAGGCAGAGAGTCACAAGTTTGTCTAGTCAGTAGTTGTGTTCAGTTTTTAGTTATAGTGTAATATAGTTATAGTATAATAAAGTAATTAATTAGCCTTCTGATATCACAGAGTCAGATGTCAATCATTCTTCCTGCCACGGGGGTTCTGTATTTACAATACTTCCCCTGGACTGTGGTTAAGGAGTCCGGGTCCCGTGGGCTCAGAACACAAGATGAAAACAACTGTATAGACTAGACTACATATAATCTAGCTTGAGCAATGGCACTGATTTTTTTAGCATGTGGCCCAAAATGTTCCAAAATTTCCTATCCAGAGGGAAGGAAAGAGCAAAGAAACCTTGTTAGTGCCTAGATGAAATTCCAGTAAGCCACTGTGTTATAATTGAATGATTGATAAAGGAATAATATACTATAAAATGATGTGAAAAAGATGAATACTGTTCATAAAGATTACTATGCTAATAAAGGGCAGGTTTTGCTCTGAACTAATTATAAAATCCACCTCCTGCAAATGACTGAATAGGCTCAAGTTGCTTCTTCCTAGAATTTCTTTGCCGTTGGTTATCTTTTAGTGGGAAAGTTCATTATGTGCTGTGTAATAGTATAATGAAAAGCAAGAGAAGGAATTGTCACCAGTTCAAGAGGATTTCAGTGTTTTTAATCTTGACGGGCTTTCTGGCAGTTTCATTTACCTTTCAAATGTGCAGAAAATGTATTTAGATCAAAAATTTCAAGCAGATGTTTTTAGCCTGAGCGAGCACCAGTCAAGAGAAGGGAATCCCCGTACATACGCTCTGGAAGCTGATGTGTGATGATCCAGGGTGTGCACTGGATCACTTTGGCTTATTGAAAAGGCTTTTTCAGGTACAACTGACAAAAAATCCATTCTGATATGGTTCCTATGAAACTGTGAAACACAAGAAGGTGTCAGGGTGGAGTTGGTGGAAACACAGGACAGCTGAGCCAGAGAAAGTCAAAGACCCTCCATCCAGTCCTTTGCGGAAGATAGCAGGATGCAGTTGGTGCTGCATAAACAGGACAGATGCGTGGCAACTCTCTCAAAAGGTTTCTTTTTCTCCTGCAAGACCCTCATTTGCAAAGTCACCTTGCTTTCACACAGCTTTTGTCTGATCTCACCTCTCTCATCTAGCATCAGAGGCCTTTTGGTCCTACCAAAGGCTGCCTAAAACTTGTGCTGCCTGAAAGAAACCCTTCTTTATCTTTCTAAAGCATCTGTTCACCATCTAATTTCAAAGCATAGCTGAAAATCTTTTTTGTTTGTTTGCTTTTTTTCCCCCATGCCAGTGCTTTTAAATTTCTTAATCACTTTGTTGTTGTTGTTTAATTTATAAATTTTTAGATGCGGTCCCTTTTCTTCTTTTGAGAGCAAAAAGACTGCCTCAGGTGCTGCCTTACACATGGCAACATATATCAGAAACTTATTAGTTAATAATACTTTAAAAAACCCCCACACAACCATCCTCATTCTGTTTAAATCAGTGTAATGATTTGGACCTGTTTTGTTTCACCTAACAAAAAAGCACAAGAAAGAAACCAGTTCTTTGCGAAGATGAAACAGTTAACCCTGATGGTTTTTCACACACAGCAGTTGTGATCAATTTTTTTAAGATTTTTTTTTTTCTCCTAATGCTATAACTCCCCTTTCTGACAGTGGGATGCTTGTCATGACTCTGTAATTCATGGCCTACAGATAATGTATCTACTTCTTAGTGCATGGAAGAATAAGTTTGGTTTTCATTTTCCATCCCTTATCTCACCCTCCACCTCACTTTTTTCTTCATCCATATTTATACCAACAGTGACAAAAAAAGGAGAGTTACCTCCTACCACTTACTTCAAAGTTTAAGACATTGGGGTACATAACCACTTAGGTTACACATTTCAGTTTATGGGGATGTTTTTGTTCTCTCAATTTATAGACTGAAGTCAGGAAATGCCTTCCTCTTACAACCAAGGCCCTTAGAGACAAAAGAGGAAGGGCAACAAAGCTGGTGAAGGGGCTGGTGTTCAAATCTTAGCAGGAGCAGCTGAGGGAGCTGGGGTTGTTTAAGCTGGAGAAAAGGAGGTTCGAGGAGGATTTTATCACTCTCTACAACTACCTGAAGGGGAGGTGTACCCAGGTGGGGATTGGTCTCTTCTTCCAGGGGACAACTGCTAGAGGGAAGAGGGAATGAAGAGGGAATGAAGAGGGAATGGCCTCAAGTTGCACTAGGGGAGGTTTAGATTGGGTATTAGGAAAAAAATATTAATGGAAAGGGTTGTAAAGTGTTGGAACAGACTGCTCAGGGAAGTGGTTGAGCCACCATCCCTGGAAGTGTTCAAAGAATGTGTGGACATGGTTTAATGATGGACATGGTTTTAGGCTGATGGTTGGACTCAATTATCTTAAAGTTCTTTCCATCCTTAAAGATTCTATGGTTCTATAACTCTCAGAACTTTTTCTTTCCCTTCTCCCCCCATCTCTTTTCTCTTGAAATTATTGGTCCAGACATTCTCATCTCAGCCAAACACATCTTTTAAATGGCATGCATACATACCTGATTTTTGAAATTCATTTTTCAAGTAAAAGGATTTCCAAGTAAAATTCACAGTCCTTAGTGTGGGTGGGAAAAGCCTAGGGAAGAGATATCCAAACACACCATGCTAGGCTTATGTCAGATGCTGCTTCCCCCTGAGCACCTTCTGAGCCACATTACTTGAGCCTGCTTTCACCAGTGCAGCTTTCCTAAACATTTTGCCATATGGTTGGCCTGCACGTTGCACCACTAAGTATGTTTGAAATCTCAGACAAGACAAACTATATTTTCACCAGAAACTGAAAGTTTCATCTTATTCCTGAGTAAACAATATTTTTGTACCAAATACTTTTCTTCTCCTACCAAGTGTTTGGGATAAAATCTCCTTTAAAAAATAGTAATAATTATGAAAATAGCATTTAGGTTTTCATAGTTCTCCAAAATGTTTGAACTATGGAAAATTTACCCTCCAAGAACAAGAAGTACAGATGATGTGAGTGTAGCAGTAAAAGTAATTGAAGTTGTAAAGATATGAAGATCAAGAAACTCCACTAGAAGCATTTGTGCAATGTGATGATTGCTGTTCTGCCCTCTGTAACAGATACCAGTGGCTGAACATCAGGGTTTGGATGTATACATACACTCAGTTACTGTAAAACTTGTCCTACTGAATCCAACAATCCTGAGAATTCAATTGAAAGGTTTGGAAAAAATATGTGAATTTTTGAGTTACATTTCTACCAAATGAGAATTCTGCATCTATTGTCAGTGGAATAGTTTAGAGGGGAGGAAATCTCATCTAAAAGCAGGTACAACAAGTATGATTTGCCTGAGTTTCTTCTTTGAACTTAGAGAAAAATGGTCTCCACCTAGGTGAGCAAGAGCCAGCTGCCTTCTTGCTTATACACATGCATGTCTGGTCCTGCAGAGTGGGCAGAAACTGAGCTGATGCACTGAGCAAGTGTAATTTAAATAACAGGTTTAATTACACTCCTTGAACTGGAGTGTCAAGTTTGTGACAAAGGTGTAGTAATTTCCACTGCACCATATAGAGTCAGCAAATGTTGATCAACAGGTACTGCTTATTTTGTCTTTTTGAAGTTTTGATTTAAAATAACTGAGGTCAAACCAGTTCTAAGAACAAGATATGCCTGCACTGGATTCTTAAAGTTTATTCATTTTACCAATTCATTGTTTTTCATGGTACATATTCTTAGTAGCAACAGAAGTTACAAAGCAATTGCTATGAAAAGATTATATGGTTTTAAAAGGCAATATTGTTGAGTGCTAGAAAAAAAAAAAACAAAAGAAGTTAGTAGCTTTTGTACAGACTTTAAATTTTTGTGTGGTGACAGTTGATTTCCTAGATATCGGTGGTTGTCAGTAATGACATCCTATTCAGGGGATATGTCATCAAACAATTCTGAAGGCTAAAAGCTATACATTTTCATTAATCAGTTAGACCTGTATTCCCACAGCATTTGACAAATCTGCCCTTAAATCTTCCTTTTTGTTTAGATTATGAAGGAAGCCTCTTATATTAAAATTATTTTCCCTCTGGTTAACAGAGAATAATGTTAATGCAAAAAAAAAAAAAAAGAAAGAAAGAAAATGGTGCACAAGCAGTTTATTTTTCAAAGCCATTTTCTAAACATTTCTTTTTTTTATGTCCATTACCTACACTAAAAATGAAGGCGAATTGGGAATTATATTTTAGAAATAAGCCTTTTTTCCTCATTAAAATATAGTTTATGCATTTTTAGGCTCTCTAGAGAATTAAAGCAAATAGCTGTCCTCAGGAGGACTTTTGTTTGCTTAAAAGTGAGGATTTTTCATTTTGTTTTTTACAGAATATGGTAGTTTAAAAGAAGTTATTCAAGCAATATGGATTGTTAACTTCCTTTTCCTTTGTTTTTCCCAGTATCTTTTGCTTTTCCAAAAGAATTTTCAAAAAACCCACTTCCATGTATTTAAATATTTGGTACTGTTAAATCAGTGTTAGAAATAAATAAATTACTCCAGAAGCTATTTTGAAATTCAAAACCTGTTGATTTAATTTTGTCCTTTCTAATTCAGACACACTTTTTCTGTTCCCTTGATCTTTCTTCCCTCTTACCCTCCCTGAAATCTCTGGAGCATTTCAAAGAAATATGTTGATGACTGCAGGATTTTTGCCTTATTTCTATACTCCAATATTTGAATTCAAGAAATAGGTTGTATCTAATCTGTTCAGTTTTGATGCCTCTGATGTCAAAACCCAAGGGACATAACAATGGATGCCACCTTGATCTCTTCAAGATGAGAAGCCAGTTTTGTACTGCCTTATATCTGCCCTATGTTTTTCCATAATGCTGAATTAATAGAAAAAGCTGTTCTTTAAAATCCCTTGTGCTTTTAAATTAACCAGTTTAAAAAAAAAAAAAAACTTCACTGACCAAAAAAAATTTACATTGTGTTAATTCTCTGCTCTTTTCCTTTGGCAAATTTCAGACAACCTTGCCAATTTCAATCATACTTGAAAAATAATACTTGAAGAAATACTTGAAAAAGCCTTGAAAAATTTTGGTTTTAGTTTATCAGCCATGTTTGTGAAGATCTGTGAAATAATTGAATAGAAAACATATGCTCCATTTAGACATAAGCAGATTCTTGCTTTTCTACTTGCAGCATGAGGATAAGCAATTCTATTAATCAGATTTGAATACAGGACCTGATGGCAAGACAGACAGTGAGAGCTTGATGAGCCCTACTGATTGTGAGCCATTGCAGTTAATCACAGTGAAAGGGCTGTGGCTCTGCACATTCTGCAGGCCCCCAGCCTGTTCTCTTATTTTTATACCTTTCCATCTGAAAATTCCTATATTCAGATAGTGTCTTAGCATCCAAAACTGGTGAGATTGTGCTCTGTCCTTCAGTGCTTTTGTTCCAACCATCCCCTACCCCACCCTCCAGAAGGGACCCTCCCAAGAAGATTTATGTCACTTCTACCCCAGAGTATCCTGTGTAAATGTGAGGCTTGAGCTTTTCCCCACACATAAAATGTCATGAACTTGTCCCAAGACTTGACTTAACAATTGCTACTCCACAGTGTGACATGACATCGTGACTCCATGCTCCTCTTGGGATTACTTCAGAAAGAGAAGCTGCAGTGCATGCCACTGCACCACAGGGCGAGTGGAATTATGTATGATCCCTCCAGGCTTTCTGCTTCTCCTAAAGCATTAATCAAAAAGCAGCCTTGGAACCAGAAGACTTAGGGGATGATGCTTTGGAGGTGTTCATGACTTTCTGTTGCAAAGTGGAAGAAAGATCTTCAGGAGGCACAGCAGGACTATCTGTGCTGGTTTTGCACTCTCATATTATTGTCTCCTCAAGGGATGATAATAGCAATAACTCTGTTATATACCAGTGGCCTTTTTCTGTCACTTATATAAATCTTTTAGGTGCTATTGTTCATTCAGAAGCAATCCAAAGAAAGGCTGGCTGATTAAGAAAGACCCAGTTGTCCAGTGTTATAAATACTGGCTTATGGCTTTGCCCTTAGTGACCTGAGAGGAACCATAGGTTGAATTTTTATTATCAGTACTTCCCCAATAAAGCTATTTTTTCCTCAAACCTCACATATTAAATTGATTATGCACCACATCATTTTAAAAGTATGCAGTTGCTGTTGATTTATATGGTCTGACTGGCTGCCAACTCAGCAATTTCCATCCTAAAATAACAGATCCAAAAAAACCTCAAGTCCCACAGTCGGCTGCTTTATGTTGTAATGAGTCAGCTGCAGATCTGTGCAACCACTAATTTCAGCCCATTTGTCCAAAGGGACAAGCAAAAACATGCAATTTTATAACAATTATAATCAGTGAAGAACTCTACATGGAAATGGTCAGCAGAAATATCAAGAAAATAATTTAGACCAGGAAACATCTTCTGCTGTTTTTTACATGGGCTCTCTCTATATCCATATATATGTTTCCAGTAAATAATTAGATGACAATCACAGACCTAGTTGGCCAGTTTTAGGAAAAGAAAAAGAGCATAAAAAGCTGAAACATCAAGACTTAAAAAAAAACCCCAAACCTGATGAAATCAATGAAGTTGCTGAAGGTTTGCAACTAAGTGTGTAGTTAAGTGAATGGATGCTGGCAAGGCAGTGCAAGTTTTACTAGAGTCTCTTAACACCGTAACAAAATGAATGAAAAATTTTCTACATGTGGTTGTGTCAGATGTAAACCAGTGAGACCTTTATGTCACATGTGATCCTCTGCCACTGAACAGCACACAGACTAACAGAGAGCAGTAGTAAGTGTGGCAAATGGACAGTATTTCTAAAAACAAGAAGAGCTAGAGAGGCAGCCCACAAAGCTAAATAAGGCTGCTACACTCTTCATGTGTATAATATGCATCTTGGTATTAATTAGGAAGAACTAAGAGAAGAAGTTAGTCTTTTCTTACTTCTAGTAGTTCAAGATACAGAGCTTGCTGGTCTCCTCCAGATATTATTGTAGAGCTACCATGTGTTGATCACTTGAAACCCACTCCACTGTAGTGATACAGTCCTTTCTTTGTGACTGAAACATGGAAAGCTGTAAATTCACAGGAAAAAATTACATCCTCAGAGTTTTCTAGTGGCAGCAGGAAATGAAAAAAAATCCAGCCTATAGTGGAGTACAGCATCTTACTAATGGGATAATAGAACCCATTTCTATTATTTTCCCTTTTGGCACAATGAAGGGCACCAGGCACTGAGGTATCTTTTTTTGTTGTGAAAGAGCCAACGACCATCTGACAATCACTGCGGACACCAGCTTTTATCATTCCAATTACTTATGACCATAATCACGTGTGACTGTGTCATTTTAAGGTGATCTATAGAGCTTTATACTTAACTTGTGTATTGTTTCTGTTAATGATGCATAGTTAAGCCTAGAGCAGTAATGTAATGAGATGAATCAAATAGAGTTCATTTGTAGGGCCTGTGAAAAAAAACATCTTTAACAGACTTTGCATTTAATGAGAATATGGTATTGATTAAATTAGATCCACAATGGCATAAACAATAACACTGAGTTTTCAAAGTGTGCTGATTGAGCTACTACTTCAGATTTAGGCTCTGGGGTTAGAAATGAGGTGAATGCATATCCATAAATAGTCTTTGCTTGGCATCAGTACTAATTAGTGTAATTATATGCCAATGTCATTTGCTTAATTTATGAGTTGGCAGCATGGCTAAAAGTAGGGGTTTTTACTTGCCTTTTCTGTTTAGAATTTGGTTATTAGGATGAGGTCGTTAGTTTACAATTAAGTCACTTTATTTCCTCTAGCTTTAATATTAATGGAACACTTCATCACTGGAGCCCATATCTTGCCTTTCTGGTAAATAGAGGGAGGAACTCCTATGGGGTTTAGCTTCCCACTCCATCATTAAAGCTGCAGGAGAAATTTCTTATATGTGTTATATGAGACAATGAGGCAATTTCTTATTAAGTCATTTTTGTACACACATTCCCATCTTCATGCCTCAGTGGGCTCCTTGGATCTTACCCCTAACCCTCTGCTGGCACAGTCCACCAGCTCACATGTGGAAGAAGCTTTTGCTTTACAGAGAGGACAGGAGTGAAACTGGCTATAGTGATAAAACCAGCCCTAAAGATTCAGTTCTGGGATATGTGTCTGGCAGTGGTTGACATCAGTCCCTCTGATGAAAGCTTTTTCTCCTTGATGTGGAAAGGGGATAAGGTAGGAGACCTGTTCTTTGGATCACCCTAGACTATGAGTGTGCCACATAACTGACCCCTGTTGTTATCACCGTGTGATGCTTAAAAATAAACAAGCAAAGAGATCATAAAAAGCTAGGAGAGATTACTTTTCTTTCTCTCCCTCCATGCCGTTCCCTCTAGTGGTGGATCAGAGGAGGAGCTGCTGCCTTTCCGCAGAAGCTGCTGCAGAGCACAGCAAGCCCCTTGCCATGGAACTGGGCAGCAAATGTTTCAGTCGCCTTTCAGGACACAATTTTAGAAGCAATTGTTCCTGTCCTTTTAAATACTGTATTTTCCAGACAAGTATTCATATGTTTTCATAAGTTTTCTTTTTCTCTCCCCGAAATTAAATAACCTACAGGTCCATACTACTGTTGTAAAGCACACACTTCCCTTTTGCAGTTCTCTTTGCCAGCAGTATCCAGTCAGGATGAGAAGTGCTACTATAGTAGAAAACTTTAATCCCAGTTCACTAGTTGTGTCTTTAATTTTTCTAGATATGTTTTAAAAGAATCCCAAATCTAATGCCCTCAGAGTGCGTGCAATGGCTTTTTACCAGCATAGCTGTGTTTTGTGCACAGTTTCTATGTCCCTGCATATGACCTCTGTGCCTGAACCTTCTGAGCCAGCTATCTTGAGTTCATTAAAAAAGCTCCTCTGTGCAGTTTCTGATAGAAACCCTGGGTAATTATAGTGGTGACTATGTGAGGATGTGTCAGAGTGGGACCCTTGCCAAGGCTGGTCTCCTTCTGCCCTCTCTGTTTGCTCCTCAGCCTCTGGAGGAAGGTGCACACTGGAGAGCTCTGCCCCTTGACAGCAGGATTTGCTGGTTTTGCAATTTGCTGGGGTGGGTGGGATTGCACAAAGGTTGAAGCTGAGCAGCTGGCAGGGCTCTGAAAGCAGTTAAAGGGAGAGCTGGGGATATTGCCTGAGAGTGGAAGTCCTGTGCTGGCATTCCTTCATCCATCCTACATTCCAGCCTTCTGCATTCATCTGAGATGTCTTCCAAAAACCTTCCAAAAACAGGAGAAACAGCTGCCTCACGCTTAAAAGAGGAAATATTCAAAAGCTCCTGAGGTATTCAATCTTGGAGGATTGATGCAATTTCTCCTTTTTGACAACACAGTTTTTAACTCATCTCTTGCTACAGTCAGAGGTTGACAGACTAACATATTATGTTTATTTGAATAAAAGATGGTACCTTCTGCAGGTACTCAATGGTCTTAAAAGTGGACAGCTCTTTGATATTAATCATATAGCTTAATAAGAATTGAAAAACCACATTGAGAAAAGGATTGCAGTGATGTGATATTGGCATGTGTGTTCAAATTTTCACGGTCTCTGAGTACTTTAAGCTTGATCATCTAAAAGTGGCATTTCGATGGGTTTTTTGAAGTATCCACTAATAGTTAGGAGATTGATAGATAATTTAGCAAATATACAATTTTTTGATCCTTTGATATCTTAAAAATATCTTAAAAATAAGAACTGTGGGGGAAAAATTGTGTGTCTTTCTGTCCCACAATGGCTGAAGTTTTATTCCAATGCCATTGGAAGGTATAGACACATATTGATCTTATATAGGACTGACTCTTAGGGATTGCTCACAAACAGAAGTAGGAGCCTGACAAGAGTCTGGCAAAGAGGCTGAAGCCTGAACATCTATGCACATGGATACGTTCATACTTGTATTGTTGTAAACAGGCAACTTCTGAGTTGGACTTGCAGCAGATTAATGTTAATTGCAAGTAAAAGTTTGGGTAGACACTCTGAGTCATAGACACATGGTCCCGTTCTCGTATGAGTGTAGGTCAGCTTGTGTTAAAACTTGTGAAGCTGTAAACCCAGAGTAGCTTCCTAGAGGCAGTGGCTTTAGCATAAAATTTGCCAGGGTGTGAAGGGGAACAGGTACCTGAAGAAAGGTGGTTAAGATGTGGAAGGGAAATTAATTGCTGTGGTATACTCTGTAATTTTGCTAGAGGAGGTAGAGATGACATTGATATTCTTTAGAAAAATAAACAGCAATTGTTCTTAAAGATAAAAGACTTAAAGATAGAAAACTTCTGTAACTAAATGTATACAAAGTATTTTTCCCGCTATATATTTTTTCCAACTTCCTTGCTTCACACATTTGGCAGCATTTTGAGGATAGCTGTGTTTGCTGCAACCCTTAGCATTTATTTAATCAGTTTTCAGTGTTGCACCCAGGTCGCTGCTGTTAGGTGTTTGCTCGAGTACCTGCCGTATGCCTGGTGTTGCCTGAGAACATGAGGATGACAGCTTGGAAAACTGCGAAGGCAGCTGAACAATCCGTGTGTTTTTAAAGCAGCATGTCGGAAATAGATCTGCCATGTTCGGGTAAAGCAGAGCTTTTGGGGAAATTTGGACAGAAAACATGACATCTCTACCTCCTCTAGCAAAAGACAAGGAAACTCCAAAAATCTGGTAGACAGGAGGTCTGGAAGGAAAGGGGAAGGTACAGAGGGAAACAAGAAGTTAAGATAAATTGAAGATAAGTTTATATAATGTATATATAAACAAGATAAATTAAAAGGACCCAGAATTATACTGAGCTTGAAGGAGGCTGGTGTGTTTTGATTCTGAAGGAAAGCTAATGGTTAAACAAAAAATGGAGGGGTGGGAGAAGGAAAGAAAAGAGGTGATTATATTTTCAGGCAAGAAACACATGTTTAGTTGGCAGCACTTTGATTTCTATGATTTTGTGCACACAGGAAACTAGAAAGGAAGAATGGAGGCTGCAGAAAATGGGAATATGGGTTAGAGATGAAGAAAAGGATTGCACTCTAAGGGTGGAAATAAAAAGGTGAATTTTGAAGATGCTGAAGAGATTTATTTCAAGACTTGGAGATGGTTTGGATGTAGCAAAGGGGGAAGAAATCAAACACAACCCCCAAATATGGGCTGGAGTAATCGAAAGAGAAGTGGTACTGTCTACAGAACTAGGAAAGTTTTGTGAGGAGAGTAAATTTGTTTTGGCCATAACCCATCGAAAATGACAAAGAATTATAGACTTTCTTGGATAGCTTATTCATGCTTAAACCGTGTTGGTTTTTTTTTTTTTTTTTCATGGAATTAACAGCCTAAGCTCCCAGTAACTTAAACAGTTGCCACCTTATTTAAAATAACCTTACATAGATTTGTAAAAGGCCTCACATTTCATAGCTCTGTTGAAATGGTTAATATTTTGGGGATTTTATAGGTTTTTCAGATACAAGTGGTGTAGGAGAAAAGGGAAAATGTAATTGAAAGATTGGAAGTTGGTAGGAAAATTTAAGGCAAAATGTTAGTACCTTAACTAGGTAGGCTGTATGTGCAAAGTGCTCGAGCAGGGACATCAGACCAGATGGCCCCATTATTCTCTCTTCCAACTTTACCTATTCTCTGGTTCTGTGATTAGTTACAAGTAGGTACTGCTCTTTTTTTTTTTTTTTTTTTGCTTTTTAATTGGGGTTTGGCTTCCTTTTTTNTCTTTTTTTTTTTTTTTTTTTTTTTTGTGCATTTCAGATGGGGTTTGGCCTTCCTTGTTTCATTTCTGCTCACAGTGACAACCTTTCTATATTCATTCCAAGCAGCCTGACCTTGCTTCTGTATCATGTGTACTTCCTCCTTTAGCTTAAGTAATAACAGGAGTTCTTTATTCATCCAAATATAATGGCTAGTATTGCTCTTGATGCCTTCCTGGACCACAGTTCAGAAAAAAGCTGTTTCTCAGCCACTGTTAATACAGCTACATAGAGCTATTTCTTCCAAAGATTTTTACAGTAACACAAAAATTACCAGTTTTAGTCTATATAGCTGAAAGTCACAGTTCTTTCTTTCAGGATTGACAGCAAGGTTTGTTTTCTGCCAGCTGTAAGGTCTAGGGTATCCATGAGAAATCACCTCCTAATGAACCATTGTGGGCTACCCAAGTGGAAGAGTCTGACAGCTGTTTGACAGACATGCAATAAAGTGGCACCATCCTGACTCAGTTGATAGACAGCATTGAAACAATCAGTTTCATGTTATTGTGGCATTTACACTACTAAAAAATTAGTGGATTGTGCATTTCTTCCCCTCTTCCTTTGCTGTCATCTGCTCCCCAAGTGGGATGGTGCTGCTGATGCCAACCTGGCTATTCCTTCTGGGGCGGTAAGAGCAGCCCCCGCTCCTGAGGAAGGTGTTAGGGCAGCCACACTTCCCTTCCATTGCTTCTGTCCAGCCCCATGCAGAGTAAAGCTCCACAGGGACACACCTGGGATGCCAGCTTGTCATTTTAGAAGCAGAGACGTTAGTACAGCAAAGAGATTCCTGCGCTGGTGGGATACTCACAGTCACTGGTCTACTGTGTGACAGTACAGATGGAAATTTTTGAGGAGTGTGGTCCCTTTTATCAACATACAGATGCCTGTACTACCTCTTTTTCTTGGTGCAAAAGAGAGTCTGTAGCGTGGTTGAGTTTAAAAAGTTAAAATGTATTTATAAACCTAATGCTTCCTCCAGCTGGGAGCTGGAGCAATTCCTTTTACTCAAGGACAGTAGTGGCTGGTCTGCGATAAGAGAAAATTATTCATGTGAAATGTCTGGAATACAGATTGCATCCTTTATTTCTAAACTATTAGAGGAAGGACATGCACATGAGAGGTGGAAGGAAATTTAAAAAGTAAAAGGTTTAGGAAAGTCAGTCTACCTCCTGCCCCTCCCCTAAGCAAATATTTCCTTGCACAACATCAAGGCCACTTAAGTCATTTATCAGCAATCCTGGCTAACCAGGGAGGTCCTGGTAAACAGGAGGTCAGCACTTGTCATGCTGTCTACAGGAAAGGTTGGAAGAAGAATTTGGACAACTACAGGCCTGTCAGTCTGACCTGAGTGCCAAGGAAGGTCATGGAGCAGATAATCCTGAGTGCTATCATATGGCACATAAAGGTCAACCAGGGGATTGGGCTCAGCCAGATTGCACGTGTGAAAGGCAGGTCCTGCTTGGCCAACTCCGTCTCCTTCCATGATAAGGTGACCCACTTCATGGATGAGGGAAGGGCTGTGACTGTTATCTACCTGGATAAATCTATGATTCAGTGATCAGGAGTTTTGCTTTCCTTGGCATTACTGTATGCTATCATCAACTTACAGTATTCATTATTATTATTGAGGAAAACTGAGCTGGAGACTCCCCATTTTTAAACAAAACATTGCTTGCTAATCAGGGTTTTATATTTCATTTAAGGAAATCACAGTGCAATTTCCTGCTAAGCAATCTATTATATTGGGGTGGGGAGGAAGCTTTAACTGCTGCTGCTACTGGTGTTTTAAAGTGCTGGTCTGCATTTTCTATAGGTAAAGTTTGGGGTTGCCCATTCCATATGTATGTATTGAATAGGGAGAAGGTACTTTAGAATGTTCTGATGAATTTCCTCATGAACCAGACTGTGATGTTCCACCCTTTCTGGGACACTGTACAGGATTTGTGGCAGTCCGAAGTGCAGAGAGCAAATAAAAGTGGCAGCTGTGGAGAAGCACCAGGAACAAAGGTCTGCCCTTACCCCTTCAGCTGCAAGTTGAAAGTTATTCAGACCATGACAGCTGAACATTTATTTATTTTGTAGCAATTACTCCCAACATAAGTTTCCTCTAGGACATAATTGGGTCACTTGCAGTGGGTTTTGCTACCTGTCTGCTAAGAAGTCTTGCATGAAATGTAGAAATGGGTCAAGAACAGTAAAATCTTGTGGGGAACTGTTTTCAGGCTTATACCAGAATTTGTGTGTGTATGTTTACAGAGACCAGGCATAAGGCATGTAGTCCTGTGTACATAGATTGCGTGCTGGCAGATGGGAAGTCTGTGCATGCTAAGATTGCCTTCTTTCCACCTGGACAGTGACAAGAATAAAGGAACAAGCTAGGGTAGCCAGAAAAAAATGAAACTAGATTACCCTATACTTGCTGCTAAGAAATGCAAAGAGCATCTCCATTCTTATAACATTTTTTCAGTCAGGAATTCGACTAAGGAGGCATGAGGCAGCACAGCTTTACTCTTGTTAGAAATAAAGCAGCCCTCATCTCCTGACTCAATAACAGTGCTCTGTGGCTTCTGCTTGGCTGAAGCAGTAATTCCTGTCTTGTAACCTTCCAGTTTTAGTATTGCTTACCTATGTATAGCTTTGCTTATCACAGTCATCCAATCCTTTACAGAAAAAAAGGCTGATATTTTTTAAGGAAAATAATCACCTAAAGACATTCTATTTCAAAGCTCAAACTATTAAACTCATTGATTTCTTGCCTTCCTGTATTTTCAGGTTGACTTGTCAGATTACTTCCAAACATTGTTTTGGTGGAATATCAGAGCTTAGTATGTACTTGCAGTGTCCAGGACCAGAGCTGAAGGATGCAGTCATGTCTTAACCACTACCTCTAAATGTATGGTACCGATCTCGCCCTTTTGCTGTCACACTGCAGCCTGTGCTCTGCTTTGGTTACCTCCACTATTCATGGTCCATGTTGTTCTCTGGTTGTAATGACTCAGCTTCCAGCATGGTTCTAGTGCACAGATGTTAATGCCAGAGAATCACCAGTACACCTGCATACTGTGCCAGGGATTTTGGCATGGGGCCCATTCAGTCTATGATTTATATTGGATCAGTGCTAGGAGTCCCAGATGCAGTCCGGTGGAGAGAGTTTATCTTTGTCTGTCCTTGAGTTACAGAGGGACAGCTGTGAAACCACAAATAGTTGACTTCAGTACTGTGTTTGCATTTGTTGGTAAAGACTGAAGTGGACAAAGATGAAGAGGAAAGCTGTGGGGGAGGCAGGACATTCATCATTTTCCCTGCAGTTTATCAGGAGTTACATTTAGAATGGCTGAGCAATAGTGGCTGCTTTGTCCAGCTCTGTCTCTTTCCCGCATGCATGCACACACATACACGTATGTATTTGCACACACATACACAAACACACACCCCCTCAGTCTTTCCTATAAATAGAATTTGTGATGCTTGCTTGGCTCCTTTACCTGCGTGTGATTCCAGGTATAACATATGGTTCTGGGAGCACAGTAACATCACTGTGCCAGCGGAGATCTGTGAGCAGTTGTCAGTCTCTGCTAAACAAACCTGCTCTTTGTCCAAACGTGTCTTTGTGCATGAGATGCCATTTCTCATTTACATCATCCCTCTCACACTACTGCATCCTTCAAGCTGGGGTCCTAGGAGGACAAAGGAAGAAGGATGGCTTCAGCAGAGGGGTTGGCTCATCTCAGGTTGGCTTCTGAGTATCCAGGTGTTATCTAATAGGAATGTAACCCATCATAGAATTAATGTCTGCCACTATAGATCCCATTACTCAGGAGGTGCCTTAAAAGTTTGTGTGTATTTACAATAAGACCAAGAGATTATTTTAAAAAACAGACATGTGGCTTGCTTGCATGATCTGTATCATGAAGTAAGTAAGCATGAGTACTGATGAGCAAAGTGTAAAGCATGGTTTGGAAAACATGCAAATAAAAAAATAGTATATCAGATTTCAGGTGAGAAAAAGAAGAGGGAACAAAGATGCGAGAGTTTTTCCTCAAGCCAATATTGTTACTGTGCCTGGCAAAAGAAGGAACTGTTTTGAAATACTGAAGCAGCCCAGACCTGAAAGCATAACTCCATGTTCAAAGACTATATTATTGTTTAGTTTTAATTTTTGTGACCCACCTGGACATCAGGGGTTCGTCATTCTTGCATTCATAAAAGTTGCTCTTTCTCTCCTTAGCGGTGCCACAGAGCAGCAGAAGGCTGTGCTTGGGTTCACTGAGCTGGAACAGCATATTGATATAAACAGAGCTGGGACCTGCCGAAAGAGATGCTGCTTGGCACTAACACCACCTTGAGTTCAGACAGGATGTGCATCTGTGCCTCATTGATAATGTAATAACCTTCATTACATTTTTGGCTGAGAGCACCTGTGCACAGCCCGAGATGTCAGCCCAGGGCAACCATTTTGATCGAGGTGATATTAACAGCTCTCATTAAAACTGATGACTATAGCAGTGCCCAATAGCACTGCTGTACTAAAGCGTCTGTTAGCATTTCTATTACAGAGCTCTGTTTTCAGGAGTTAATAATTTAGCCATAAAAGTTTTCCTACCTCTGAGTTGGAACTTGAATACAAAATATCAAACTGGGGTTTCTTAAAAAAAACACAACCGTTACCAGTCATTTCAACTTTTTTTCCCTGCGTCTGCTTGTGCTTTGTTAATAGTGCAATTGCATTTATCTGGCAATTGTAAGGTGCCAAAAAAGTCATCTGTCTTCCTAGGCTGAAATGGGAGAGCTGGAAATGCCTGAAAAGCCTTGGAAGTCCTTTGGAGGAGGCATCCTCCATCAGCATCCTCCTGGAGGAACTGAAGCAGTTTGTTACCTAACCTTTAACATCAGACATTGTGCTAAAGTATAACAATGTGATTAACTTATTTGTACTTGAACTTTGGCCTTTTTTTAAACTGGATTTGAATGTATGGACTCTAGAGTAGTAGTACATGTATGGATAATAATACAGCAATAATGAAGGAATAATCATTTCAGATAAATTTTTTTTGTTACATTTCTGTAGGTAGACATGCATATTCAAAATAAGAGTATCATCTTAATACCAAGTTTTCATACTTTGGAGAGTGTATTTAAGTAATTTCCAAAACTTAGGCCTTCTGATTTTGGAATGTAAATTTTTCTACTAAGCTATTCCTGAATTATGTTCATTTTAAATCTACTTCCCTCTGGGGACAGGCCCAAAAAGACACTTATATTCATTTAAACATATAAAGCTAATGCATAAATACAGACCCTGAAAATGTCATCTTTCCCATGCTTAACCTTACTGGCAAATAACATTAATGTGTTTCAAGGGATTAAATCACAAC
Source organism: Urocynchramus pylzowi (assembly GCA_013397555.1). Taxonomy (NCBI): domain Eukaryota; kingdom Metazoa; phylum Chordata; class Aves; order Passeriformes; family Fringillidae; genus Urocynchramus; species Urocynchramus pylzowi. The sequence continues at coordinate 1,133,059 of VZRH01001001.1, read as the reverse complement.
ATTTAATTATACAATTCCTTACAGACACAGAATGACCCGCTAAATCAGCGGGGACCTCAAGACAGCAAATACATGTCAGCAAAAAAGAATGTGGATAAACAGCAATTATGAAACAGATCTGACAAGTCAAAAATCCAGCTGAGCTCTAGAAATTTATATTTTGGCACCTGGCTCTTTGCCAGCACCAGTGTTTCATACTTGACACCTTAGTGTGTGCTTCTGAGAATATTCTTACACAATTATGTGCATCTTGGTGAGCCAATGTCCCCCTTAGGGAAAGGAGGGGGTGGGAGAAAGAGAGGAGAGAACAAATAATGGGAACATTAACGATGCCTCTTATTAGTCATATATTATATAATCACATAATAATTTAAGTTGAAAGGGGTTTATGGAAACCATTTAGTCCCAACTGCATACTTGAACCAGGGCTAATTTCAAAGATGGATCAAGCCCTGTCCACTTTTGACTGTCTTCAGGGGTGCTAATTCTGTTCATTCTTTGGGTTCCCCTTTCAGTGCTGAGCCACTCTTGCTGTGAAGAATTTTGTATGTTTGTCTAATCAGAATTTCTCTTGTTGCAATTTGTGACTGCTGGCTCTTGTCCCATTGTCATTCATCTCTGAGTAAAGTTTGGCTCTGTCTTCTCTACATTCCTGCTTTAGGTCAGTGAAGACTGGTTAGGTTGCCCTTCTGCCTTCTTTTGTCCAGGGTAAGCAGATGTGGCAGCATTTGGCTTGGGCCCAGCTTCTGCTGCAGTAGCCTCTCACTACTTTGTGAGTATTTCTCTTGTGATGTGTGGCCAAACTGGCCATGGTGGTTTGGATGTGATTTCAGGTTCTACAGAAAAGAGAAAAACTTCTCCCTAGACCTGCTGGGTATTATCTTGCTCATGCAAACTGGTAAAAAGCTGATCTACACCACTGCAAGGGTGCACTGCTGACCCACATTTGACTCTGAGGTTTCCATGTAATTTTCTTTAAAAAGCATTGGAGAGGACAGAGGGAAATTAGTGCCATCATTATATCAATGAAAAAGTAAGTCATATTCATTCTAGCACTGCTCAACACAATGTTTATAAAGTTTTATCATCCAGAAAATTTGGTTTGTATACAGGTGGGTAAAACAGGGCTAGGCATCTTTACCATATATGTTACCTAAACCACAGCAACAAGAGTATGCTAATTTAATATTCCTCCAAATTCTTCAGCAAGGTAGGGGGATAAACATTATGATCACTGTAGAGGGGATAGGAAAACAGAGACATGATGGTTCCACTTTTGCCAAAGGTCCATGCAGTAAAGCATTAAGTAAAACAATCCTCCTAAGCAATGTAGCAATCTGTCACCTAAGCTATAGATTATGTGTATTTTAAATCTGGTATCTTTAAGCTTTTAGTAAAAATCAATTGAGGATGGTTTGAGAAATGCATGAGTGTTCTGCATATTTAAGTTATGAGTTAACCTAGTGGTTCCTATTTTTGCCTTAAAAAAGCAAACACTTAGGAGAGGATAAATAAATTACAAATCAACAGAAAATTTAAAAAAAATCTTTTCCATTTTCACAAATGAAAGTACGATTTATGCCTTAATGTTAGAATGACTACAATTTGCTGGAAAAAAAATGCCCTCCAAATTGGGTTAAAAAGAATCTTAACAGGAGTAAAATGGGCAGTAAATCTAAAGTTAAAAGACGAGACAAAAAAGCTGTGATTTGAGGAATGTGCTTCTCAGAATGTAAAGACAGATCCTTAAATCTTCGCTTTCTGGAGGAATCAATCTAAATAATGCCTTTGTGATCAGTCCTTCCCAGAGGAAACAGACAGTGCTCAGTGTATTGGGTGGTTTAGATTAATTGACATGGAGTCTCTCAGCCAAACCAGAGAGATGGGAAAGCAGATCAGCTGCTTGGCACGCCTCTGTAGCTGAACACAGCCAACAAGCTGTTCATGATGGCAACAGATGTTCCTGCCTTTGCCTTACTCCAAAGTTTGCTGTATGGACTTAGTTCATGGTCCAGTCCTCCCAGCTGCAAATTCCAGTGCAGGCAGAAGCCCATCAGAGTAGAAAAATTGGATGCTGAGGCATCAAGACCTGGAAGTAGTTGGTGTTTTCAGATAGGTGAATGATAGCATAACAGTAATCTGCAGTGTAGAAATGAGGTTATTGGAACTGCTTTTCCTTCCAGACTTTGTCTAGGCATGGATCTCTTTTGTTTCAGCACATAAACACTGAGGTTTTTGTGGCTGGACCCCATTTAAATTTGCACTTCACAAAATCCATGTTTCTTTTGATGTAGGCCATGAGTGTTCAGGGACAAGATTCCTCTAGGCCATGATCCAGCCCTATGGAAAGAAATGTTGGCATGGGTTTGTACCCATTTTGTACAAGCAAATTATAATAAAGGAAGTTTTTATTTGAATGTATACTTCTTTTATCCAGAGAAATCCTGGTTTTGCTAATGAAGGGCTTCACAAACAGCAAATTGGGCCAGCCCTGTTGCAGAGGAGATTAACTCAAGAGGGAGGTAAACAAACTTCATCATGTGCATCAGGGAGTAGGACACAAGAGCAAGCTCCTCTCTGGGAGCTCTGCATCCCTTCGGAGCCTCGGAAAGGCGAGCACGTGTCGAAGCCATGCAGAGAGCATGTGTGGAGCCTGCTGCAGCCTGCCATGGGGAGCAAGCACGGCTGTGCTGGCCAGAACCAGAACAGGGCTCCACCCGGGAGAGGTGACTCAGGCTGCGGGACTGGAGCCTGGGCTCACATGGGAATGGCCTTCAAAAATCGCAGTCTTAAGTAAAGAGATCATAATTCCTTTCTAACTTGGGGAATTTGAGGGGTTTGGAGTGGGTTTGGTTTGTTTGGGTTTTTTTTTAGCAAAATCCAGCACATTGCTTCTAATTTTAAAGAAAATAGGTAATTTTTTTCAGTTGCTCATGTAACCTTGCTATAATAAATATATTCATTGTTTAGTTTTTAAGTATGGAAAGTCAAATGGTGTTTTGCAGGAGTTTTATATATTAGAGGAAGAGACATGGACCCATCTTCAATTTTATATTCCACTTCGTATAACCTTTTTCAGTGTATACAAGTTCTTAATGATTTGTCTATTTTACTTTTAAAAAATCAGAAAATATCATGCAAAATTTCAGAAATTCTGATCATTTTCCACAAAAACTTTTTTTCTTGCACATATTGTACCACAAGACTGACTCATCCTGTAGAGGAGGAAGGCAGAAAGCAGGGGTGTTCCTTTGGAAATACAACAGTATTTCTATATCCATTACTGCAAGGGCATTTTTAAATATATCATCTTTCTCAAATGGGGATTTTGGATACCATTTGGGAGTTTTGGCTTTTATTCAAGATAGAGAGAAACCTAACTGAATAGTATTCCAGAGCCTTTGGAGGTCCATTCCTGATTTTCAGAACTGAAAGTATTTAAATCCATTTTGAAGATAGCACTTGAGTTGCAAGACCAATGTTGCCTCTGGAATGGCTTGCCTTTCAACTACACTACACCAGAATCATGGGATCTGATTAGAATATGTTTAAAATGTACAATGTGTTTGGCACCTAATGACAGTGTGTAACATTTGTTTATTTTTTTAAGAGGATGCACTGCAAACCCCATCTTTTTTCTTTAATATTGGTTAGTTATATAAGCTTTATTTTTTCCACATGCTTACTGAGAGTTTGACAGAATTTTAAGTAAGCCTTGCATGAGAATCAATTCCTCTGTTTTATGCACTGTGCTAAGAGTAATTTGATTATCCCTATGGCTGAAAAAAAAAAAAAAAATCTGCATCTGTCCTGAATTGAAAACAGTTCTGCATTAAAGTCAGCATCACTGATACACTAGAAAAGAGTCAGCTGGGAAGTACATTTTCAAATAAAATAAGATGAAATTACAAGCAATTAACTTCTTCCTTTGAGTAACAGATATAGGAAATACATGTTTTGTTCTTTAAAAATACCTCATGCTGTTAGTTAGAGAGTAAAAAGAGAGAGTAAAAAAATAGGAATGATGTGCTTAAAGAGTGGGCTATGCAGGTAACAAGGAAATACATGCTGCAGAGTGTCGAGACTTCTTCAGCCTTGCCCATGAAAGCAGTGGATGTTCAGCAAGTTAAGTGGTCATCACTGCTTCCTCCTCCAGCTGAAAACATGGCCTGACAGATCTAGTCATGCTGGTGCCTTGATAGCATCATATCAAGGTCTAAAATGTATTTTTGATTTGCTCTCACTGCAAGAGACTACAACTCTGTAGGGCAAACATATTTTTAATTCATATAATACAATTATTAGGATTGAGCTTATTTGGGTACAAACCAAAAAATTACTTACAACATGAGCATTTTTAGCTCTCTTGAGGAACAAGGAGAACACAGCAGTTAGGACTTCTTGATAACCACCAAAATGTATTTTAAAATCCTTTAGAAAGATAGGTTTTCCATAGCCCTTTCTCATATTAAACATTATGTGTAATTGACCTAATTTTTTTTTATGAAAGGAAGCATCATTTTAGCAAATGAAAATGCAATATGTCAGTATGTCAAAATTTAACATCTATATAAGCACACCATAATCATTATCCAATTAGGATGTATTTAAGGACCAGCTTATGCCAGAGGTGACGGAACAAAGCACGGAGAATTCTGCTGTAGCAAGTCATTCACTTTGAATCTGCCCTTGACCGTTTCACCTCCCCTAAAAAAAGCCAAAGAGTAAAGTTACACCGCTTTGCTATTTTAGTCCATTGTTTTGGCATTTTCCTGTGAAATGAAGTCTCTTCTTGGCATCTGGGACAACTGTGACAGAAATTATAATTGAATCATCTAGATATATGTTGAGTTCAAAAAGTGGTTAGCACAGATGGGACAACCACTTTGTTGATTACTTTTGGATGGCCTGCTTGGGACAGGACAAGATCGTGGGAGGCAATAAGCCTAATTTTTAAGGAAATGAGGCTGTGAATCAAAGATTGACTCTCTGCAGGAGGTATGAGTTATCCTGTGACTAAAACCATGTGAAGGATAGGGAGCCAAATAGCTTGCAAAAGTGGAAAAAAGGATTTTTGTTGATTCATTATAAGAGAAATCATGAAAGCTAAAAAGATTTTGGAAAGCTGGAAAAATAGCCACTGGGAGATTTTCTTCCTTTCTTTTACAACTGTTGGAAAAGTGAGAGAAAAATCTAATCGACTCAGCTACCACTTTATTTTTCCAGAGTCCATTGATCATAAATATTGTGATGGTGTTAAGAAAATTTATGTTACATGAGATTCTCATTACTGAATTAATGATGCATTGGCCAGGAGGTGATGTGTTCTTTAGATCGTCCAAAATTTTATTTTGTTTGGAGAACCTGCCAGCATCTCTTAAATGATGTCAAACTTTTGTGTATGCCAGACATTACTGCAGAGTACCACGGGATTGTCTTTGCCTTAGAATCAGCCAGATTTTTTATTTGGGTTTCTTTGGTGGCTTATTTGGCTTTACCTAACACTGAAATATCAAAACTGTCAATTGATAGAATTAATAGATTACCAGTATCTCAAACCTTCTGAGCAATAGGCAGTCAAGGAAGCAGATTGATAGATAGCTCTTTCATCTCTGAAAATCCACATTTTGTCCTTCAATTCGTCTTCCATCAAAGTTCATTCCTTGTTTTTTGACTTACTGGCCGTGCTGGTGCCAGTCTTGTGGTGGCAGAGCACAGAGGCCAGAGAAACAGCGCTGTCCAGAGGGTGAGATTGGGATGTGCTCTTTGTGCTCAGAAACATCTTTCTGCATTATTTATGTAAAAGGAAGAAAACTCTTGCTTAAATGTTTTACCACTGCACAAGCTGGGTTTTTTAAAAATATGTACTACACTGTTATCATTAATTTAGGCTTATGTGTATGCTGTTACAGAAGAAACACAACATTTGTAAGAAAAAAAATAACCTCTCTGAATTTACTTTGTTTTCTCTGTACAGTTGTCTTGTTTGTGTGTGTTTGTAAGATTACCTGGTATTCACAGAATTTGAGTTACAAATGTCAGCAAAATCCCAAAAATTTCACAAGTTACTCCTGACCTTGCTTTGCAGAGTATTATCAGGCATTAGTCACCTCTATTCCATAATCTGAGAGCAAGAGAAATAGCAGAAAAATAACCAAAAGTGGCAGTATTATCTTACTAAATGTTTTAGGTACAAGTTATTAACATAAAATATGTTTTCCTTAATAAACCAAAGGAAGGTTTATATAGATTAGGGGAGAAACACAGAACAATGAAGGGATGTGGCTGTTGTGCCATCACACCAACTAGTGTTACTGGGTATCAGTATCAGTTACTGGGTATCTACTGGTTAGATCAGGGAAGATCCTTACATTCTCCCTGAGAAATCTGCATTTGTCATCTGTTAGATTAGATAATGTTTTGTTGAAAAATACATCAACTTCACATAAATTTAGTGGCAGTGATTTGGCTGCACCAGCCCTGCCCAGAGTGCAGTGGTGAGTGGCCTGTTGCAAGCTCTGATAAATATGCCATGATAAATCCACCAGCTAATTGACTCAAAAGGGTACACCATGTACTCAAGTGACTCTTATTTTCTCATCTAACAAAACTAGAGCCCACTCTTGCAGGATATGACATTTAAGAATGCATTTAATTGTAATAAGAGAAAAAGTTGAATTGAGATGACCTACACTTTTATTCTTACATACATGAATAATTGTCCTGTTGGACTGACACCACAGCACTTTCCAGTATCTTGTCAGAACAAGACATCAGTTTATTATTCAGCAAAACAAAGTAACATAAGCCTGTATAGGTGTCTATACCACACTTGGAACCATTTTGGGACATCCAGCTAGAAGACCACAGGTTTTGTCCACCATTATGGGCCTTTTATTTCTTATTTAGTTGGTTAGCTGGTTGAAGGAATTTTTATTTTGTGTGTGTTGAACCACCATTAGAGTGGCTGAAGAATTATGTTTGATTCTATTTGAAACTATCCCCAGAGATGATGATCTATCCACACTGCCATTGCTTACAGCATGCATTCTTTCAACTTTTCAGAAAGCTGATACTCAATAAAGAGTAGCTTTATAGTTTTGACTGGCAAATGTAGCAGAGAAGAACAAGAACAATAAACCTGATCACGACTCTTTGTTGACTGTATCACCAAAACTTTCTATATCCTGTGTACCAATGCATATCCCTATCTGTATAAAAGTATAGTGCTTTTGTCATCAAAGCATTTTTCAGAAGAAAAAAAAATCCTCATTTTCAACTGGAAAAAATTATTTTATTCCCAGATTTAGTCTGTGTGCTTATTTCTTCATGCATTAACTTCAGGAACAGGCATTTATTTCATTTATAATTTTGAAGGATTCCTGTTATCTGAGCATTCTAAAGGGAAAGAGATCATGTGTATTGATTAAAACTCTGTATGTTTTTATTAGTTAGTAGCAATGCCAAATGACTGGAAAGCAGATTAGTATCTTAGAGGCAGCTATCAGAAAGGCTTTCTTCATTTATTCAGTTATAGACCACATGACATAAAGGACAAATAAGTGTCAAGAACTCAGGTGAGAATTATACATTCTGTTGCATTCTGCAATGTTTCAAGAGTCTTGTAATTTCGATCTCTGTTGGCTTGGCAATATACCAAGTTTTCAAAATTCAGTATATAGCTACATTTGGGCATGCATGTAGATGCTATTACATTTATGCTCTCTATTACCATTATTGTGAGCATCATTGCAATTACTGCTTCGAGAAACCCAAAATTTCTCTGGTCTGCAAGGGATATAATCTTTTTCAGACTGTCAAACCCAAAGAGAATTTAAATTTGAGAGCTTTCAAAGGAATTACTGGTGACATTTTAAAGTTTACGACAGAAAGACAGATAATAAAGTTCTGTCTAAAGTGAAGGCACCAAAATGAAGCACCGTGTTTGCCTTTTCACAGGCTGTTCAATGTCAGCCTCCTCTCAGGAGGATCCACTGCACTGTTAATAACATCAAGATTGCTTCAGGTAATTCTCTGGCTTCCTTAGGGTAAATTTCAACCTGAACTAGACTGTTTGAAAAAGTGCAATTTACCTAAGTAGTCTGTAACCTCTTCTTTTTCCTAATCTGACCTGAATTCTCACCCCTTTGTCACTCACCTTAATCACATTAGACACCTGATAACAGTTAACATCGTTAGCGAATGAGAAACAACAAAATCTTTACAGGCATTAGCGGTCTCTGCAGTGCACGTTTGCTTTAGGTTTCTCTTGAAGTGTTGATCAAAGCATTTCCTGGTCCCTACAGTTCATCTACTGTGCTTTCTTATTAGGCCTCCAAACACAGGAAGTTTACAGCTCAGGCTGCACTTTGATTCAAGTATAAGATATGTAAGTACAGGGAAGGTATTTGCCCACTCTTAAGCCACTAATTGTTCCACAGAGTAATTTACATTTTGACTGGTGTGTCTGAGTCTTGCTTAAAAAATTATAGCTTTTCCCTTTTGCCTGGTATGCATCATTATTTACTAATCTTTGCATGTCGAAGTGCATCTGGTAAGATAATTTTATAAAGGTACTCTGCAAAGAATACAGGGAAAAAAAGCCCATGTTTTCTTTTTGAAATGGCTGATACCTCTGTTTATTCCTTGGGGACTGGAAATTACACCCCTAAGGGGAAAAAAAAAAGTCCCCTTTGGAACAGATGTTCCTTTCTGTTGTGCAAAAATACAGTGGGCTAACCTGGCTACTGCAATAGTTGCCTAAGCCAGCAGCTCTTCTGTCAGTCACGTAAGGTTTTGCAAGCACTCAGAGCAAACCTCACTGGAGAAGCAGTGCCCCACACCGTCAGGAAAATATTGCTGAATTCCATTATATGAAAAGTTAAGTGTTCTTCAAGCATGAAGACCTCTTTGCAAATGTTTTCCATTATCTAAACTGTTGGCCCAGATTCACTAGCAAGAGCAATAGTGGGAGTGTAGAACAAGCGGTGAATATGGTTGTCTCTTTTTGGTTTATTACATTTCTCATGATATTTGGTATTTTTACCAATCCCTAGTTGCTGAATACAGTAATTATATGGGAAAGAAGTTTTATTTAAATAAAATAAATGAGAAGTTGCATCAGTGATAAAATTCAGCCATTGCTGTTGCAAAGAAACATTTGAAAACATATACTGTGGAGGTGGAAAACTCCAAATGGAAAAAGAAACCTGAAATCTGCCATTTATACAGTAATTTAAGCTACTGTAGGACACTGGGGAATGCTAGCTACAATATTAAAGAGTGGGATGTCCACAATTTAGGGCAAATGCATTGCAGACCACCCATTCCTTGCTAGCTTCAGAAAGCGGCACATAAACCAGTAACTGCCAGTTCACCACACCTCTTTTTTATGCAATACCTCTTTTTCCAAGTGAGATGGGAACAGATGAAGTTGCCTGTGGACTAGGCACTTGCAGATAATGTATAATAATAATCAGATAATAACCAGATGCATGTTTAAAGTGATAGCATTCTCCTGCTCTTTTAAAATAACTTTGAAAATCAGAAGGTGGTGGTCTTTAGAAAAATGAAAAAAATTCAAACTTTAAGCACTAAACCAGTAAGATTTATTTGAGAAGATGACATAGTTCAGGTCATATCTGTTTGCTAGCACCAAAACAAGACCAAAAAATAAATCTTTCAATGCAGTGAGTGGTGTGGGTGAGCAAGGCAATTTCTAAAATCCAGCTGAATACTTCAAGAAACTATGCTGATGTGAACCAGTGCAGGAATTACGGGCCGGCAGCAGGGAGCCGGAATCCCCGGGGCAGCGCTGTTCGGCTGTCCCAGTTCTGAGCCCGTGCTCCAGGGGGCCCTGCGCAGCCAAAAGTGATGCTCCTTCACTCACCGTCTGCAAGCCAGGGGGCTGTGCTGCTGCAAGGGCTGTGAAACGCTTCTTTGCAGTCCCACATTAAATAAAGTATCTCGGGGGCAGCCTCTTCTGCCCAGGACCTGAACGCTTCCAAGAGTCACTGCTTGCTATTTACAAAGCACAGATCGTTGTAGGAGTGATGGTATATTTAGAGAGAAGTATTTTATTTTCAAATAAGAAGACAGCCAACATGAAGAGCAATGAATTCTGTGTGTTGTGCTTGCATGTTTGTGACTGTTCCAGGATTAAAAAAAAAAAATAAAAAAAGTTAAAAATGGTCCAGTAGGGGTTTGTAGTGCTTGTTATTTGTTTTCCATTTTGAACTGAGGTAGAAGGAAAACAAGTTTTTAGTTATTGGTTTTTTATATAGTCTTGCTGCCTCACACATTTAAAACAACTGTAAGTGCACCTCTTGGAGGATTCCTGATCTTTGTCACATTGGGGTCTGTATCTCTGTTGCACTCCTCTTCCCATAGTCTTTCAGGTCCTATCTGTAAAACTGATGTACATTGCAAAGGGTGAGAGCAGCTGATTCAGTTAGCTGTAAAATGTTTGGACTGTCCAACACCTTTCTTCCTTTAACTAAAAGTGTGTTTCCATATCCCTAAACGGAAATTCAGACTTCCACCTTTTCTTTTTGCTGCTTGAGTTTCAGCTGTACTTGGTCATGTGGCCTCTGATACTGTACAAGAAAAGCAACCTGTCCTTTTAACAGTTCCTGTCATTGAGACGGGAGCCCTTCTTCAGGGATATACTGGGAAGTTTTAACCAGCAGTATTCCCTGTGGCAGAAGAGACTTGAAATGACACTTCTCAGAGCTTGGCTAACCTCAGGAGTCACAGCCTTATTCCTAATAAGCTTTAGTTATTTCAAAAAGCAGTGATTTGGAAGTTGAAGTTTTGGATTTGAGAGAAGGATTTTTTTTTCTTTTGTATGCAGCCTGTAGTTTTTCTGTACACAAGTAGACACAATGAATCAGGCTTGCCTGTTAGATGTAGCTGATTTTGTGTACTCAGATCGATAGAAACTGTGACAGGTCACAGAGTAAGACTTAACTTCTTCGGCTACCAGCAGATTTCTATAAAATGCTTACCTAGTTTTGTCTCATTGATGGCTGCAGTCCAGAAGATATAAAACTGCTTAGCCTTAACAACAGTGATCATTCTCGCTTCAAAGACCTTCAAAAATATCTGTGTGGCAGACCTGGGACGCCACTTAAAGATGCAGTTAGAGACTGCCATGGTCATAATCATGGCCTGTTTCCACAGGGCACTATTACCAAGCTTATAAAAATGGTGCCCAGCTTTATTTAGCTTTACAAGGCTTTATCTTCATTCCAGCAGAACCACATGAGCCTGTTTCCCCACACACCGCCATGAGAAGGAGAGAAAGTTTAAAAAGGGGGGTCAAGCTATTACTAATGCATACCTGAACTGTGCCCATAAATGCTACTTCTTAGGGACATAGGAGAGGGCTTTGGCTGTGGCTCCACATCAAGGAGCAGCACTGTTTGAATAACACCTCCCACAGAGCAGCCTTCTTCCTTTGCTCTTGCCCACCCCAGGCTATGCCAACAAAAGTGTTCATTTGGCTTCCTAATGTACCACAGAAGTGATCAGGATGGAATTTTTTTTTTTTCAGGTTCCTTTTCTCCCCACCCAGATCAGCTCCTTGAAACATTTTACCACACAGCTGTATAAATAGTTGGCTCTGGCAGAGCACAGGAAGGGAAGTGGGGTGGACACCAATGACCAAAGAAGGAGAGCCAGGGCTGTTTAAACTACCCTTGCCATCAGAGAGATGCTCCAAGAATCACAGTTCCAGCTGCATGAAGTCCAAAAGCACAGGTCTAGATTGCCAGCTGCTTTCAGTGTGTATGAAGAACCTGTATAAAACTGGGAGGCCATTGCATACAAATATGAGACTACCTCTGATCTGTTTCCTTTGTGGGGGCTGTTGTCAGTGCTATGGACCATGCTGGTAGTTCAACATTATGTTGTTGGATACCATCCAGAGGTAGCTTGGTGCCTCTACAAAAGCAGCTTCCAGAGGTAAATTGAAGTGACCTTAGGAACAAGTGGTACAAGCACTGAGGTCCCACAGACATCCATCCTGCTTACCATGCCATTAAGATCAGGTCTGTACAACACCAGACCCAGATCAACTGGTAACATAGATGTGTCCTGCATCAGACCTGGGTGCATGGTTACTCAATTAGCCTGCAAAATAACCTGCAAACCAGCATGCATTTCAGACTTCTGTTTATGCTGGATTCAGAGGACAGACTGTTCCTAGTCAGGAGTAATGCCTGCCAGAACAAAAAAAACTATCCTTCAGAAATACTTCAAAACAAATTATAACCAGAAATGTAAGTTTGGACAGATTTGGTGGTTTATGCCAAATGTTTTATTTTATTTAGTACTATGTGCCCTAGAACCAGAGTTAGCACATTGTGTGACAACATCCTGATATTCTGCACAAGAGTTACAACAGGAATGAAAAAAAAAAAAAAATTTTTTTCATTTTTTTTAAAAAAACCCCAGCTAAATTCAGTTGGTTAAAATCCAGCTAACAAACTCTAAAACACCAGTAGCTCATGAAGTCTAGCATGTTTTCTCTATATTTAATGCCTCAGACTTACAAAAGGCCCTGACACAGCTGAATGAAAAATACTAAGAGCTTCTTGTTTTGTTTTCATGGTGGCCCTCAGTGGAGAGGGAGACTGTTAATGTTGGTAGCTACAGCAATGGAGAGCAGCATCCCTATATATTACTGAGTCTGTGGGTGTGTAGTTCTTAGGTACCCAGGAAAAAACTTTTTACACTATGGGTTAAGCTCTTTGCGATTTGAGGGTTTTGAAGATGTCTCTGGAGGTGGTTGTTCTGTAGTCTGTGTGGACACATTACTGAATACCTGCCAGGTGTCTGCATCTGACTGATCAGGGTGTTTTGCAGAATCCTTCTGGAAGGAAAACTGGTCACAGAGGTCTGTTTGAACACTTGGGATGATGGCAGAAAGGAACAAACCAAATTTTTATGGAGTACCATCCTACAGGTCACAGAAAGCAATTTGCAAACCTTGAAGAAATGTCAGGGAAAAGAGAGGTAACATGGTCCATCCAGCTCCAAAAGCATCTGTGAAAAATTACATAGCCCAGATGGCTGAAATTATTTTCACATTCATTGCACATGTAGTCTGGTTTTAGCTATCTCCAGTGCAGTCATTCTGCTGATCTATGGAAGTTATTCCCCCCTCAGTGCATGAGCATGTTTCCCATTCACATAAATAAGAGTTATGTCTTTGTATCCAGGGAGAGGGGATTTTATTTGTCTAGTGCCTAAGCAGCTTCTCACAGGACTGTTTTCCTCCCACATTCTCAGTTGTATTCAACTCTCCTGACCTGTGTTTTCTTTGTTTTGATCTGTTTGAACTTTTATATTTTAGGTAATAAATGTTAGTAAAGTATGGAAAAGGTGACAGGCTAGAAATGAGATCCTTACTAGGTTAAACCACCTCAACCTAAAATATGAGAGGTGGCTAAAAAGAGAGAAAAAAAATTGGAAAGTTTTGCAGCATAGATGTAATTTGATTTTATGTTATGATATCACCACATTTTCCTCTCTCCTTTCCCCTGGTACCTATCAATGAGAACCTTGTTTTGCTGTATGTGGGAAAGTTTGCTCTTATTTCCAGGGCTGCTGTCAATTGCTTTTAAAGTATCTGTCATAAGGTACTATTCAAGCAGAGCCAGGGATGACTCTGGCTATCACTGTTAAAGTGATTTCTTTAGTATGAGTTTAGGTGGTTTAATTAATGGAGTGCAATACTGATGACCAGGATACCTCAGCCCAAACACACTGGTGCTACACTAGCAATCACGGGGTCTCATTTTGACACCTCCCATTTATTTTCCAAGACTAGTGCTGGGAAAGGGGAGCTAAGGTTTACTCAACATTAGGTTTGATGTAGCAGGGTTGTCTGAAACAAAGTCTGTAAAGTTGGAGTAATTTTTACCATTTGTTCTTCCCCTGTTTAGTTTACTTGGTTATAGGCATGCAGTGATGAGGTTAGGTGTGCTCTTCTCCCTGTGAGTTTCTAGAAGTGTTGCTGATCTGTCTGCTTCTTGTCCCCTCTTTATTAACAGTAACTCTGTTACTGTTATAGACCAGGCCTTCCAGCCACTCCAACCTGTCTCCTTCTGCATGACAGATGTCATATAACTTTGTGGTGATGGTATTTCTTTTTACCTTTTCTCTCTTCTCTTTGCAGGCGAGTTCTCCTAACATGCTCACTGCCTGGTTAATCAAACAAATTGACATGCAGCTGCCTTGGGAAACAATTGTGTAACTGGAGGGACCGGGGAGACGGCAGGGGAGGTTTCAGCAGCAGCACGCAGTCAGTAGCAATGTGGGATGAATGAGCTCGTGGATCGCAGTGCAGGCCTGTTAGCACCCCCTCAGCTGGCTCCTGCATGAATCGGGGTCAGCTAAAACCAGGGGAGGGGGGTTGTACCTGTGCTCTTAAGCGAGTGCTGTGTAGGGTCCTTGGTCACGGTAGCTCTAGAATAACTTGGCATCGGCGTATGGATAGATCCTGTTCTTTTGCTCTGTGCTGATGGAAAGCACTATTCCCTCAACTCCTTGTGGCGCTGGACAAGCGTCCTGTTTGCCCGGCCTCTCCCCGGTTTATCAGGGGCTGCAGAAGAAGCAGATTAGGGCCATTCACACCGGCAGCTTCCTTAGTGCCTTTGCGAGACTGATAACCCCCGGCGGAGCGGCAGTGACGCCAGCAGGCAGCAATCTCGTCCCCAGGGAGAGCTGCCTGCCCTGCATGTGTGTTTATCCCCGCAGGTGTGGCTCCTGCAAACCCTGGCTCTCCCTCTGGTTTTTGGCGCCTGCAGGAGTCTCCCAGATCGGTCATCACGGCTTGTCCGGCTCCAGCCATTCTCCCTGGGGAGCCTCTTGTGGGCAGGATCTGGGGGAAGTATTGCTCAACAGCAGCCTCATCCTTCACAGGTGGCTTTATGGCTCTGCCAAGGGATATGTGCTGAGCCAGCTTGGCTGTGGCACAGCACGGCCCGCACCCGTTTCCTCCCTGCTGCCTGGCAGCCTGTGGGGAAAGGTGTTGGCTTCAGAAAACAAGACGGGCTAGGTGAGCAAACAAGAAGAGGCATGAGAACAGCCAGGTGTAATTCCGGAGCACTCGAGCGGTGCGGGTCGGAAGGCAGGGCCCAGCCCGAGGAGCCCGGCAGGGCGGCGGGAAGCGGGCCCACCCGGCTGCGCACGCACGGCCTGCCCCACAGCCGCAGCACAGCGCCGGCCGGGCCCGCCGCCGCGCCTCGCTTTCCGCGAAGGTCCTGCCCACAAGCCAGCACTTCGTCTGCTGTCCTCACCTTCGGGAAGTTGCGAAAGCAAAGTCGGAGGATTTTTTCACGTGGCTGTGAATGTATATTAGCTTGCTTGGACCAGGATATAGTGAGCCACTGAGAAGGAGTGTTTACTGAAGTGTACCCTGGCATCCTTATCCTTCCTTTGCAGCTGCTATTTACCAGACAGCAATTGTGGTGAATGTAGCTGGCAGGAAACATCGTCTGGAATGAACTGGATGAGTTAAAGAATTTTTCACACTAACATTGTTGCAGGCATTTGAAAATACTTCACATGAGGGCATATTTTTGTAACACTGAATTAAATTAACATTGCATGAAGCTGGCTCAACTAAATCGAATTTACCATCAAAATGTTTGGTGTTTTTGTTTTCGGTCCCTGCCTTGTTTACAGCTCCTCTGTGTTAGGCTCTGTGTTGCAGAAAGATCATCTCCCTCCACTCTATTGACATGTTGTATCACAAACGCGGAGGGGGGTGTGCTTGGGGGGGTGGAGGGGGAGATTTACACTTTCTCTTGGCAATTCAAGAAACTGACTATGAAAATGCACATATTCCAGTTTTAGTCAAAATGGCCTGCTATGACACTATTTCTTTAACAAACTTAGAATGGTAATGTCTTCTTTAAAAATTGCCAGAATAAAGTAGCAGGATTGTTTCTTCTATAGGCTGTTCTGAGATTGAGAAATTGCTTTCTCCATTCTGGGCTTTAACTTGACGGTCAGATATCATTATTTTTCTTGTAGTTTGGTAACCCAGGACTGGAACTTTTTCTTTATTTAACTATCATTCCAGAAACTGAGAAAACTGCTTAAAAATAGATCTAAAAAGAGATCAGATCCCACAAAACCAGACAGCCATTAATATGCATGTCACCCCACCATGCTGAGTCTTTCTTTGTAGGTTGTGCAATCTACTCCTTCTTTTACCCTTTGTTTTCTTACTTTGTTCCTTGTTTATATTTCATGTAGCACTGTTACTTTCTAGTTTTTTCTTGAGAAAGTTCCTAGCAGATTGTGGTTGGTATAGCTGTATGGGAACAGACTATTTTGGTCGAGTTATTTATTTGAATTGGGACTCTCTAAAACCCCCTCCTTGTCATCAGTCTAACAGAGATGTTCCGACACTGTATTAGTCATTACTGGGGTGACATGAAGCAGAGTGTAGTTCTGGAGACGCCCTTCCAGTGAAAGACACTGAGCTGTAAACCTTCTTCACAGATGTGCAGAGCTGTACTAGCCATGCCTAACTCCATTGCATGCTTAATAGGCTTTTTGCCTATAAAAATCCCCATGTGCCATTGAGATACTGGATCTTAGTAGTAGGGCTGGATTTAATGGGAAGCCTGGATGTCTCCAATTTATTTCACAGCTCCCGCCCTCAGCGTTGCTTATGGGGATGGGTGGGGTGCACTGCTGCTGCCACCCTGGTAAAAGCAGCAGAGGGAAAAGATCTCCCTGCCCAGCACCCAGAAACAGGCTCAGAGCTGGGGCTTTGTCTCCAGAGCTCTGACACCAGCATGGCCATGCAACAGATGAAGTAAACAAACCAACAATACAGGCATTTTTGTACAGAATAGGTCTATTATTCTTCCTGACAGCATGACTAGGAATTTGAGCTGTCATTCTTTGTATTGTTCCTTATTTAAAAAGAAAGAGAAAGCAGAACAAGGAATAATACAAATGAGACAGCCTGGGGCTTGTGCTTGCCTATAGGATATTCTTAAGGTTCTGTTGGCACTACAAATTGGAACGATTTTGTAACCAGGTCCCTGAGCCCAGCTGTATTCTTAAAGCAGTCAGGCATTAAAGTCTGACATGCTGCTGTGATTTATTCTCCCAGGACTGCTATGCTGACCAATAACCAGGAATCCATAACCAATCTCTTACCAAGACTAATTAATTGACCACTCAATGTACAGAATTTTCCCTAGCTGGCTGATGTGGCTTGCAGTCATACAGGGTAGCATCTGTGTATTAATGCCCTCTCCTTCTCAGCCCTAGGTGAGGCTGAGGCAGGGATGCACACTGCTGGTCCTGGGCACACTGAGCAGGGAGCCCTGTCTGTGGCAGGCTGCCAGGCTGGATTCTGCCCTGACTGTCCCTGCCAGGCAATGGCTTCTGGCAGGAGCCGATGGCCGGAAGGCTGCTGGAAAGGTGCATGAAGCTGTCAGGAATTTCAGACAGCAGTTTGTTGCAACCCTAACTCAGCAAAGCTTCAAAAATTTGCATTAGATGAATTTGGAGACCTTTCTGATAATTTGGACTGGGAATCCATACTGAATGCTGGACACAGAAAAGCCAAGATGGATTTTGGGAAATAGCCTTTTCTTCCTTACTCCAGCAGAGGCTGGCTATGCCTGAAAAGCAATCCTTGGGCTTGCTGAAGTATCAAGGGTGGGGATGTTTTACAAAGATACATCAAAAGAATATGGAGTTATACACACCTAAAAGTCTACAAACTCCCTGCCAAGGGTTAAGAATTTTGTCTTATCTGCATGGTAACCTCCTCACTTGGCCAAGGAAGTCTTCTGGAGCATTCCCTTGGCTATGGAGGGGGTACGGCTGCAGGGAAACCCTGCACAAGGGGGACACATGGCATAAACCCTTATTCCACTTTTCAAGACTGTGTAAGCCTCAACTTAACTGGGAAGCCTGGAAGATCTTTCATTCCACTAGACCATTTCTGTTTACACATCTGTAGCATTTAAACATTGCAGGATTGTTTAAATGCATTTAAGATTTAATGCATTTATGTTTATGTTTAAATGCATAAACAATGCATAGATTTTGTTTAAAGGCATAAACATTGCATGACAAACTCAGTTCATGGTCTTAAATAAGTGGGGGATTTGGCCTGAAGCAAACAAACTGACAGTGGAGGAATTAAGGGGAACCACAGCATACCTCTCCATTATTGACAGGTAATAGATAACAGAATAACTTTATTTGCAGGTAAATGAATAAATGACTGAGAGTCATATCCATTAATGGCAACTAGCAAACAATTTCCTCACTTAGTCTCTTGATACAGTTTGTGAAGTCAGTGCCTGGAAGCCCAGGAATGCCTCTTGCCTCCCTCTTGCAGCAGGAGGCAGGAAAATGGAGTGCACAAGCAGCAAGGAGAAGAGGGTGCCTGAGAGAAGAAGGAGGTGGCATGAGGCAC
Source organism: Urocynchramus pylzowi (assembly GCA_013397555.1). Taxonomy (NCBI): domain Eukaryota; kingdom Metazoa; phylum Chordata; class Aves; order Passeriformes; family Fringillidae; genus Urocynchramus; species Urocynchramus pylzowi. The sequence continues at coordinate 1,114,596 of VZRH01001001.1, read as the reverse complement.
TCTGGTAGGCAAGTCAGATGCAATTAAAAAGTCTTTGACTGAGAGACATGGAAAAATGAGGAAGCAAGCTCACAAAGGCATCCAGCAAGAGGGGCAAATGGGAGCAGAAACACATTCTGCTACAGGAGTGCATTAAAATATCCTGGTCAGGAGGGGGAAACGTAAGGGAACACACAAATAATTTATCTAGAGCAGACTGTGGCAACCAGTGAGGGTCAAGAAATGGAGGCACAACAGGAGGAAAAGGGTCACACATGAGTTAATGCCTCATGCTCACAGACCCAGGTACCTGGATACAGGTACACAGTGGGTGGTAATTGGCAGTGGGGCTGTGGCCGAGCCTCATCCCCAATGGGTACAGCTGTGAGGAGCAGGGAGCAGCACTGAAGGTGATGTGACCTGGAGTGCCCAGGTGTTACTGAGCAATCACCAAAGGGAACAGAGGGCACACAGGCACAATGCATTAACCATGAGGGGTGTAAAAGGTTGGGCTAAAGAGCAAAAAGGGCCAATGCTTGTAGCCTTCTGAAGTGATATGGTGTTACTGTGTGTGGGCCAATGCTTGAAGCCTTCTGATGAGGGATGGCGTTACTCTGTATGAGTTGAAGCTTTTTGAAGTTGTATGATGATACTCTGTCTATTGTGGCTGTCTCAGCTGCAACATGTGCTGTGGCTTAAGCTGTGACACCTGGAGGTGTTAGAGAAGTCCACACTGGGAGGGCTCAGGGTACACATAGGGTTGGTGGCATGTGGACACTTTGGTAAGCTGCAGGAACTTCTTGTGTGAGACTGGGAGAAGTCCAGTCCCTTTGTCCTCATACCTTTATTGTCTGATGTGTAGTAGAGGCAGTATATGCAATGAGACTGAACTCAGCAGTGCACTACACAAGAGTGATGGCAATACAATTTTCTCAGGAATTTCTCATTATGCATTTGTTATTTTCAATGAATATAAGGTAGAAGAGTCAGCTAAAGGTAGTTCACTGGCTTACTTTCTACTCATGTTTAAAATTTGGAAGCTTAAGCCTTTTCTTTCTGATGTTGTGGCTGTTCAGCAGAGGTTGTGAAGCTTTGCTTTCAGTGGGGAAATTGATCGACTTGAAAACTGAAAATTGGTTCTGTCTGACACTGTCATAGAAATAAGACAGAGTGCAGCACATACTGTTCTTTTTGTCCCTTTTATGCTATAGATTTCCTAGTGTGGGGTAGTTGTACCAGGTTTGTGAATGCATGCTCATTTTTAATTGGATATTTGTTATTAAACATTTATAAAGTTCACAAACATACAAAGTATATGGAAGTCTTGTTAAGAAGGATTTAGTCTCTTTGTGACTATATACAAACATTTGAATACTTGAATCAGACTGAATCATGTAGTTAAAAATAGATTGGTAAAGTGTTCAGATTTACTTTCTAAATTTTAAACCCTGTGGAGGCATGTGGAAGAATGTGGAGGCATATGGAAGAAGAACTAACTAAAGTTAGTTCACTTTAATCTCTTTCTCTGATACCAGAAGGAGTAAACAAGGGGGTTTCTTTTCCATTTCTTTTAATGAAAACAGGAGATTCTCAAGACTTGAAATGAAGCCCTGTGAAGAGGCAACAGCTTGTTTCCTGCTTCCTTCCCGTTTTGTTTCTGCCAGGGACCCTCAGCTGTTGGGCTCAGCCCCCAACCCTCCTGCACCCTCATCCCACGTGCTGTCCTTTCCCTGGTGCTTCTGCCTCTCACCTCCCATGGACAGTTGGCATTGTGCTTGGATGGGCTTAGGCTGCTCCTGCTTACTTTGGCCACCAGGCCATTGCCACTGAATGTAAATGTGGATGTAAATCCCTGGCCTGGACTGTGAGGATGGCAGCTGTTTGGAGTATGCATCTCACCTAATCTCAGCCCTCGTTCCCCTTCCCACAGCAGCAGGGATGGTTGGTGGGGTCAGGATGTTGTGCAGTTGTAGCCTGTGCTGTTTGTCCCTGTAATACTGAGGTCAGGCCCTCTTTGTCCTCGTAGGAGTGTAGCAGAACCAGAGCCTCCAGGAATTGCCCAATTTAATAGCTGCAGATGAAAAGGTCACCTATAGCAGCTGGAAAGAGATGCTGCTAGAGCATGGCTTTGCTTTGCAAATGCAGGAATTGCTGAGTTGCAAAGGTGAGCTTATGCAAGTAATGAGGTGTGGGGCAATTATTTAAAATCATCACAGTCACCATCATCTGTAGGAAGTGGTTTTCTGCCACTTCTGGTACTTCAAAACAGCAATGCCGTTTTTGCCCTTCTAAGAAGGACATCAAGACATTTTTAATATGAAAGGATGAAGTCTGAGAGCATCACTGACTTAGAATAGTGTGGTGGGACTTTACATATGACACTCCATCTCAGAATCATTTTTCCCCTTTTGAACTTGTAGTGATATGTCTTTGATGGGGTATGTTGGATTTTTAATTTGCTTCCAAATAGAGCTAAAAAGGTATTTTAGAAAATTATATGCAGGGATCTTGCTAAGGGCCTAACATATAAAATCTTTCATGAGTGTGTGTGGGCATATGCCTAAGAGGAATTTTTCTGTGTATGTATATGTAGGAACAAGTCACAGTTTCCAACACATTTGGTTGCTTTCTGCATTCCAAGCTCACTTTCATTTGTGCAGCTACAAAGCTTCTGCTGTTTTTAGTCCTAGATAAGATTCAGAGGGCCACAGCAAATTGGCGGTACAATCCTTATCAGCCGTTTTCATAACCAGCAGAACTGGGGTTGGTCCAGTCTGGAGGGGAAGCTGTGAAGGGACCGGCCTGGGCTGGGCCAAGGCTGCAGTCTCTGCGTGAAGGGTACCCTGAGGGTGCTGCTGGGCAGCAGGGCTGGCTGCTCCCTTCTCAGGCTGAGAGCCCGTGTATTCCAGGCGCAGACCTGCCGCGCCGGTGTTAGCGGCAGCCGGCACGTGGTGGTGGAAGTGACACATGTCTAGCAGGAAAGGAAGAAGGTGTTTTCAAAGGGGGGGGCTGCAGCGACAACTGCAGCTGGGTGGCTCTGCCTTTGTTTGAAATGTAGTGCCGGGGAGTCAGCAAGGCCTTTGGCTCAGCTCCTGTGAGCCTTTGTATGTGCCTGTCAGTATACTTTTTTTGTATTTTACCCAGCATTTTTGGGACACGTGGCTCTTCCTCAGGAATGGGACTGTTTGGCTTGCTGATGCTTTTCATCTGGAGTTTGAAGTACTGCTTTGATGGCTGATGGGGTTTTTTTCCCTTTCTGTGTCTGGAAGCTGATGGAGAAGTGAGTAGCACAGATGCTTTGGAGAATAGTCTAGGCTGTAAAGAAGAATAAAATTAATAATCCCTTTTAAGGCAGTTACTACTCATCAGTGTCAGATGGTAAGTCACTGAGATCACTCCGTCTTCATATATTTCTATATTGTATCTTCAAACTATAGACTACATTGATGCTTTTTAGAAATCTATCATATAGTTAATTATAGCTGAATTTAGTAGCTCCTGGCATTGAATATTACTTTCAAACTGGTTTCACCTGAAAAATAGAAGCATTACAGTTCTGCTGCTTCCTGTCATCTTATCACAAAAGGTAAGAAATTAAATTAGTCAATTATCATTACAGGTAAGATTTAGGTGTTGGTTTAGGCTTTGAATTTATCCCTTAGAATAAAACTTGTGGATAAATATGAACATGAGGAATGTTAAAATTGAAAGGAAAGAGAGTGATAAATAAAAATTTTGAGAAGTAGGATGTGGATAAAAAGTTAGTCATGTGGGGTATTGTTTTCTCTCCCTGCTTTAAATACTATTGAAAACTTCCTTCTTGAATTTAGCTTGAATTCAGGTTGTTTCCGTTTGCTACATCTTCTAATTAGTCACCTATTGACATTGTTTTAGAGGCAAGCAAAACTGGAGGCTTCTCCTATGTCTTCACTTGGTTTAGATCTAACTTTCTGTTCAGGGCACCCGTATGGGAGAACATAAAAAAGATTTCAATGATTCATTGGGTGACTGAAGCTGTTAGTACTCCCCAGGGATGGCACAAGAAATGAAATCTCAATTAAGAGTGACTCTCCCTGACAAAGTAAAGCCTTTGAATCAGAGCATACCTCTGAGCCTTTTGTCTGCCAAATGGGTGGGGGTAATTCAGTTGAGAAAATGCAGTCAAGATGTGAAAAAACGTGCCTGGGGGCATCCAATGTTTCCAATGATGCACGGATGTTAGCAACATGCTGAGCTTTAAGATCCCAGAGCACAATACGACAGAATATTCCCTTCTCAGTCTCTGGGAATTAACTTAGGTGTCAAACCAAAGGCCTTTAGGGAACTAAAATCAACAAACGTTTGGTTTTCAGTTGGAACTTTTACATGACTTACAAACTTTCTGTGTATGAAAGCTTATGGAGATATGGTTCTCTGCTGGCATTGAAATGAGGACTTGTCACTATCTTAATGGCAGTGCCTTTTGTATAAGCCAGTTGTAACTTTTAACTCAGAAACTTCAAAAAAATTCAGACTATACTTCAGCAAAATGAATTCTAAAATTTTTTTAAGTGTACTTTATAGTACTTTACAGTATGTACTTTATAATAGATGGTATAAAATTGATCTTAAGATTCTTAATTCCTCAAATTATGTGTAGGCCTGAACTAAATTATTTTTAAAGTAATATTTTAAAAATATTTTAAGGCAGAGACCCATCTTCCAACTAAATAAATGGATTTCCACAAGTTGATCATCTCACATATTTGGTTACATAAGAATTTTAAACAAAAAAAAAAAAAAAAAGAGGGCTGAAGCTAAATATGCATTCCTCTGAAAGTAGAAAGTAGATGAAGTCAATAAAAGTGAAATGTATTGTAGTGGTGCTATACATTTGGTTGAAATGAATTTGAAGTACACCACTTGAAATATCTTATATCTTATATATCTTCACACTTATATGAAGGTATCAGTATGGAGGGAGGATCTCTTAAGTGCAGATTGTCTATTTTAGGATAAAATAATAAAAAACTAAAGAAATTGTATCTTATTCTATGGTTCTTCATAAAATATTAAGAACATCTTTAATGCTTTCAGTTTTCTTCCTCTTATAGGCTGTTGTAAATAGGCAGTGTTCTTGATCTCAGCTGCTCAAATTTAGGTTAGGCTTCCTGAATAATGAGAATTCTCCTGTAAGCAAATCTCCCCCAATACATTTTTTGTTTCTTTTTATGCTCAGTGGGTTTTTTTCAGTATTTGAAATATGCTGAAATGGTATTTTCATACACTGTAAAATCAAGAGGACTAAAAATCCCTGCTTTCCTCTCCATTTCCATTTTAAAAAAAAAGCCTATGTAACTTCATGTAGAGGGGCAAGGAAATGTCAACTATCATAAATTCTTAGGTTGAAGATCTTCCAACTGAGCTAGTGGTAACTCCCAGGCAATTGGTTTTTTAGAAGGACATGTTTTGTAGACTTAATAACTAGGCCTCAAGGTTATTTAAGTTGTTTTCCTCTGGACTCTTCATAACTGGTTGAGATTTTTTTAATGTGCAGTGTCAGAAGTGAGTCTCATAGCCCAGATGATGGAGGTCTTACAATGCTGAGGAGAGCAAAAGATTTATTTTATGTGCCGTCTGTTAATAAATCTTTATATAATGGTTGCTTTTCTATGACACGAAAGAAGTTGACTCATGCTCAGCCTGAAGCCTGTAGATCCTTTTGTGAGAACTGCTGCAGGGCCAGCTGTCTCCCATCCCCTGCTCGTCCTCCTAAATTATTTCTTCCCAAGTGAAGTATTTTGCAACAATATGTCCTTTTTGCATACTGCTTTTCCTTTGTCTTAGCCCATTTCTCCAATTTCCATATCCATCTGTGTATCTAATCTGCTCTCTCTTATTCCTGCAGCTCCTTCTAGCTTTCTGCAGTCTGAAAACTCAGAAATCAGGTTGTATCATTGTCATCAACTGACATGGTCCTCTCTTTCTCAGGGTTTTTAGTGCTTTCTGCTGTCCTCTGCAGGCTCAGGCACTTCTTGCAGATTTCTGCTGAGCACCATGATCTGGAGAGGATGGTCACTGAGACCCCAGAAGAGCCTCAAAATGGATGTCTTGGTCAAAAGACTCAAAATGTGAAGACTCAGCTCCTAAACAAGTACACTATAAGAATATTGAATAGTGTCAAAATGTCTTGATGCATCTTTCCACTTTGGTAAGGAACTACTGGCGAGTACTTCTTAATGTGGTTTCTCTGTCCTGCCTGTAGCTTGTTGTCTTCAAGAATATGCCATGTGAAGCAGCATTGGGAACCATACAAAAATGGAGCTATATCTTATTTGCTTCCTTCTTATTTGTAAGGTGTATTATTGAACAAAAATTAACTTCATTTGACAATAACTTACAAAGTTACTCACAAAGGCAAGTGACCTCAAAATCTTTACCTGCTTAAAAAATAGTATGTGTGATTCTTTTAACACTTTTTCTTGCACATTTAGGTCAGACTGAAAGGTCGCTGGGGCCCCTGTGAAATCTACTTTTGGACCATGGAGATAAACATTTATTTGCCTTTTCTCTGTCCTCTGCACTGTTATGCCTGGATCTGTGCTATGGACCTCTCCAGACTTGTGTGGAGGAGGACTTTGCTGTCCATGGCTATGCCAGCTGGAGAGCAGAGTGCTGGTGTGGGGCAGCCCTGCAGGGGGCTGGCGAGCCTGCTTCAACCCAGACCGCTCTGGTGACCTCTCTGGGAGTGAGAGGACTCAGTTTCTCTACCTGTTTCATGCCCAAACCCATCTGCCATGACCACTTTCTCTCACATATCAAAGACATGCTTAGTGGCCTGTGGTGTTTGTGTTTCAGCAGCATTTGGGTAGTTAGGTTTTTCTGCTTACCAGCAGGTTCTGCTGTGTGTGATAGTACTGAGGAAAAATCTTTATTCAAGCTGCTTTATGTGAAGTAGGTGTTGAACACTATCAGAACCTTTGTTATTTTCCTCCCTTTTTAATGTCCCCAAACTGTGCTTTCTGCTCTTTCTGAGTTTGGGATGAGTTTAGGTTACCCGTGAAATACAACCTCAGGCCTCTCCCCTGCCTATCATTCCCAAACAAGATGTACATTTTCTACATTAGTACTTCAGTTGTGTGAATTCCAAGAAAGTTTCTCTTGTGCCAGTTAAATCTCTTTTTATTTTTTAGCAATAAGACATCCAGTTCCTCCAGACTGGTTTATTCTTCATGGCTATTTTATTAGCACACAGGCTTTTTATATGATGGCCAGAGTTTACTATTTGTTTTTGTTCCCTTTTGTGATCTTACAGTGAACTCCAGTATCACTGTAAGGTCACAAAAGGGACACTTTTCCCCTCTTCAGAGTTTGTACTTTTTTTTTTTTTTTTCCCTTTTTCTATCACTTCCCTGGGTTTTGACTGTTAGTCTGCATTGTTTTAGTTGAGAGGGGAGAATTTAGTTTACTTTGTTATTTTCTGTCTTTCTTCACTAGATGGATAACAGCAGAATAGTGGGGAATCTGTCGTGGAGCCATTATTCCGTGATCAAAGAAGTTAAAGCATTGTTGGCAACGTCCTCTGCACAGCCTGTGTGTGCAGCCCCATCATGTCCATGTGCATGTGTGCCCACATGTCCATGTGTGCACCTCTCTGCTGGTGTTTTACTTGAGTTGGTAGGGTCTAAGGTGATGCTGAGGCAGCCCCTGCACCTTCTTGCTTAGCCTAATTATTGTCTAAATTTGTCCCACTTTCCCTAGGAAATCATGGGTTTGTTTTTATGCATTTCCTGTTCTGTTTTTTGAAGTAAGAAATGCTTTCTGTCCTTTCTGAAAGAGACCAGAACTCTGGATGGCAGGAAGTCACTGAGGTGCCTGAGCACCTGGAGAGGAGCAGAAGCACTTCCCACAACAGGCAGGGCATGCCTGGGCTCCTGATAAATTGAAGAGCAAACAACAGCAAGAGAAGAAAATCAAAATCCTAACCAAGGGAAACAAACTTCTAAATAGTTTTTTAAAAAAATCTTGGGAGGAAACTCTTGTGATGTCTTAAAAATGTTTGTCATTTCCTTGAAAATATTGTGGCCACCTCCACCACTTGATTGTTCCCTCCTTCTTACTTCAAAGATGGTGCAGTTTAGTGCAGTGTATGCATATTTGAGAGCCTCTGTGCTGCTTAGTCACCTGTCTCCTTGGACTTTGCCATGAGAACTGATTACTAAACTGACCCGGAATAAGCAATTATCCCACACGCTTTTTGCTTGCAACACTTTCCATGGATTAGCTGTGGCTACCATTAGTACTTAGTGTTAAATGGCATTCCCTGCATGTTTAACCATCGATCTGACATCATAACTTTTCTAGGTAGTTTCAAACTCTCAACAGCAAAAGTGATTTGCAGCTTTTCTGTATTCCTGAAGATGTTTACACACAGATGCAAATCAGTGTGGTGAATTTAAGACTATTAAAAACTTAAGAAATTTTCCTAATGACTTTATAAGGACTTCATTAAGGTACTTAGTAAGGTCTCAGAAGTCCATGAACCAGAAGCAGAAAACCACAGCTTCAGATACAATCTGTTAGGGATTAGTGGTGAACAGTGTTTGTTACCTGCATTGCTGCTAGTAAACAAGAGGAAGCATCTGCTATCTATTTAAGCAGCAAAGATTAGCAGCAGAGGTTTCAAAAGCAGTCAGTTTATTCCATTGATGTTGATCTGGAAAGGCCTTCAGGATCTAGATTATTCTAAATGTCTTGTTTCTCATTCCCCCCTTTCACCGTATCGCTATATAGCTTTCATTATGGAGGAACATGAAATCCAGAAAGATGTGAGTGCCTGAAATGAGGAGATATCACTGTAAATCATATAAAACTAGGTTAGTGCAGTTGTAGTTAAATTCTCTACGATTCTTCATCTTCAGTACAATGTTAGTAAATTATGACCATGGGTCCCTATGATGTAGTACCCACTATTTCTATAATTATCATTAGTATAGTTTTACATGGAAAATACAATTGAAATACAATTGTCTGTTGCTATGCTACCCTCCACAATCATCATGGTGCTAATAAAATTCTCCCAACTATAATAATTTTAATTCTAGATATCAAGTTTCCTTGCAAAAATACTTCAAAAATATTCGATATTTCAGTTTCTTCTGAAACTTTGCATTTGCGTGCACTATATAGTGCAGAATTACTACTTTCCAGTAAGTGTTTCCATGTCTTTACATGATTTGTGACTTTCTTACAGAGCACTTCCCCTTCCCATTTACAAGAGTGTCTCCTTCCAGCTGCTTATTTTCTCCTGTTGTTGCTGTAATTTTTTTAGCAGGTTTATTTTTGTTATACTTCATTGTATAAGTGTTGCACAGCAAAATAGATAATTTCCTAAAATATCTTTGCTTTCCTATAGTCATGGAGCATGTGATGTGCAGCCTGTACTGGTGCATGATTATTTACAGCACAAGAAGTATGGACAGCATGGTCCAGCTGGCAGTATCCTGAACCACAACTTTGGAAGATCCCGATTTCCTTTTTGGCTCAATTGCTTATTTGCTGTGTTTCTCATAGCAGATAACTTTAACTTTGTGCATCTTCACCCTCTATTTCTGATTCAGATGTAGAGTGAAAATGCTTTTAATCTGTAAGCAATACTTCATACAGTATGACAGATCTTGTTCTTTAGATGATGCTTCTGTAATAAACACTCAATGCATGTTAAGTAATATTAGAAAAGGTACCAAAACATATTAGAAAGGGCAATAATATAGGAGATCCATTTGGCAAACATTTGTCACAAAAAATTTGCAATGTTCTCTTGGGAGTCAGTGCACAGAAGGTCTAAAATTCTCAGTAACAAGGGTTTCAACACATGGTCCCACTACTCCTAATTTCCTACTTCTGTATTTATTCCTACACTATTTATTTCTAGACTTTTCAGAACCTTATTTGTACACAAAAGCTCCCATTTTACTTCATATATTCCTCTGACTTGAGTAACTCTAATTTTGGAAACACTGTCACTCATTACTTCTGCAAGAATCATAATATCTTGACTTCTGGGTGGCTGGCATAGTAGCGGTTTGGGCAAGTTGCTTTGAAAAGAAGGAACTCCCTTTTTCAGCTGTCAAGGTAATTTTCAGCTATGATAAAGTCCAACCACTGATGATTTTATATTGAGTTCAGTTTTTAACAGAGAAGACAATCATACCAAGGTGGAGGAAAAGCTCTTTCAGAAGCCTTGGTCATAACTCTGTATCCATGTCAACACTAATTTTCTGGTTTGTGCAAATTTCATTAGTTTTCAGACATTTTATATCAGGCAAACATGGCCAATGCTATGAGGCTGCAGGAAGGGAGTGCTGGGATTTGTCTGTTCAGTGCAATATGGAGAACTCTGCCTGGATATGGAAGGAGAAAGGAAACTTCTTGCTGCTCCTTTGCACTGCTCTTGTTTCCAGGGAAATGAGTGGGTGAATTATGATTGGCATTGTACCTTTTGCAATATACAAACTTAGAATTTACTACAAATGTGTTTAGACCCTTCTGGAAGGGAAATAAGATACATAAAGGGTGACTTGTCAACTTAAAACTTCTTTCAAAATTTGTACTTGAGGGGAGGGAGTGTTTCCCTATCAGTGGAGTCTTTAGCTATAGTTTTTGCACCTTCAAAGTTATAACAAAACTGACTCTGAGTTTTGTGATATGGCAAAAGTGTGGAAAGGGTTTCTCTTTTTTCACCTTCTGATATAAAGTACTACTGGAAAAAAACATATTCCAAACTTTTCCTAAGTACTTTTGCTCAGAAAGCTCTAGCACAAAGAGGCCTTTGTTTCACATGAGTATTTAGATCTGTGGTAAACTCTTGCTCTTTTGTGTTTGGGGCTTATTTTTTTCTTCCCCGGACAGGTGCCATGGAGCTCTATGACATTTGTAGAGCAGATGGGATGCCATTTTACATACACTCTCCATGCATCCTGCCTTGGAAAGTGTGGGCCTTGGATTGTTGGCACTTTTTTCCTCAGCAGCAGCTTGTTTAACTCACTGCCGGATGAAGAGTGAGAGTGATAACTCACTAACTGGTCTGTGAAGCCTTTTGGGAATTCATACCTTCTTGGTGCTGAATTTGCCATTTTGGCTGATTGGTCACTTGCTGTTGAGCTGGCTACCATACATTGTAGTAGGTATAGCCACAGATGCTATTGTGTGCATGTATGTTGACGGAAATAGCAGCACTGTCTGTGAAATCCCGTAATGACAGACATAATTGAGTATGTGTAAAAAAACATGAAGATGTCTGTGAAATGCTGTCTCTGGAGATGTGTGAATGCACACATCCCTCTATGCCTCCTTCCCATTTCAGACTCCCAAAGGAGGGATTTTGCAAATGTCCAGTTTGGGGATTCCAGAAAGGGTGGGGATCTTATTTCCAAAAAGGCGGGTGGGTGAGAAGGTCTCAAAGAAGAAAATATGTCCCAATTATTTTTGCTAATCTTGGCATGCCACCATCATGCTCAGTTCTTGCACATACCTATGTCTCATACAAAAACCACATAATAACTGTTTCAAGTGTAACTTCTGAAGATTCTACACACCCTGCCAGGTCTGGTTTACACAAGAAAACCCATTTGCAATGTGCTTCCATCATTTAAATCCTGAAAGATACATATGTTTCCCCAGCAATTGCCTCTTTGGAGAAAGCAGGTGATGACTTCACTTTCAGAAAGGTAGCTGTAATTAGTAGTGATTGTCACTGGATATGACCAAGAGGGGTAGAAATAGCCAAACAAATATTTAATGCATTTCAGTTGGAGTATAAATGAACAAACAAACCCCTTGCCCATGAGCAGCTGTAATTTTTAGAATTACTCTTATGAAGCATATTGAGTTTGAGATTCTTGGCTTCCTTGTGCAGCAGCCTGTCCCTCTGGCAACTGCCATCCTCAGTCATATCAGTTACATGCTGCCACAGCCACTCAAACATCTTGTGCAAATGTTAATATTAAAAGCAGGCCAGGTGGTTGCAAACTCTGGGATAGATCTTCAATTCAGTAGCAAAATTATAGGATTTACAAATAGCCTGTATAAAAATTCTCCAGTTCTCCAGGTGTCAATAGTTGTTTCTGTGTCATGCAAAGCATTTCAATGCCCTTTGTGGTATCCTTGATACCTGTAAATTCTAATTCTGACTTGGAGCATTGTATCTTGGCCTTTTGGCATGAGTGCCATTCAGAGTCCTTTGGAGTAAGTGCTGGCTGCTGTGCAAAGGACTTCCAGAGTCTGGTTTTAAAGAATTAAAACACAAAAAGTATTTATTAAAAAAAAAAAAGTCTGGAGAAATCTTGAGAGGTTATGTAGCCAGCTCCAAGCCCCAGAGCAGGAGCATTGTACCAAAATAATGGGATGTTGGGAGGCTCTCAAGAACAGGTTAGACAGTGATGAAGGCACCACACTGACCCCAGGCAATCAATTCCATTACTTTTATGAACCTTGCAGTTAGAAAGCTTTTTCTAGTGTTTAACCGAACACTGCCCCAGCTGCAATTAAACCTGTTCATTCTTGCCCTGTCCCTAATAGATAGAGAAGTTTGTTTTTCTTAGTGAGGCAAAGATTTTACATATTTGAAAATTATTATCCTGTTCTCTGGCAATCTTCTTTTGTCTTGGATAGAGCATCCACGTTCTTTCAATCTCTACCTGTAAACATCTCATTTATGTGGTTGTCTTCTACATTTTCTCTCATTAGTCCATGTCAGCCCTGACATCTAGGGTACACTGGGTCAAAACACAACCCAGAACTCCATCTGATGGCTTGGGGCTTGGTGTGCAGTGCACAGATTGCTATGTCTTGCAAGTGATTCTGTATCCTACTGCCTGTACTGGATATGTCCTCCTATAAACTTACTCTTCTGCAGCAAGATGAATTTTTTTGATGCGTGTTCAGGAGCTATTTTCAAGCACTCGGAGCTGTCATCTGTAAATTTAATGAGCATATTCTCTATTCTACTGGCCAGTCTGTTAATTAAAATATTGAAAAACAGATCCCTGAAAAACCTCACTCAATACATTTTTTTTCCTTTGGTGCCAACCACTGAAAACTAATCTCTGAAAGTCTTTCTTTCAAGCAGTTGTGTACCACCTTATAATGGTGTCAGCTGTGTTGAATAAGGGACAAACCTTATTACATTCAATATGTATTCCAGCTGCTGCTACTTCTTATCCACTACCAATTATCCTCCAAAGAAGGAATTAAATTGATTTGACAAAATTAATTCTTGTCAAATCCATTTGGCTGTTTAAAACTTTTACAGGATAATAGGGTAGAAAAAGAAACATTATATAACTCATTTGTGTGTATTTCCAGCCCTGTGCTTGCCCTCCCTTAGCCTTCTTGAACTCTCTTCTTCATGAGCCCTCCTTTGTAATTACCGTGGCACAGGAGTGAGAACAAGAGATGGAGACAGCAGTCATTATTACTGCCAAAATCCTTGTATCTTGAAGCCAAGCCTGGGCATTCTTGGATGAAAATGAGCAGGTTAAGCTTATTGGAAACCACCAGGCTCACTAAGTACTCTAATACTGTTTAGCCCTTTGACATTGCCCTGAATTTTCTGTCATATCTGAAGCCTTTTACAATCCTTTCTCATGCAACCGTATAAAAGAATCCAGCTATTTAACCTCTGTTACCTGTGTACATACACACTTTGGGAAATGGGTGCTAAAATATTTAAAACCTGTTTCTCCCTTGCTGGAATCTATTTACAGATCAGGATAATATTGTGCATGTTTGGGGATCCTTTGAATTATTTTCTGTTTGCAGACAAACATAAGCACTAGCTAGGCAAATACAGGCAATAGAAAGCATATGTTTAAATCATGTTTTGTACACTGAAAACTGATTTAAGTAACTATCCAAGAGGATAATTATATTTCCTTTCTATTCATAAGAAGCCCATATCTATAAGTATGTATTTGTAAAATGCTAGGAGTTAAAAAGGTATCACAGCACTTGGAGAATGCTTTTAGGAGGTAAGGAATTTGTCTTTTTGACAAGTCAAAAGGCAATCTTTTCTTAGATCTGTCTGCACATGCATTTTACATATACAAATATAATAAATTATAATATACAATAATATAATAATTTTTATCTCTGGGAGTTTTAGATTTCTATGTAAAGCCCTAAAATTTGGTGAGTAATGAAAATTGTCTATATGAGACCCAATATCCTGCTGATATCTTACTGTGTGCATATGTATTCCCTAAATGCCTCATGTGTTACCATGGGAAACCTAAGGGCCACATAGGTTTTTCAGACTTCTAAGCAACTGCTCAGATAACATACCCCTTAGAATCATCCATTAAAACCACCCAAAATAATTCATGGAGCTGCAAGTCATGTGAAATTAAGTCATGGATTGTATCTAGCCCAAAGCCTCGTGGGCTCACTGCCCATCCCTGCTGCTGCCTCCTCGGTGGTAGGGACAGCAAATATAGAGTGAATCCATAAGGTCACTTGGCTTGTCCCTAAGACACAGGGATACTACTGCTCTCTCTTATATTCCCCTCACTAATATAGCTAATTTTTTTTCATTCCTTTTAATTCCCTTTCACATATTCTGTCCTCAGTGACACACAAGAATGACCAAAATGACCAATTTGTATACACAAATAATGTCATTGTTTTATGAGCCCGTATTTCAGGGCTTAAAAACACATACATTTATCTCATTGCCCTGAGTTACACCCTCTTGAGCTTTCTTTTGCAATCTGGCTTTCCCCTTGGTGTTTACACACCCTTCATGCTTTCAGATAATTTCTGCATCCTTTCCAGTCCCTTTAACCTTCATCTAGCCAAGCAACAGTTGTTTGTTTAAATGTATTCTCACAAATAACATCTTCCCACAGAAGTCAAAAGGAACGTGTGATGCACCTCTGGGATCAAGTGTATTAGTAATTTTCAAAAACCCAAGTCTCAATTACTTTTTGTTAGTCATGTGTTGCTACAGGATACATATTGTACTGAAGCAGCATATTTGGCCTTGTAAAATAGAATTGCCTAATTATTAAATCCTTGCAAATGAAAATTTTTTTTTTTTTTTTTTTTCCTGAGAACTAGAGCTACCAGCCTAGTCTACATACACTTAAACAAAAAACCTTTCCTGTGAAACTTCATCAACATGGAGCCAGTGCAGTAAGCTCACTGCCCTCAAGGGCTGTTTTATCATCATTGATGCAGTTGGTTGAGTTGTGGAGGGTAAATTCCTCCCACTCACACCACCACAGTCACAATAATCCTTCTGTTCATGAACTTCCCAAAATATTTATTGAGAGAATAGAGAATAGCTTGGAGGTATGTTTTCAGCAATGCTTAAGCCTGTTTTCACTTGTCTTTTTTTTTTTTTTTTTTAAATTACATTTTGGGAGGGGGTTGGCTAGTGCTTAAAAGCTGAAGTCTCAGATAGATGGCTTCTTCTCATTTTAATTACTTTGACAGGCACCTCTCTTTTCCAGCTGAGCTACCCTAACTGGAAGCAGCTGCTCCTTGGAATTACTCCCCCTCCTCACTGTGTTGCAGAAGTAATAAGTGTCTCGTGCCCCTTCAATGAATTTATGGACATGAAGTGCAGTGTGGGCCTGCTTGTATGGAGATGTTTCTCTCTTTTCTCTAGTATTTAATGATGTTTTATGAAGTGAAACTTGCCATTAACAATATAGGAAAAATTAAATTTACAGATTGGATATGATTCTCCACTTCTTTCATAACTCTTGTTAGAGAGTGCAAAGCAGGTTTTATTACTTTTCCATGGCAATTTGAAACTCTGATTTGAGAGAGTCCAGAGTGATTGATGGTACAGCTTGCTGGGCAGTGAAGAATAAGAGGTGGTGCTTCTCTAGAGGAGGACAGACTCTGTGAATCAAGCTCATGACTGTGTTTACAGTCACAGCTGAAATGAATGCTTATCATCTTGACTACACTGTCAGTCTTGTGAATGCTCCAGATTTCATCACTGGCTTGATGATTTATTTAACATCCTAGCACCTGCAGCCAGCAATGCAAAAATTTAAATTTGCTGCTGTTTTTTAAATAATAGAAATGTAAATTATGGGTTTTATTTTTCAATAAAAGTATGAAGATGTGACCTAAGTACACCCTAATGACTTAGACAATTGACGCTGAAGCACTCCAAAAGTCTTACTTTTAAAATTTCATTATATTTAAATGCAAGTATACTATTCAGGTCCCTGACATCTGTGATTTTTGAACACTAAACATTACAACAGAAATTGCAAGACAACTGCTTTTCTGCTTGCTGGTCAACTGCCATTTGTTTTTCCATAAACTCTCTCTTCATGTACCTATGTGGGCTTGCTGCATGGCACACAGGTCAGCCAGGGGTGCAGCTCTGACATGGGGAGAACTGTTTTAGTCAGATGTGGTGCTTTGGAGAATGGGCAGAAAGCATTTAAAAGGAAAGATAGGGCAGCTGTTTGGAAAGTGAGGGAAGAGAGCTGATGAGAGTTGCTTCTAGAGATGGAAGCAAGAGGAGAAGCTCTGGTGATGGAGCAGGAATTATCCCAACAGAAACTGATCTGTAAGAAGAGGTTGTTATCCAGTGGCTGCAGTAGGGAGAATTGACCTCAGGCTGACATGATATGCAAGCAAACATCAAATTATCACATCTGATCCTGTGCCTAGCTGAGAGCATCAGGCAGGTTTCTTTGGTCAGCTTCTGTATTAACTAGGCCCACCTGCTCCTTCACTGCTAATATATTTATGTGACTTATAACATAGGCAAAGCCTAAGCTCAGTTCTGAATCTTTGTGGGACTTAAAGTCAGGCTTTGGTAGGGTCTGCTTTCTGCTGGTTCAGATGGAGGTGAGAAGAGGGGGGACTGTATTAACTTTCAGAGGAACATTTGAGGAAAAATTTTTGTTCTGCTATGTTTTATGGCAATATTTAATTGATAAATTAGGGGATGAGTGTTAGGTGAAGTGTGGAGGAGGTGACTTTCTGTTCTGAATGAGAAGCTAAGCAATTCTTCCAATTGTCTACAGTTGACATGCTTGGGTCACACATACTTTGTTGTAATAATATTTTCTTAAGGGCAACTCTGTAAATTTTTATCTCTATAACAGGCAGATGTAGATCTTTTCTTAAAGATCTACATTTGCATTTTTTGCTTGGTTGATTTTTGAAAAATACAATTAATGAAACTGAAATTATTGAAAGCTCTTGGGTTTCTTTTTCCACAAAGTATTACTTTTAAAAATGTTTGTTTCCCTTTCAAAGGGAGATGCAATAAGCATCATCTCTGAGGTGCATACATTTTTATCCTAAAAATTTGTGCTGGTTGCAAAGTGAATAGTAATATAAGTGTCACTCTGGGAGACTGGTCATCTGTGTTGATGCTCTTCTCATTTTACCACCACTATCTTGGAGTGATACTTATGTCACTGGGCACCCCTGAATCACAGTTACCACACACTACTGAGTTGTACCTTATGCTACTTTTATGATGTGCTTTAGGATGAGATCATCAGACTCCTTTTCATCAGTAATTTACTAAGGGTTTCAACAATGGAATGAAAGGACACTGCACTTGGAAAAAAGACACGCTGAAGTTCTCCTCCCAGTATTGAGGCTAGCTTTTCACCTTTTTTACTTCCACAGCTCTAAGATTATTTGGGAGAAGAGCAGCCAAAGGACACTGAGCTAAATACGTCTGTCCCTATGGCTTTTGTAAGTGTCTTACAAAAAAGATTTGTATGCATCCCTTTCTAGCAGCTGCTTATGAAAACAATTCAATCTGTTGAGCAACCTCCTGTGAATGACAGTGCAGAGACTACCCCTAGGTATCTCAAAGGATGCTGAACTCCTTTCTGAAATATTGGGGTGTAGAAAACGTTTTGTAAAAAGTGCTGCAGAAAGCTAAGAAAAAAGGGAACGCTAACGATTTCAATGTTGACAAGAAAAAACAACACATCAAAACTGGCTTTGCTGTGCAGGGGGAGAAGAGAGAATGCTGAGTTTAAATGGAGAAGGCAGAAGTAACACAAAGAACAAGAATATTAGTAATTTCTGGAAAATCTCCAGACAGTGCCTGACAATGTGAGAAGCAGTTGGGAGTCCTGATCTGCAGGCACTTGTGGAGTGACCTGATGTGCACCTAAGCAGGATCGTAGCTGTACTTTCCCTCGGGATGTGTGTTCCTCACCAGTCATGCTCCAGCTCCCAGAGCCCCTCCACTGGCTGAGCTAGTGCTACCACCTCACAGTCAAGAAATGTGATGCTGTGCTCCATTACAGACAGGGAACTGGGCAGGATATGAGAGGCCTCTGTGGAGCAGGAAGGGAAGGATGTGAACCTTTCCTTTCTCCTTATGAGTCAAAAGATATCCTTCCAGGAGAGCTGTGATGCTTGCTGTGTTTAGATTTCTTTTCCTTATATGATTTGTCATGTAAAGGCACAGCTACTGTATTTTAAATGAAGCCTGACAAGCTTCACAGTGCTTCTGTGTCTACTGAGTGTGGTGCTAGCCCAAAATATTAAGACTACAGGAATAATTCTGCTGGGCGTGTGTCTCTCCCACCTTCTAATTTTTTAATCTAGTAGAGTACTGATCTAGGGGAATAAAAGATAGAGTGTAATGTGGAGAGTTCAGGCTTCTATCAGAATAAAACAAGTTGTTGTTCCTAAGTGCTTTCTACTGATAGAATTAAACAGACTTAACAGCATCTGGTTTGTGTTGGGCACGTTAGTGTGCCACTTCGCTGGGATGTGCTACTCTAGTCATGAGGCTGGCAGTAAGACTGGGAGCTGACAGCTAAACCTCTGAAAGAATAAATAATGATTTCTGACAGTACAGCATATATTATGTGATCTAAATACCATCCATTTTAAAGCCACTGGATAAGTACTGTCTGTATCGCTTCTAAAATCAGGAACATTTTATTTTCTATAGTTGTCTAACTGGCAGGTGTTGAAACGTGATCCTTTTGGAATATATATGGATGGATCTTGGATGCAGGATGGATCTTGTACTCTCTCACAGTTTATGCATGTAAATTCTAGGAGGGTCTGGGACAGTGATAGCCTGTTTGTCAGATCGACTGATGGGTCAGGTGTGTGGGTCCCCATTCTATCCCACGGCAGAAAGCAGTTTCTGATGCAGCTGCTGGCATGTCTGCTTTCTGTTGGAGAGCAGCTGCTGGCCCCTTTGGCTGATACAGGTGATCCCTCCTCCAAAGGACAATGCTACCACAAATAATAGTACTACTTAAACAGTTCTTAAGGAAAATAATTCAAAAAAAAGTACAGGAGAGAGGTAAAAGAAATTATATTTTAGTAGGACTTTGAAAAAAAAATGTAGAAGGACAATGAGATAAAAATCTTTTAAGACAGATCTTGATAAGTTGATGGGATGAAGCCTACCACCACTAAGAGCTGCATTTCCAGTCAAAGACTGATGTGAAACTTCGCGTGTTTCAGTTTGATGACCTCCACCAAGCAGGAAGAGGGAGAGAGCTGAAAGGAGATGCAATCACTGGTAATAGGTGTTCCATTGTAATGGGCTTGTGTTAAGAGTTTTAGGGCTTTGGCAGGTCACCTGCAGGAGCTAGCTGGAATTTTTATTTCTCCCTATCCCTGCAGCCTCTCTGCATACAATGGCTTGCTTATTTATTTCTCTGAGGCTTTGATGTTCCTATTTGGACTTGATCTACTGGGCAGGGTGTTGTTAGTGATGTTGAGAAACCTCATGTGTTTTGTTCATGCACGCAGAGTTAATTGCCAGGTCTCTGAGCAGGAAGCCATTTCCCTCAGGTCATTTATCAGGAACCCATGAAGTTTGGTGTCTGTTTACTCTGTGGATCATGATCCCCTTTCCAAGGCAACCTGATATCACTCTCTTGCATATAGTTTAAAACTGATATCGAAGTGCTCGAGGTTGTAGATTTCCTGGAATAAATGCCTTTGATGCGGGTGACAACTGTTGTGATAGTCTGGCTATGATAGTGCATGTTGGCTTTTCCAGTTTATTTTCGATTTTTCCCTATTAAATGTTTTGTTGAAACACTTATGTGACATTGTGGTGAGATGGCACACACCACTTTGGAAGAGAAAGTTTGTCATCTATTGCCTTAATGACTCAGAGGTTTATGTTTGAGGTTCGTGCTTTTCACAGAGAAAGAATTTGTCCTAGTGAAGGCCATCTCCATGAACCCTCAGTAAAGAAGGGAGAAAGATCACCTTCTCTATGGCCACCTTAACTTGGAGCTAGGATCCTGCTCTGAGTATCCCTCTATAAGAAAGTCCATCTCTCTTGAATGCAGGCCTGGTTTGTATGTGTGAGGAACTCGCATTAATTTTACACCCACGTGTAGCTGATGGAGTGATAGGAAGACAGGCTCACATGCACAGTGCATCTGCCATAACTTGGCAAGACTAGATTGACCACATATGTGTCAATTGTTTCCATCTCCTCTTCAGAGATTCGCAGAACAGCCACAGGGAGCTTCATAGCCACTTTGCAACTGCAACACACTGGGGAATCGTATCAGGATTGCTGCCCTGCTGCCTAGTGCTGCCCTGAAGGTGCACAATGACCATTTTTTCACGATTTCTGAATGTTATGCACCTGGTCAGAGCTCTTGTGAAATGTCACAGACATCTCAGAAAATTGACCAGATTTATTTCTTCCAATAGCCATAGAGAGGTCCAGCACAAGATGGTTTTAGAGAGTAGTCTCTTGTAGATGCTGGAGTTATCATCTAGGCAACTATGATAAAACTGCAAACAAAAACTGTATTCTAACATGCCAAATTGCAAATAATTTGTTATTTTGTAGTAGCAGTTGTAACAAAAAATACTGCACGCATAGCTGGGCTTCAAAACCCTTTTAAGATCTGAGTTGCTGCTTTTCCTAAAACTCCCATACTCTTTTTGCAGCTGATTTTCGTAAAATACTCCTGGGATTTAGTTCTGCAGGACACTGGCTTCATTAAAATAGAGGAACCTTGTCCTGTCTAGAAGGAGGGGGTGATTCTACTTGAGAGAAGAAGAGCAGGGAATAATTTTAGCACGTCATATTAATTGAATGTCTTGTGAAAATGGCATGTTGTGAATGTCTGAAAATGCATAAATACTACAGTTGCAAGACCACAGAAGATGGTAGCTATTGTAAACTGCCATGGATTTGTTTTGATTCTCTCATGTCCATTTGCTTTTAAAGCAACTGCTCCTGGAGTCATGTGATTTTGCAAGTTCTTTCTTTCCTTATCTCATTTTCTTGAAATCAAAGGCTCTGTATCTCAAATTAAAGGCTGAGGGGAAGACTGCCACAGCCATGCATCATGCTCCTCTGATGAAAGCTGCTGCCTCCACAAAAGGGATGACATAATGGCTCAGGAAGCAGCTCTGGGACCACCACAATTTACAGTCTAGTTTCTGTTACCTGTACTGCAAGGCTGAAAAGTGTGGCTACTCAGGACCTGCTTCTGTAAGTGATGTAGTCATCATTGCACAGAAGCAATGACCTTGGTCGGCAGGGAGGGGCCAGACAAGTGGGAGTAGTGCCCCTTGCACCTCTTTGATCTTAATCTGTTACTGCCCAAGACACAACAGTGAAGGGGTTTAGGCTGTGTGCTGCAGAGTTGTTGTTTGTTTGTTTGTTTGTTTGTTTGTTTTTCTTAAGATGCCTCCATCTATAAAAAAGACAAAGTACAGAAGATAGTGTGTATGAGCCCAGAATACTTAAATCCTGAGATCAAGTGAGCCTTGCTCAGATATTTTAAAGTAGATTGACATTACTACTTTAAGTGGTTCAACGTAAATTTCAGAGGGTCAGTCAGTAAATTACCCCTGACTAATTAAACCAGTTTTGAGTTATGCAAGCCATCTCAGAGTACCGAGAGACTTCACTGACACGCCTTTAGTCTCGCACTTCATAAGCTTATAGTTGTGTACAATTTAAAGGTCAATTAGAAGAGATTTTATACCTGGTTTGGGCCTTTCATTATTTCTTATTACTAGTCAATAAGATGCATTACACAGGGTGTATCCTACATGTGCATCCTAAAGGAGGGTCAGTCATCAGTGGTTTCTTTACCACTTTCAGCATAATTCTCTTTTAGTTTTTCTGCCTCTGCTCCCCACCTCCTTTTCTCTGTTCAATTGGTGCTGTTGACCACTAGCAAAAGCTGCAGTAACAAAGTGCTTAAAAAGTCTTGTCCCTTTCTTTGTGTGGCAGCTGATGAGAAAGGAAGTGTTTTGGCCAGCTTTTCTCTCCAGTGCTAGCCTACAAACTAAATATTAGCTTTGAGGATGGAAAAAGAGCATTGCTGAGAACATTGAGAGAAGATGAGTGCAATAACCGCACTTTTCCTTTATTCATTCTCCAGATACTATTTTTAGCCCTGACAGCAAATGGTATCATTTGTTGCTCCAGCTCTCCCAGGCCACCAGTGCTGTGCCCTCAGTGACTATTTGTCAGCTGTAGGGCTGGCAAATGGGCTGAGGGAGCCAGGGTACCCCAGGGCTGGACAGAGAACATGGGGGGGAGCACAGATTCTAGGGCACACTCTGAGTTGTGTTTGAGTGGTGCAGGGCATGTAACACACAGCCTGGCAGTAAGCAGGGCAGGAGGGATGTTGGAGGATTCACTGGCTGCTCAGCTTTGTGAGCTCTCAAAATGCTTGGCCAGCATGTGACAACTGCATATCCATTAAATACATCACTTTCCCTGCCACCCCGTGCAGACAGGTGCTTCAAATAAATGGCAGCTTGAAACAGGAACTTTTCAAGAAGCATCTAGACATTCAAAGCTTAGGAATGAGCACTAAGAGTAAAGATTTCCTGGCTGCTGGTCATAGCAAAAGCTGGAAGTGAGGTGTGAGGTGGTGGATAGGCCTTCAGGTCATTCTTCTGCTGACCTCTACCATTCCTTCCATCCACCAGCAGTGGGTTTGGCCACTGTTATTTAATGTGCCTTCCACAAGAAGTGCGTGTGTGTGGGCACTCAGCAGTTTCCCAAGTAGAATGCAGGAGCATCGCTGCTGCTGTCTGTAGTTAGTAATTATTTAATTTGACTGTAATGGGGATTGGGGGTGGTACCAGGGAGCATGAGGCACAGACGTAGGGGAGGCAGCGTTCTCACAGTCCCGCCCCAAGGGCGATAGGTGACAGGCCACCGCTCCTCAGGAGAATGATGCGGTCCCGGTGCCCAAACTCTAAACCTGAACTAACAGGCTGCCCCTTGCCGTGCCGCCGTGTAACGCGTGCGGCCGACACCTCTTCCCAGAGAGTCTTTCCCCGGTGTTAAGAAAGCGCTGTTGACTTGGCCGCTGGAGCTCCCGGCCGTCAGGCGAGGCACCGGCACGGGGGTAGCGAGGATGGCAACAACAAGAGCTACGCCAGCGACCACGCGTGTCCCGACACCGCTCTCGACTTTTGGGGTGCGTGCAGCCGCCGGGGCGGCGCTGGGCCCTTTGTTGCCGCCCTGGGGCGGCCACATGCGCCGGGCGAGCCCCCGGGCGGGCAGGGAAGGAGGAGTTTTGGGCCGCAGCGGCACCGCCGGCCGCTCTGTCGCTGGGTCGAAAGTTTGAGGGGCGGCGGCGGC
>VZRH01001001.1:929840-1090276 GCA_013397555.1 Urocynchramus pylzowi | reverse complement strand
TCCCGGTAGTTTTTTGGAGACGAGTTGCTCGGTTACGGCCCGTGGAGTTTCTGCGCCGGTGATCTTCTGAGGAGGGACTAATCCTCGTAATTCACTGGTTATAGACAAAAGAGATGGCCCCAGTAACGAGGGCTCAAGGAATTACGTTTAATGGGCACGTAGCGTACCGACAGGACGGACTGGATGGCAAACAGTAAAAATACAGGAAGAGTCAATCCTTTATTTCTACTTGCAGCGAGAGAATAATATTTACTTTAGTTGCAAGATGATAATTACCGCAGAGGACTGCCACTCAGCAAAAAAACAAATACTAACGTTATATACGTACTGGAGCTGGCAGCCTTCCAGTGATACAGGAATGTGGTAATCAACAGTGGAGTGCCTGTTTATTCATTTTAAAAGCAAATGAATAGGCTTGATGCGTGTTAGTTTTTGTTGTTAACATTTAACCAACAGACATTCAAGAATATTATGAGAAACACTTTTTGGAAAACTGCCATGAAACATAGTGAATGGTAAACCCATAGGATCTAATTCAGAAGAAATGTTATAGAATTGAACAGAGAACATAATTAGCATTTTATGCTACCTTTTTTTTTACAATAAATTTTATTGTTAATATTCAAAGGTTCAAAAACCTGTCTTATTTCTTTTCTTCATGGAAATTCTCCACTGACTTGATGTTCAGTTTAATAGCACCCAACTGCTTACACTTTTGCACTGTTAATGATTTTAATCTAAGAATGCAAGCAGAGTCAGTTCTGCCAGTTTGTAAGGAGCACACAGTTGGTACTCTATGAACAGTCTCTTTCTGTCTTTTTCTGGCAGGTTTCTGTACTGCATTTAGTAAGAGCAAAGTGCTATTGGATGCCTGGGAAGGAGTTTTTGAGGAGGCCAGACCAGCAGCCTAGCATGCTGAAGCTCAGTGCAGAAAAAGATCTGATTGTCACACAACTAATAATTTGAATAGGTTTCTTTTAGCAATACAAGCTAGTTTCCTTCCTGGGAAAACAGAGCTATTTAATTATTATTTGTCTTCTAATAAAACTATGCTAAAATAATTTGTCTTAGAGTTAGTCAGCTTTACAGAAAGGAATCATCTTGTGATTATGAAGTTGCTGGTTTATATCAGTTGCAAACACCACCCAGCATTATTAGCATTTCTTACTTCAGTGTTTTGTGTTGCAACACAATTACAAATATGAAAAGATACCTTGCGTTTGGTCTCCTGTAAGAGGGAAGACAGAAGTTCTCACTGCATCCTGTCAGATTTCTTCAGATGTAGACTTTTAAAGAGTTTCTAGTCTTTAGTCTTTTGGGATGCAAAATAAGGTCCTAATATGAGCTGAGTATAAATTTACTTCATGCTCTGTCCTTATTTGAAGGCAAGGAAGAGGTAGCTCCAGTGCCATTTCTACTGCTCATCTTTGTGGTGCATTGAACTTTGTCTCTTTCAGACCTGTGCTGCAAAAGGCAAGCAGTGAACTGGAGTTGTGGCTTCCAAATGTAGCTGGTTGGTTGTAGTCCATGATGCCACATCATTGGCCTATGTTGCTGGCTTACTTCTTTAGCATTGTCAATTATGTGAGAGCATGGGTCTTAATTTCCTAGGATCTGTAGCAGTTCATGACTCAAACTGTCTGGGAAACACAGTTGTAGACACCAGAGTGATTCACTGGGGATGGCTCTGTAAATGAAGAAGTTGGTGCAGTGATATGCTGGCCAGGATGGCCCTGTAACAGCCTGGAAGCTACCAAAGGAATGCACTATCAGGGAGAGAGCCAGGAGAGGAGAGCCAAGATCGCTCATGTAAGACTCCCCCCTGCAGTGCTCCATCCAACTCTGGGGTCCCCAGTACATGAAAGGACATGGACCTGTTAGAGTAAGTCCAGAGGAAGGCTGCTGAGATGGTCAGAGGGATGGAACATCTCTCCTGCAAAGAAAATGCTGAGAGATTGGAATTGTTCTGCCTGGAGAAGAGAAAGGTTCAGGGTGACCTAGTTGCAGACTTCCAGTATCTACAGGGAGCCTACAACAAACATGAAGACTTTTTACAAGGGCATGTAGTGACAGGACATGGGGGTGTAGCTTTAAACTAGTAGAGGGTAGATTTAGATTAGACATTAAGAAGAAACTCTTTACTGTGAGGGTGCTTAGGCACTGGCACAAATTGCCCAAAGTTGGGGGTGCCCTATTCCTATAAGTGCTCAAGGCTAGCTTGGATGGGGAGCTCTGAGCAAATTGGTCTAGTGAAAGGTATCCCTGCCCATGGCAGGGGTGTTTGAACTAGATGATCTTTAAGGTCACTTCCAATAGACACCATTCTATGATTCTGTGATCTTGGAAGGAGAAAACTAGAATGAAATTAAGAAAAAAAATGATCATCAAAAGTTTATTGATGGAATGAAAGAGAAAAATGCATTCTTAAGCCATGATTGTAGGATGCTGCAGGGTGGAAAGAACCTCGGGCAGCATCTAGCCTATCCTCAAGCTGAAGCAAGGAGAGCTCTGAGGTCAGGTGAGGTTGCCTGGGGCTTTACTCAGTCATGTCTTGAAAACATCCAGGGACAGAAACTGCACAATCTCTCTGTGCAGCCTGTTCCAGCAATTTGCTGTCTTACGGTAAAAAAAGATGGTTTTCATAGAAGTGATAAAATGCCTGATTCTTCCCTCCTCGTACTGAGAAGTTAGAGCAGTGGGGAAGAGAAGGGGAAGGTGTTGCCTTTCTACCACTGGCCCTGCTTGGAAGCCTTGTGGATTGTGGTGGTGTCTGCTCTAGGTACTGAATTAGGAAGAGAGGCCATAGTGTCAGCCCACCTAGTATTCAGTACTGAAGTTACTTGAAATACAAATTGAGCCCCTCTCCATATTTATATTGATAAATATATTTCATTGTTTGTATATTTTTAGTTAACATTCCTTAAAATAGGACCTGTGATGGCAGATCCCAGGTCTGGAGGGGAAGCAAATAGTTGTCAAATGCTGCTTGTAAGGAGCATATTTTATGGACTTTGAGGTCACATAATAGCCCTATACTTGATAAATATTGAGTGTATGCTTGCAGCTGTACTAGGTCTTGCTGAAGTAATTGTGACTTTTCCCTTTTGCACTTTTCTAATGAAATATTCCATAGGTACAGCTGTGGTATAAGCACCTCAAGCTATTCGTGCTGTTAATGTATAAAAAAAAGATAACCCAAGATAGATAACAAAATTATACCCAAAACCTTTCACTTAGTCTGTAGCAAGCACATGCTGGAATGTATTGGATAATTATAATTTTCAGTGTTTCAGAGCAATAGTGGATGTGGGAAGTGTATTAAGGTTTTAGAGAGAGGTGGACTGTGTGTGCTAATAAAGAAATTCTCTGTGTCGCCAAAACTCAATGCTATAAAAAGGGATATTTTTTGGCATAGAATCATGTATTGATGTGGTGATAGGAAACTCTTTGTTTACTGTGTGAAGGTCTAAAAGTTTGTATGTTATGAGATCTGAGAACAAATTTTAATATGAAATTAAAATAATGAATTTCATTATTTTAAAGATGTGCTTTCAAAACATGGGCTATTGACCTTAGTACAGAGAAGTCATTCCAGTGCCCCTCTTGTTTATGCAGAGTTCTTCATTTGTATATACATAGGAAAGATATCCGTGTCAAATCCTGACAATAATGAAATCACTGGCAAAATGCTGATCAATTTTAATAGCAGTTTCACTGAAGAAAGTGTCTTATTTGTGTGAGGAGATTTTGTCTTCAATGGCCAAGATGCAAAAGATACAACAGAAGTTGAAAGAGATGCCATGGAATTAGAAGTCTTTGTAATTTTTTATTTCAAAGCAGTAGCTAGTTTCTTGTTTCAAACTACAGAATCAATTATAACAGCTGAAAGAAAAAAAAAATTTCTTTTTCGGTAGTATTTTGCAGTTATGCTGAGAGAAAACCAGTCCTTTCCCACCATCTGCTGTTAGTTGAAGAGGACAGAGTACTTTGAGGACAGTAAAGCTCAGTTGGCTACCAAGAGCCCTACTATTTACATATATAATCTATCTTGGTCTCTGTGTTTAAGTGACTATTTGAATTTCTTATCAAAGTAATAAAGGAAAAAACCAAAAGAGAAAAAGACGCCAGCTGATAATGTTACTGTGATAACACGTAATTGGATACTGACTAGCATACTTTGGGAAGAGGAATTTGATATTAAGCCAGGGAGTCTGGGTATCTGGAAGGATCAGGGAAGTAGATCCCCAACTGATAAAAGCAGTTGTAGAACTGCCAGGAGGAGTTGTGGCAGCTAAGACCAGCCAATGATTTCTTCCAGGATTGCTCTCCCTTAAACCCTTATTAAAGCACTGTAGCCTCCTATGGAAATCTCTGCTCTGTTGCCCTCTCACTTTCTCATTGGGTGACTCTGTTTTGCTGGTGTCAGATTAGCACCAAAAGGCCACTCCAGCTGAGATCATGGACACTCTGTACAGCTCTGTGGAAATGTGCAGGCAAATGAATAGCTTCAGGTAGATATGCTTTTGAAAATGCAATATACTCATTTTTAATGATTTGTATTGATGACATGTCAGCACAGTGCCTGTGGCACTGTGTAATTAACTCAAAATGTGCTTTGGGACATTCTGATTCAAAACATTTTTGTTCCATTTGGAGCACTTTTTCTAAAAATTGCTGCTATTGCAGCAATAAGGATAAACCCAGAAGGCCTGGCCTCTGCTTTCAAACTGGCAGATATTATTTCTTCTATTTTACAAAACCATGGAGGGTATTTTGCTTTCAAATAAAGAAGTCAAAAGAGAGAGTGACTGACTGTCAGTTTAGGTGTTGGATTCAATTTTATAATTTAAACTTAACTTGTTGCATCTCCTTTGCCTTTCCAAGAAATGTTGTGCCTAGCAATGCTAATCCCTTTATGAGGGAAGACAGCTCACAGAGATAACCTTTGGTCTAGGCTTTTGCTTGCATGTCAGAGCACATAAAACAGATGACTCGATCAGAGAGTTTAGTCCCCATAAGACTCCCTACGCCATGAGGAGTGATAAGAGCTTTTGGTTCTGGTGCCTTCTTCATTCTCTCTTGAAAGCAAATTATTCCTCTTGCTGATTTGCTGTGAATACCAACTTGGAAATACTCTTTTTCTTCATACTTTTTCATCTTTTGAAAGTCAGTCAACCAAGCTCTCTCTGTTTTTTTAAGAGCAGTGGAATACAAGGTTGCTAGAATTTGCCTGTAATGATGCCTTCTTCCTTTTGTGGATATGGAAAGAATGACAGTCTCTAAGCAGAAAGAAAATGTGAAAATTGATGTGGAAGAAGAGAAGGTGTTGCATATGAGCACTTAAAGATTTTTTATTACATGGAATGGAATATACTAAACTACACATGTTGGCTACCATTTTCTGCAGTCAGGTGAAAACCTCTTATTTTTAGTGTATCTTAGAGCAAATGACATTTTACAGAAGTAGGTGATGATTAGTTTAACTTAGTCTGATGCTGTGTAGAAATCTGTGTAAATCAGTGCTGACTGTATAAAGTGCTGTGCAAACAGGAGCAGAGTGGAGGGATCGGGACACAGAAATGGAGCACGGGGTCACTGCTGGATGTGGCACAGGGCCAAGGGACAGAGGGAACGCTTAGTGCCCTGGGCAAAGGAGTTTGAGTCAGATTGTCTCCTTCCAGACCTGGGTTGAACTGTTCCAGTTTTGACCCTGGGCTATGTTCTTTCAGGATTTTTTTCCCTTCAGAAGTGGCATTGTGGAGGAGAGGGTCCTCGGTGCTGGTGCACCCAGCCCTGTTTCCTGCACCTTTCTGGGTCACCCCCTTGTCATTTGGAATCTGTGGTCGTAGCTTTTCCTTGATGCAGCAGCCCAGGCCTCCTTCTTTTCTACTTAGCCTGTTGTGACAGTATTAATGGCCATGGAGTACACACTGTGTTCAGACTTTAGGAGGTTCAGAAACACAGGAGGAATAGGAATTACTTTGTAATGACCCAGCAAAGTGATTTGTCACAATACCTGTTTTAACACTGGATGCTGCTAACAATTTTCCTCTCGGTGATTGCTTGATACAGCTGATGACTAATGAACTGCCTGGAATTATTAGTGGTGGGAGGAGGAGGAAGATACTTGTGTCTGCAAGGATGCTGAGGTGGCTTTGCAAGGATCTGGATTCCATGTTTCTCATTGAAAAAATGGACAATGGGAAGAAACTGGGTTTCATATGTGCCAGTCTAAAAATCAGGTTTCTACTATAAAAACATGTTCTCCATTAAAATATATGTAGACATGTGTGATGAGGTAAAGAGATATGAAGGGGTTTATTTCTTCCTGACATCAAGAGACAACTCATTGGCAGGGAAAAATTACAACATGTTTTGGGCACAAGGGTTTACAACACAGATTTCCGTTATTGAAAATAACGATGTTAAAAATAAAAGGAGCTACCTATGCCCTCTCCTCCCACAGTGCAGTTGCTGTGGTGTGGGTCAAGTGTGGGCATGCTGGCTCTGCTTTCATCTTCTTGAGGCAAATGGAACGTTTTTCCTGGCTTATGGTAATAGCAGAACTTCCTTGTCTGCTGCTGTGTTTTGAAACACAGATTTATAACATACCGGGTTTATTTGAACTAAGGTTAGTATAATAAAATACTTGATGGTTTAAGTTCTAATGACTCCTGAATTCCTTTTCGAGCTACATACTAGTTTTAGAGGCATGTTTCCTATGAAGAGCTGGAGAATGGGGATAGTTAACCTATCTGGAAAACAGTTTTAAGCAGGGTGTAGCTGAAAAATTGGATGGACAAGCTTAAGAGTATAATACAACAATGATTTATAAATCACACTTTCAGGCTTTTTAATGGAAAGTCATACAATAAATTGGAGAACTGGTTTCTAATATCCGTGTCACAGTCTGAGTGCGATCTGGTTGGAGTGCTGTTGCAGATCTGCTCTCCTACAAGCCTATTAGACTTTGATGGTTTGACTTCCCTGTGCCCTGCATGGACATGGACATGGGGATATGCTCTTGATATCACTTTGCATCATCAGGCCTCCGGATGAAGATATGTCTTTTCATGCGTGGGTAAACATACACTGTGAAGGTTACAAGCATGGTAATACAGTTATCTAGAATATTAATACATCCTTTTATGTTTCATTATTGTCACTGTATTTATGATGATATACAGTGCTTTTTGCTCTTTGCAGGTTACAGCCTACTAATATTTAATTTCACAGTGTTCTCCACCTGGACTGTATTCTTTGTGTGTGGGAGTGTGTGTAAGTAAATTAGGTAACTGTTTAATATAATAATAAAAGCAATGCTTTGAAAGCTTTGCAGCAAGCATAATGAGAACTGATAGACGATAGTGGAAACAGTACCATGCTTGTTACAATATTAAATTAAGAGTACATGAGCAATCTCTTGATTGTGAGATGCTCCTAATCCTCTCACCTGCAACTGAAGATGTTTTGTGCAGTGCTGATAGGTATGATGAAAACAAAAGATAAGCAAAAGATAAAGGGTCTACTTTCTGCACTGTTTACATAAAAACTTCAGGAGCCTAAGGCACGAGTTTATTTATAGTGGAGCAGTGTGTGGCCTGTAGGCTTTCAAGAAAAAAGGAAAATGCATCTTTTGTTGTTCTTTCCTAAGTTCAGATGAGTTGAGCCTCCTGCTCCTTTCAATGCCAGCACCAGGCTGACCCTGCTCTGCAGAGCTTGCTCTTTGCTTGACTGCAACCGCAGCACAACTCGATGGAGGAAACAGGAGAGCTCATTGCACCATGGTGGCACTGTTTAAAGTTCTTCAGCAAGTGCACATCCACAGCTGGAGCTTGGATGAAAACACATACTAGAGCTGATTGCATAGCATTACATTGCACTTCAGAAAAAAAAAAAGGCATTTTAGGCTTTTAAGGAATTCTGCTTGCCAGAGTAGTATCTTGCGAGTCCTTTCTAAAGGTATAATATATACCTTTAGAAATGATATGTCACCGCTGAAGAATCTGTGGGTTTTACACATTTCACATTTGCGGGGATGTTTGGATGTTTGTGTTCTGCCTGTTTATTATCATCTCTGTTTATCTGTATCTGTTCCAGTTCTGAAACATCTTCCTTCTCTTTTGATTCTGTGCTTGCTGTTTTCCAGCAGACACGTGCTGCATATTGCAACTCAGCCAAAAGGGGGTTTTACACCAGAAATTTCAAGTACAATCCTAGGGATGGAGTGCAAATTGAAAATACTTATTTTCTATTGCTAAATTAAGAGTCATCTCCTTTTACTATACATGTCAGACATGCTTCATATTGTTACCAATATCACTGCACAGACTTAATGCAGCCTTCAGTTCTACAGAATAGTGTTTAATACTTGTGAGTTTTGGAGCTTTATTGGTTGTCCACTTTAGGGCAGTAGTTCCGAAAGCTGATGACAAATTCTTTGCATTTAAACTGCAGCTTATAATCTCTGAGGATGAAAATAAGAAAAATCCATTTTTATAAATAAATGTGTTTGTATTCATACATAATGTCCACCAACACTTGGAGGTTGTGATTTCCACTCCATTATTAGGTTTCTTTCCCACCTTAGAATTCATAAATAACCATTGTAAAACAGGAAGAGGTGTGGGCATGTTGTATGTCAGTTGTGGTTCCTGTCTTCAAGTTTCCATCTTCAAGATGATTGTATGTTTATGCTTTAAAAACACAATGCTTCAGAGTATTTTTGGGGTTATATCATGTTTTATACAAAGGTCGGAGAGAAAGATTTCACTCTACAACATTTTATCAGAGGACTAGTAACAATACTGTACTTCAAAACCAAAAAACCTGGTAAGGAGAGGAAATTTCTAGAGGAAATTTTTCTTCTGAGGTTTGGGGGAAAGGTCTATTTTATTTTCTTGTTTAAGCAGTGGAGACTGCTCTGTTGTAGGTAATGCAAAAGGACTGCCTCTCCTTAAAAATTCTATTTTGCTCTCTTATTACACCTACCTTTATTCTGAGTGCTTTACAAGGAGACAAGAAATGGAGTCTAATCCTGTGCAGTCCCTCTCCACTGTGGTGCCGTGTTCTGGTGTGTGCTGAATTGAAGGGACACTGGGATGTTTCAGTTCAGTGAGGTGTATTGTTTCCTGCTCAGCCCAAACCCAGCAATGCATTGTTTAGATTTTGTGTCAGGGAGTGAGTATATATGGGCAGATGGATAAACTTTCTAAAACCTAAACTTTGTAAAACATAAGCTTTGCATGATAGCTATCTAAACTCAGGAAGTTAACAGGGAACATAAGGTCAAGGACCTCACCAAAATACTGGCATGATGGTGATGCTAAAGAATAGCTTCATACCACATATGGTGTGTGGTCACACATAAATGAGAAGGGAAAGGGATCTGTCTGCATATCCTTGTTATCCTAGTCATGATGAGTCTCACTGGGTTTGGTTAGTGTGGAGTTTGAGTTCCTAAATACCAAAAGTAGGAGGAAAAAAAAGAGGTGGATGTTCTCAGTGTTGCTTTTACACTCTGATGGAATGGTACTTTCTTTAAGTAATCTTTGCCAAGTTACTTGTGGGTTTTAATCCTAGTCTCAAGTGTACATAGAATACAAGAGACTGTACAAATCTTCATTTTTCATGTGCCAAACCTAGTAACAACTACTGCAGAATGCTTACAGATAGTTAATTGTTTTAGAAACTGCCAAGAAAGAGAGAGGAAAGGGGGATAAAAAGGTATGTTAGCTGCTGCTGACCCTTCTGCCTCTCTTAGGCAGCTCTGTGGCTGGGGGGGCTTGAGCAGCTTACAAAACCAAAAAATTAAAGAAGAGCGAAGCAGGAGTTTTTCTCCCGACTCATGCCTGTCTTAGGAAAGTGCCTCTCATATGAAGCAGAAACAGAGGATGGCAGGGGATGGAAGTGCAGTGAGTCAGTATCCAGAGTTGTATTTCTGTGGCCAGAAAAGCGAGAAGAGTCCCAGCTGAGAAGGGTAACTTGCAACTGCTAGGAAGAGGGATTTAGAAGGATCATGTGAAAGGAAGAATTGCTGCCTTCATGGCAGGAAATGGCTGGAGCACGCACCGGGACCTTGGCTGGGGAAGGTCAGTGTGCATGCTGACTTCCTGGAGACCCAGAGGAGATGGCTGAATGGTGTGGCCGTCAGGGAGCACGTGGGAAATCTATAACAGAGATATAAGCTTGGTTTAGAAATGAAGAGACTTATTTCAGGCACAGAGTAGAGATGTCATAGTGCAAAGTAAGCCTTCATGTCTAGTTGGTCACACCTTGTTTTGTTTTTGCTTAGAGACAAATGCAGGCTATAGGTGGGTGACCATTGATGTGTTTATGAGTAATGTAAAACTAAACCATCAAGGTATTGCCAGCAGATGTTTTGAATGGGTAATTGGTAGCAGAGGGCTGGTTAGCTGCAACAAGCTGGGGATGTGAGTGCAATTTACTGTTTTCCCAGGTACAGTCTGATGCCTTGTTTTCCTGTTCACATATAACTCCTTCTGAACCAGCCCTTGCATCTCTCAAGCTTTGAAGAGATTGCCATAACTGAAAATACATTATTTTGCTTTCCCTTTGAAAGAGTCATACAGCAAAATCTTTTTCTTTCAAATGCTAATTCTCTGTGAATGAAGGGGCTTATTTACTATACATCCTTTGTTTTGAAACTGATAATGGTACAGACTGTGAAAAGTGGTGTAACGTCTTGCTCAGAGAGCTCCCTGCTGGTTTTGTCTTGCTTCAGATGCAGCCTGGTACAGAGGCTGTCCTACCACTCTTGCTGGGTTTATGAGGTGGTGTTCCCTGAGACTGCAGTCACTTTTTTCATCTGAGAAGCAGAGTCTGTGAGGAAACTCATTCCATCTGAGACTTTCTTTTCACGTTACTGTCACTTTTACAACTAGGTGAGATGTTTTTCTTTGGCATGAAAACTGTCCTGACAAATGGTTAGTTAGCAGGATGTTCTCCTTTTGATGTTCATGTCACTACGCATTAAGACTTTGCTCAAGGGCTTTGCTTGCCATCCAAGTCCAAGTGTCTTTATCTACAGTTGTTTTCTTTCAGCCTGAGGTTCAGGGCCTTGGGTCAGTGAGAACAACCAGGTTTTGTAGAGGCAAAATTTTTTTTGCGAGTTTCATTAACACTGGGGTTCTGCCAGCTTCTGCTTTTTATGACCTCTTTAGCCATATGGGGCTTTTCAAATC
Source organism: Urocynchramus pylzowi (assembly GCA_013397555.1). NCBI lineage: Eukaryota > Metazoa > Chordata > Aves > Passeriformes > Fringillidae > Urocynchramus > Urocynchramus pylzowi. Next base: position 1,079,072 of record VZRH01001001.1, on the reverse strand, counting down.
GTTTTGTGCTTCAGTTAGAGGTGCATCTTGAGTAACTTGTGCAACACTTGAGTAGCTAATTCAGTCTCCAGTAAAAGCAACATAGAATCACAGACTAAGTTGGAAGGGACCCATAAGGATCATTTAGTCTAACCTCCTGCTCCTCTCAGGGTACCTAAAAATGAACCATAAGACTAAAAACATTGTCAGATGCTCCTTTGAACTCTGATGGGCTTTGTGCTGTGAGCAGTTCCATGGAGAGCCTGTTTCAGTGGACCACTATCTAGAACCATTTCCTAATGTCCCATCTGAGCTTCCTCTGATGCAGCTTCATTCCGTGTCCTCATGTCTCTTATCAGTGGGCAGAGCCATTGGACTGACAACAGCCACAGGATTAAGCACTTCCTTGAAACAAGCACTTGACATCCTTCATGTTCCCCCTTCAGAAAAATATGGGCTTGAAATACCTGGGAGATACGGCAACCACAGAGTTATTGAAGCCCAGACTCTGTAGGATGTGCTCTGTTTATAGGCAGAAATATTCCTCTTCTATTTGTGTATGAGGCCTATTTAGCTTAATTAGGAAGTGCTTTGGCAATGATGAAGCAACGTGAGCACACAGGAACGCAAAAAGCCCTTCTTCACTGTACACAGATAAAGGGAAATGAGTAAATAAAATACTGAATCCCAGAGTGGAAAGGATTATAAGCTGGCAAGTGATAGAGTTCTTATTGCTAGGTTGATATCCCTAATTGATATAAACATGAAGCCCTGTGCAATCTGTGGTACTTAAAAGACACGCATCTAAATAATATTTAAATAGATTCTTCATTTTTAAGACCCACTGGAGTGTAATTGTATTCAACTTAATTAAATGAACTGAAACCCCTTGATAACCATGCTTTGCTGTTCCTAAATAAAACACTCTCCAAAGAGACTTGAGGAAGCTTAGTTAAGGTAATAAAAAACCTGAGCCCAGCACCATGAAGTTTTGCATGAGCAGTATTATATTTAATTCATCTGTACATTACCTACAGTGGTTAAGACTGTATTAACAGTGCCATAACTCTGTTAAGAGTCAAAAACTGAGGTTTCACTGAAGTGCTTTAGGGCAGAGTCAGCCTTTCTGGTTTCAGATTTGTATGAATGTGGGGTGTCTAATTAAGCTAGTTTATTAATGCTACCCCTCTGTGCAGCACAGAGCACGTGGTCCATGCAGGAGTGAGGGCTTGCAGGGATAGAACCAGCAGGCAGGATGGGCGGCATTGGTGAAGGGGAGCCTGGGCACAGCTTGCTTACGGGAGCTATAGGAAATCATTTCTTCTGCTGCTAAGATTACAGGGGGAAACATGGATTGCTGCCATGCTCAATTACAGTTGTTTCCTTTCCTGGTAAAAGATGACCTGTCAGGAAGCGGTAGGAGTAAAGATGAGGTTAGTCCCTGCTTATGTAGAAGTGTTGGGTGTATCCTCTAGGCTGCAAGCTGCTAAATTTCTAGCAGGAAAAACCAGAAAAATATCAAGAGTTTGAGAAAGCAGTTTAAACATCAGCATTCTGGGTTTCCAAGGCTGGCAGCTGGGCTGCCCTCTGCACTTGCAACAGTAAATCAAGGGCTGCATCTCTGGGACATGCAGTGCCCTGTGCTGCTGGGTGCCTCACCCAGGATTGCTGATTTCCATACTGACTCCCAAAAAAGAGGAGCAATCCTGTCATGCCTTGATGTGCAAAGCAGTGTTTTTTCATGCTTTGTAAAAACAGTTTAAAGTTAAGGCAGATATCTGAGATTTCCTTTGCCCTTTCTGAAATCTTAACATGGATAGCAGGAGAGCAGCTTCCTCTTGGAAGTCAGCACTCAAAATGGCACAAGTGGGAGTACGTAATTGTGCTTGCTGTCACACCCAGCTTCCTAAGAGCAGTATTTCTAAAGGCTGGGATGCTCACTGCCGAGCTGGGTGATGGTGCAAGGTGCCGTGCTGCCCTGTAGCTCTTGCCCTGTAAGTGCAGATGAGGTAATAGGCTCACCCAGCAATAAGAAACATGGGGCGACTGCACCCCTGCTGGGAGAGGACTGTGCTCTCTCCTCTACCTTTCAGTAGTTGTAGTTGAGGGGAAGGTCCCATGCAGGATTTAGCTGCTGGGATGGTAACAAATGAGGGAAGGCATAGCGTGTTCTCCTTTATTGGTTCATCTCCAAAGCCAGTACTGCTGGGTTTTGGTGGGCGGGGGGAAACTGCTGTCCATAGGGACCTGCCCAGGATCCTGGGCCTGGATCTCAAAGTAAAACAGCAAGGAGCGCACAATGGTACACTGGAGAGGCAAGGGGGAGGGGCAGGGGGAGCAGAGAAAGAAGGATGAGAAGTTTTTTTTTAAGTGAACTTTACTTTTTCTGGACAAGGTATGTCCTCCTTCTGCCAAACTGCCCAGGGGAAAAGCGTAGCACAGTTCAGTTTAAAGGTAGTCATTCTCACCTGTCTTGACACTTGGAAAAGTAGTTTTGTTAGTAAAACTAGCTCATAACCATTACCAAAGTCTGCTTTCTCTGAGCAACTTTAGCACTTGGGGAAATACTGTAAATAAGACTTGCTGAGCTTACACACTTGTCCTGAGATATTGTTGACTACTCAGTTTGTTTTGCCTTTAAATATCCAAATATTTTTTTGCATGTTTTGTTTGGATTTTTTCAGACTACTCTTTTAATGATTACTCATACCTCAGTTATGTAGTCCCATATATCACAGAAGATTTGGATTTGTCATACTGTGCTACTACTAAATATAAGGAAAAGAGCTTTAATGAGACCTCCTTCACAATTGCAGCTGATATGGCTAACTCCCTGAAATGTTTATTTCATCATCTATTTGAGATGTTTGCCTTTTGCATATCTATTTCATTAGACCCTGATTTATTTCAGACATGAAGCCACCCCCGTAATATATGCTAAATTTCCCAAATCTGAAACAAGAAATTCACCTCCATCTCCTTAATGGTGCTTTTATCAGATATATGTACATTTCTTAACCCTTGCCATTCTTTTGTTTACCATTTGTTTCTGCTCCAGGTCTCAGGCTAGAACCTACTGCAGCTGGTGCACATGAAGTGACAAATTTTCACTCAATGTGAGAAAAAGTCTCAGCAGAGAGTGCAAAAAAGAGGAAGCAGTGAGAGCAAGGGAGACAAAACTAATGAGAGGTGATGTCAGGTGCAGCTATTACATGGCTTAAACTTGTTCTGCTCTGCAAGCTGACAAGGCAACTTGTAGCTGACTGCTGACCAGTCTGGTGGATGGTGGTGGCCTTTTAGGTATCAGAGCAGACAAGGGTTTTGAGTTACATTTTGATGAGCTTAGTGCAGAGCACCTCAGGGAAAGGATGGTAGAGCATAATATACTGTTATTAGGGAAGCTGGACATTAAGGGTGCTTTGAAGTAACTGTCATGAATAAAGTTTGCATATATTCTTGTCTGTCAAGACCTGGTTCTACTTGTGATAAATACCAACTTTTTAAGTATGTTGGAATGTACATTTGCATAGATGCAACTATTTTTTTTTTGTTAGCATGCACATATTTTTATTTTTTCCACAGAGGACTTCCTTGGTTGCAAGCTGCAGAGAGGGATCCCAGTAGTGTGCTTTTAAATTTATTTTAATTTACAGAGGGAAAAGTAGAAGTCACGTTCAGAACGTTTTTTTCCAGAGTTGCTTTGTTATACCTTCTTGACAAAGACTTTGGGGCTTTACAGTAAAAAGAAGAGGGGAAAAAAAGCCTGTGGTGCTATTGGTGAAGGAAACACTTTATTTTCAGAATTTTGGAAAGAGTAAGAGGGGTTTTTGATGTAAAGTTAGGGCGAAGTTATATATAGATAGATATATATATCTATATATGAAAAAAACTTACATAACTCTTTGGTTTAATATGATTTTTTGTGTCTAAAGTGACTGTGCTCTGAACTCGGTCGGTTGTATCAGTTACTTCAGTTAACTGCTGCAAAATCTTTGATATCAAAGTATACCATTGTGCTTTCTGCTTATTGTACAGAATCTGTAAGTGTTTTAACCACGCTGCAGAGAGCTTGACACAGTAGTATCACATCTATTTTTGTAACTCTGTCTGTAAAGCCACATAGTTTAATGACTCAACCCTCAGATGCCATAAAAATTAATGGAAAGTCTATTGAATCAGTCTGGTCTGTATGTTCTTTTTGTTCTCACAGTGTCTGGCTATAGAGAGGTCAAGGGAACCATGACAACTTTTCAGCATCCTCAAAAATAGCTGTTCTCAATATAAAAATGTCATGACTTGTACACTGAGTATTTTATGCCTTCTTCTGAATATCAAGGCAAGCGCTGGCTGCCTGGCCTTGCACTTCTGTCTCACTCACATTTCTGACCCTGCTGACTGTCAAGACAGGCTTTGAACCTGTTATTGCATGGATAGTGGAATTGTTAACTCTGCTGAATAGAAGATTGTCCTTTCTGAGCCCAAGGAATAGAAAGGAATATTTCTCTAGAAGTTTGTTGGGTTCATTTTTAATGCAAGCATTTTGAAGCTGTGCCAGAAGGGAGAACATCAGCCCTATTCCTTGCAGAAATACATTGGTAGCAAGGGACAGGTAAGAGGGTCAGAAATGTGTAACAGAATTATAATGGAGCTCTGCAGGTTTTCCTACAGATGGCTATCCTCACTGTGTATTACTGTAGTAAACTGAAATGCAAGCTCTCAGAGAGATGGATGCAGGTTTAATTCCTGTGTTTGGAAAAGGTTTGTATCTGATTTCAGTCCACCTCCTTAGAAAGAACTGTGAAGGAACCTGGAATACAGTGTCTCAGATTTATCGGCTGTAGCCTGAATTCAGGTATTAGTATTTTGGAATGCAGGGAGTTCTGCCATGAATCCAAGGTCACTTAGGGAAGGATGCAAAGTTTCTCAAGCTTTTATGATTAGTAAAAATATCTAAAAAGTGGTGGCTTCTAGTCAAAGTTGTCCCATGAAAATCTGATCATTCCTTGCGTTTATTAGGCACAAATATGTTTTCCTGCAGTAGATGTTCTCATTTCACTGCTTTTTTTTCCCTCCTTCCTCTTACCCATCTCCCCTCCCCAAACAAGCCTGTTTGCTCTGGCCCACATTCTGCCTTTCATTTATGTACTTCTTAGAGCTATCCAAACCAGAGGTATTATTGAAATGCAAGGTCATGTTCCACAAATTTTTAGTAGGCGTCCCTGTTAAAATCTAACTGCCAGAAATAAACTGCTAATGTTTACAGTGACTCTACAACACAGTAGTCCTGTGTTTCAGGCATGGAAATGGATTTTTCTCATCTTAGCTTGTAAAGGTCAAAAAATGTGCTTTTGCCAGGGCAGGATTGCTGTGTACTGTGAAAGAGCACCTTCCCTTCGCCAGTGCCATTTCCACATTCATTTATACCTTATTAGGAAAAAAAAGTCAGATTGTCTTCCAGTTTCTGACCTATTCCTAAAATCCCAGATTATGCATGTGCTGTGGCCATAGCTGCAGTGACTTTTAAGTTTTGAATTCTTGTAGTTACATTGTATGCTGTAACCTGCATTGCCATGTGCAGATGGAGACCCATCTGTCTCGCTGAACAAACAGGCTTGTAGCATCCACATCTTCTTACATTCCTGAGATTCATGCAGTTACGTGAATTTCATCCAGGGGCTGGGAGAGTGAGCACATATATCCAGTAATCAAGACCTCTTTCCTGACATTTCCAAATATCTGCCAGAATAGGAGAAGGGTATGCTGGAATATGCAGCTTTTTCATTTTTCATATTCTGAGACAGACAAGTACAGAGTAAAATAATTACATTTTAATTTTTCTAAAAATCTTATTCTGCATAGAAATTTATGCAGAAAGTATGCATACTCTGCTAGTGCCTATTATTTAGGTACATATGCAGGTTCATCAAATGTATTTGTTACTTAGCAAAGTCTGTTATTCCTCCTTAGCTACTAGTGTGTTTATTTTATTATACTATTAGAATATGAATATATTTTTACTTAATTTTACAGCCAGCAGAGCTCTCTAGCAAAACATTTTTCTCTTTTACGCTTTCAGATGTCAAATACAGAGGATTCTGCCAAGGCATTAAACTAAGTGATGTGCAGTGACCGACAAATTCTAACTTTATAATAAGTTCCAAATTGTTCCAACTTCTCTTTGTAGTCTCTCCATTAACAGGAATCCCAATGGATTCCTTTGGTATTCACATGCATATCAGAACTAATTCTCTGGGAATTTCAGGGCAATTCATCATTTTGCTCTGTGTTTATGATGCCAAAAAATGTTGCATGCATACATTATAAAATGGAAATTTAGGAACACACTTCACAACTGAAAATAGAAATCTGAGATAACTTCTGTTTTCATTAGGCTATTAAATCTTCATTTTACATTTAACCCTTTGTAAATAATGGGTTGTGTACTTTTCTGGCTATCAAGCTATTTTGTGAAAGAGTCTGTGCTGTAGTGATTCTTAGGGGAAACATGTTGTAACTTCTTAGCAATGGAGTGTTTGGGGAATGGTTTTCCTGCTTGATATTTGTATTGCTCACAAATTTTTTTCCATCACAGAAGATCTGTGGGATTATATAGCAGGAACATTGCAGTTTGCATGGCAATAAACACAATTGGTGTAAAATAGTCTTCCTGTTAGTGCTTTAAGTGTTAAATTTGTAACAAAATGCCAGAGTTTATTATGGGGTTTTGGTTTTAAAAATATTATTGACAGTTCAGAGCATTTCAGAGGCTTCTGAAATACAGATATATCACTAAGAACAAATTTGAAATCTATATATTTTTTCATTGCTCACATAAGCTGTCTCAAATATGCAACCCATCTATATCAAAATGGGACATACTGGTACATGATTGAAGGCTTATTATATATTACATTGGCTTGTTATTTTTTTGTATCAAATAACTCTATGTTCTTTCCTACCTGAAACTAAAATAGCATTCCACATTTGTCTAAACCTATAAAAAGTGCCACTGGGTCTTACTCTTTGTGTATCAGAATGAAATATTTTTTAAATATTGTGAGTTATGCTTTTAGTGTTCTATTTTTAATAATTATAGAGATTTTTAGAAACATCTCAGACTATTCCTTTGTTTGTAAGGGAATGGATGACTTATCAAGCTGGAGCTAATGTTTTGCATGTGAATATTTTTTGAAGACTGAAAAACAAAATAGAATTGCAAAGCGCACTTCTGGTGGTTTTGTGTGAGACAGTTTAGAATTATTTGGAGACACTGGGGGGTCAACTGAAAGAATGGACAAAATGTCAAGATTCTTCAGATGAGTTATACTTGTGGTTTGGTGATACCTAAAGGAGGTCTTGGCCATTATTTGTGCAGCAGAAGAATGAAGCATCTTCTCTTTTCTAAGTTTTGCCATGTGTTTAGAAGTGCTTGAAGAATAAGGAGGATGATGGAGATAACTCTATGTAGGGATCAAATTTGAGGTCATATAAATCAAATATGCAATCCTTTTGTTATTTTATGACATTTACTTACATGAAATCATGAGTGGATGCTGCGGGTCATGGGATGCTTGCTGTCTTTGGCTTGGGTTGATTTGTGTATCTGTATTTCTTTTGACAAAACCAATGCTCTCTGCATTGCCTGCACGCATAAACTCATAAAAGCACTCTCTTGGCCACAGACACAAATCCTTCAGTTGGCATTTTCCACTGTACCTTTCTGGCAAGTTGAGGTGCAAATGCAAATATTTGTGGTTTTGTTCTAATTTTCAAGCTATGGGGCTTCAAACACCAAAGCTATCCACATCTAGTAAGGAGGGTGCACGTGGCCTTTGTGGAATGGCAACTGCATAAAGCTGTAGCTGCCCTTGGTCTGGACCCTCAGCAAAAGCATGTGGCAGGGCTGTAACAAGTATGTGTGTCAGCTGTTTGTTCTCATCTCTAACATATTGTAGGATTTTTTCTGTTCCTTCATCTTTTTCTGGACATCAAGCTTGTTTTCATTTGCAGCATAACCCCCTCCTGCAAGCCCTGAGCACTGCCAGCAATCCCTGCTGTCAGTCAGACAGGCTGGTGCCTGCAGCTCTGCTCCTCTGGACACGGCAGCACTGGTGGACTGGGTCACTTGTGAATAGGCCTTTCTTTGCAGCCACGTGCTCGCTGGCAGTGGGGCCACCCACCTTCTGTGGGCTTTAATTGGGGTGCTGCAATCCAGCTAATTCTATTCTAGGGACAGTCAGAAGCCTTCAGCCTTTTGGAGGCTACCTTTAAAAATAGCACAGTGAACTGCACGCCAGCACAAGGGAAAAATGAGCACTTGTTTGGCTGTGTTTGATCCACTAGCAGTGCCATTGCTATCCTGCAAATGGTCCGTGACCATGTGTCTGAGGAGGTGTGGGGAGGAGCACTGGAGTGTGCTGAGATCCTCAGCTCTGAATGGCTCTCATCTAAGCTAAAGTTCATGTGATATGTTTGGATTTAGAGTATTTCAGGTAATTTCAAAGTCCTGAATTACCTTTGAAAATTATGCGTATTTTGGAGCAGGTTAACTTTATGGAATGTATGGTTTCCAGAATTGTGAGTGGAGATGGACTGATAGGCGGTTTTCACATTGTTCTAGTAAGATGATGCTTCCCTGTGTTGCTCTTACATCATTACTGTTTCCAACTTGAATATTCTTAACTGGCAAAGCTTCTCAAGGAATAAACAGACTCTGGCTGGGGAACATACTCCAAAGTGAGAATTTTTGATGACCCTTAGAGAGGGATGTTTGTTATGATTGAGTAGCTGGGAGTCAGATGTCACATCGTCTCTTTGGAAGTCATACAGGTTCTCTTAACGCCCACAAAAGTGAGCAAATGAAGGTTAAGTTTTGGGGTTGCTTTTTCAGTTTGGTGTTCATTTTTTTCCCCAGCAGTGCAGCCCTGCCTATTTCTACTGAGTGTTTAAACACTGCAAGCAGGATGTAGTCCGTGTAGGACCAGAAGGCATACCCTCAGCTACCAGAGCAGTGTCCAGTCTTCCAGGCACAGGGAAATTTGTGGAACTTGTGGTACAGGCAAAGAGTCCAAGTTTCTTCACCAGCTTGTTGAGAAGTGATGGATGTCAAGGAGGTGGTTGGAGGAAGACGTAGGCTTCAGCTGTGAGCAGGTAGCACTGTGGCTCCTGTAGGAAGGCAGGGTTGTGTTCTCAAAGGAGCTGGCTTTTTCCTCATGTAAACTATACATTTGCTTAGCAGCACAGGAAGTTGTTTGTCCAAAGCTCTGGAAAGTCTGAAGTTCCCAGAAGTGCATTTGTATAAGGACCCCAATCTTTTAATGCTGAAACATCTCCTGTTTGAGATCTTTGGCTCACACAGGAGATAGGTTGAGAGATAGGAACTACATTAAAAAAATACCTAAGTATGGGGGCTGGAGACAAAGTGTAGATATATATTTAGTGTAATTATTTTGCTTCTGCTGCTCCAACAAGTGATATGCAAATTGTTTTCCACCTGTACTGAACACAGTAGTGTTGAGAAAATGCAGGCTGTTCTAAATTTTGGGAATGTGGGATCTGCAAAGTTTCTGGGGAAGTCTGCAAAAGTTTCAGGATATAACTATTCCACCTGTGGAATTACATTTTAAAAGAATAGAAAGTAGTTTTCACAGACTCTGAGATTTAATAGGCTTTCACTTTGATTTCAACTGGAAAGTTTTTTCCAATTCTTTGGAAGTGATACTTCATTAGGGCAAACCTACCTCTTCAGCCATAGTCCAGAACCCTGAGAGTGGGACCACGTGCTTATTTCAAAGTAACAACAGCTTCATTAAGGTGTGGTTACTAATCAAAAGTTCCTCTTAGCTCATATGCTATAACTCAACCTTGCAATTTACTCCTATTATTAGCATAATTGTTTTTACATTATTTCTATATTGCTTAGCTTTTCCTTAATAATCAAGACATAATTTTATGTTTATATGTGTGCATATTTTAACAGCAGCAATGAAATAATAGTCTGCAATGTCTTCTTATCCTTCTCTCTATGTAGGCATAGAGAGCCTGTCTTCTTCACGTATGTTACCTTCTAAGGAATGCACACAGTGACATAAGTTAGACAAATAGGGATACAAGATTATTCCATCCCATCTTTTGGACCTGTCTGAAGTGTGTGCATATTGTACCTGCCCACCCGCCTCACTTCACAGATGCAGTATACATATCTGATGTTTAGAAAGGTTTCTGATGTCAATTAAAATTCAGGCTTTTTATTATTCTGGTCTTATTTTCTTCATTCATAATTTTTAAAGTATGAATTTGGACTGTAATTAACAGATTATTACAATTAGGTTTCTGGCTAGAGCTGTTTTATTAGCAGTGTGGCAATCCTGCCCAAAAGTAGACATTTGGAACTCAGCAAACCATGTTGCCACCTCCAGTACATCTTAAAAGAGCAACTGGCAGAGTGTCTTTGTGGGTGTCATTGTTTGCAGTCTGGCTGATTTGGTGTATTGGCAAGAAATGTTTTAGTTGCAGTCAGTTGTTGTTACAAGGCAGGGCTACTCTTGGTAAGGTCATTGAAATGTGTGTAATGACTGGCTCTTGGAAGAGCGACCCGCTGCTTGGGAGAACCAGGTGCAATATGAGTATAAGCTGCTGGGAGGGAATTGAGGCAGATAGTGCCTGGGGATGTGTTCCACTGCATTGTTGTCCCTGCCTTCTTTCTCTCTGTGGGAATTAACAAAGTCCCACCTGATTGTGAGGAGCTGTTCTGGTAATCCAGTTCCCAGCTGTTCTTGCTGTTAGTGTGCTCTGGGATAGGGATGGAGAGGATGACCTGAGCGTGATGTGCTGCAGGGGTGGGGGTTTCCTTCATAGTTGTGGTGCTACCTTTACATTAGAATTTTAAAATTGATTAGCCTGTTTTCTTTGTCTTCCCTGTAGGACGGGTCACTGGGAAATATTGATGATCTGGCACAGCAGTATGCAGACTACTATAACACCTGCTTCACAGATGTGTGTGAGAGGATGGAAGAGCTGCGCAAGCGGAGGGTTTCCCAAGACCTTGATTTGGTATGTAGAACAGTTACAACTTTATTAACAAATAATTGCCATTCATGCTCCAGATGAAGAATCAATATTACAGCTTGAAGAATTCTACCCAGGGAAATAACTGTACGTGGTTGTGTTCACGCATGCAAACGTTTCAGCCAACTCAATTAAACGCTTGGAATTAGCCGGATTAGGCTTTTTCTAGGTATTTTTTATGATTCATTAAGCCTTGGAGTCTGCATTTCTTATTTCTTCTTTAATTAGAGTACTTCTTGCTTGCATACGTTTGGTTGCACTCTCAACTCTCGGAGGCAAGATACTGTCTGATGAAAGCATCGTTTCCTTGCTCTAAGATGCTGCCAGTGTGAGCACAATGAAACGGTGCAGGTTTTCAGTTGCACTGTACAGCTGTAAATAGGTGCTTCTCAAAAGTCCAGAGTGCAAGTACTGGTTCCAGGCTCCCAAATGTAAGCAGTTCTGCCAACCCCTTTCCATTACTTAATACATTATAGAACCTGTAGCAGGTGATATGGGGTCACAGGGCCTTTCAGGATGGAAGGGACCTCAGGAGGTCCCTAATCCAGCATTCAGCTCAAAGCAGTGTCAACACTGAATTCAAACCAGGTTGCTCAGGGCTTTATCTCATTGAGTTTGAAGACCTCAAGGGATGCAGACATTGCACTGTCTCTGAGAAACCTGTTAATACTGCTTTGCTATCTTCATAGTAAACTTCTATTTTTAAATAATGTTTTGTGGCATCCTCCCCATAGCGATTTATACCTGTTGTCTGTTGTTCTCATGCCACACATCTTTTTGATAACCTCCCCACAGATACCAGTAGATCTTCTTGAAACTGTCTTTTCTGGCAGCTGAATCTCCCAACTCTTCTTGCTGGGCAGGGGCACAAGTCCTTGAGAGTGCCTTGGTAACAGCTGCACCTGATGATGTGGATTATTTAAGGCTACTTTCTTTCTTTTGGGGATTCCAGGATACCAACTGAGAGGCTTCCAGAGTTTGTAGAGACTACAGACTTCAGTTACACAATTAATGGCAGCAGAATCAAGGAGTCATCTTCTGCCCCACTGAATTTTGTTAGTTCCTTCTTTATTTTTAAATAGAAAAAAAAAAAATAAAGCAAATGATTTTGCAGATGTGTTGCTGCCAAGAAGTTCCAAGGGTTAAACAAAAAGCTATTGCAGGAAATTCTTTTGTAGACAGACCCTTAAGGCTTCTGTGCAGAGAAGCTGATGGCACAGAACTGTGGTTCTCATGAAAATCCCCACACCTGGCAAGCCTGGTATTCTCGGTAGCTGTTGGCAGCAGTGAAACCCCCTTTCCTGGTGCTCTTGGAAGGCAGCTCCTGTGCTGGGTAATGGAGTGTGACTCATGGCGGGAGAGGACCCCTTCCATTTGGACAGATGGGCCTAATTTGGCTCCCCTCACTTCTGAAGCTGCAGAAGCCAGGCTGGAGAAAGCCATGTGAGCTTAATTAACTCACATCAAAAGTGCAGATCTTCATGCTGGTTTAAATAGATGTGAGCTAACCAAAGACAGACCATCAAGTGATTCATTCTATTCCAGAGAAGCTGTAGTCAGAGAAAGTGGCTGTGTGAAAAACAGCTTGGAGTTTGCTCTTCAGCATCTCTGATACTGAGTTTGCTTAGTCTAGTGGTCCAGTGGTGACTTCTTGAACTGCCAGGTCAGAGAGAAGACAATGCAATTGAAAATTCAATTAGTGCTCCATTTTTGCTACATCTGTCACTCCTATAATACAGTTTCTAGACAGAAGATAGCCATTCTGCTGATAACATATGAGCCTATAGATATTAGCTCACTCGCCCAACAGCCGCATCCAAACAATGCTGACTGCAGCTGAAACTTGCTCTCATCAATGAACAGACAGGCTTGACTTAGCTGCACAGAGAGGGAGAGGAGAAATGGCCATGTGGACCAAAATGTGATTTTAGTATGATGAATAGAAGAGTGAGTCACTTGTGGTATTTTTTTGTCTCTATACACCTTGAGGAAAGGTAGTGTATTGGCAGACATTTGGGGATAGTGAATGGGAAGTAATGCTGGGGGAAATGCCCAATGCACATCCCAGATGTGCTGTGATAGCGAAGAAAAAAAATGTGCCAGATAGCAAATATATGCAGTTCCTACATTATTATGCACCAGTATTGTTGGTCTGTTAGTCTAGGCTGACCTTGCTCTGCCATACATTGCTCTTCTAGCAGGGATGAAGAAAGCAGTGCTGTCTCTACACCCTCCCTTCCCAACAGTGGGATTGTGCCGGAGCTGGAGGTGGGCAGTGTATCAGTTCTTCCTCCCCTCCCCAAAGGTCTTCTCCCTCTCTTTAGTGAAGTGAACATAGCAGAGCTGACATGCATGGAGTATTAGTGCAGATTTTTCAGGGGTTTGCTGGAGTGACAGTTACTGATTTTGTATGAAAATTCAGTATTGAGTGCATAATAATACTTAGCAGAAACATAAAAGGCCAAGGTTAGGTTTCTGCTTTTACTGAATGCTCTGAACAAAGAGAAAGAGCAGGTCACCCCAGGAGTCAAAGCATCCTCTAAACCCTGCACAGAGAGGCCCTGTCAGGAGGAGCAGTGTAATAACAAAGACATGCCTGAGTTGGCAGAGCTTTGGCAGGAACATGTATTTCGCACCGGCTCGCCCAGATTGCCCTTTGTAGCACATCCACTGGAAGGACAGAAATATGAACTGTTTATTGCTGCTTCTGTACCCTTTGAAATAATTTTAAGCTGTTTGGGCACAAGTGTTGATGTCTTGATTGTATATTGTACTTTCTAATCAGCTCTCCAGCCTTTCCTATCAGACCATGGCCATTTCAGTTTAGATATCCTGCTCTGAAGTTGAATTTTTAAAAAAATCACTTGGTAAAATTGTTTGGGAAAGTAGCATATCTTGTAACAAAACAGTGGGTGCAGATGGAGCTGAACCCAGAATATTTTTCCAAGTGGTAATGCTGTCAAGGATTGTTAGTCCCTAAACACGATAACAGCTTTCTGTGTTTGGAGTTTTGCCTATGTTTTTGTAATGGAGAATGGGCTTGGGTTTGGACACTAATGTTTGTGAACAGCATGGGAGTTGCCCACTTCCTAGCATTTGGCCTATTCCTGTACACCATGTGGGCTTTTGGCTGAGGAAAAACTGCAGGTGGAGTAGATAGAGTGGATTTCCATAATGAATGTATCACTGGTAATATTGAAGTGGACATCTGCTAAAATATAGTTATGGCCAGAGAAGTAACTCTGTGAGGATGGTATTTTCTTATCTTTCACATGACATCCTTGTCTTTAAACTGGAGAGATGGGAATTAGATGGGTGAACCGCTCAGGTGTATAAGGAATTGGCTGGCCAGACTCCAGTGGCTCAATATCCAAATGGAGATCAGTGACAAGTGGTGTTCCTTAGGGATCAGTATTTGGATTGGTGCTGTTTAACATCTTTGCTGGTAACAGGGAGAGTGGGATCAAATGCACCCTCAGCAAGTTTGCTGACGAGTCCAAGCTGAGTGGAGTGGTCAACACGCTGGAGGGAAGGGGTGCCACCCAGAGCGACCTGGACAGGCTTGAGAGATGGACCTGTGAAGCCTCATGAAATTCAAAAAAATCAAGTGCAAGGTCCAGCAAATGTGCTGGGGCAATCCTGTGCACAGGTGCAGGCTGGGAGGAGAATGAATGAAAAGCAGCCCTGGGGATAAGGTTTTAATGGTGTTGGTGAATGAAGAACTTGACATGACTTGCAGTGTGTGCTCACAGCCCAGAAAGCCAACCAGACCCTGGGCTGCATCAAAAGGAGCATGACCAGCAGGTCAAGGGAGGTGATTCTTCCCTTCTGCTCTGCTCTGCATCAGTTCTGGGATCCCCAGCACAGGAAAGATGTGCGAGAACTGGGTTCATTCAGGCTGAAGAAGAAAAGGTTCCAGGGGGACTTCACTACAGCCTTCCTGTCGGTTTCTCTGGGTCTGGATTGAAGGCACATGAGACAGTAGTTCATGTTTGGACTCAGGTGTTTATTATTTCTTATCAGTAAAACAGTCTCACAACCATGAGTTCAGCAGTGTTTCATTAGCAAGGCACAAAATGGCTCACTATCTCTTGTTACAAGGTCTTTTAAGACTAAACTATCCAATTAAGAAATGACACCTAGATTATTTTTCCTTTTAACCCAATAACTTATCCCTGGAAGCCTATAATGCAGACTTTTCTGTCCAATTACAAAACATCACACAAACCCATGAAGAAGAAGAAGAAGAAGGTGTAAAGAACAACCTGCCTCCGCCCTAAAACCTCCATCTTGCTTCATATTTATTACTATATTCTAAAATCCCAAACTCTGTTTTCCACCCTGTGATATTACACACTTCTAACCAACTACATACCCGTAATCCCAGTGCCATTAATCAATTTTGGAAGCCTTCTTCACAGCCTCAGGTCAATTGCAGTGTTCTCTTGTGGGTCTGTGCCTTTAAGCACAAAAAGTTTAAAATTCTCAGCATCCAGGATTCCAACACCTTCCACTAGCTAAAGGGCTACAAGAGAGCTGGAGAGGCACTTTTTGCAAGGGCATGTAGTGATGGGGTGAGACACTGTAACAGAGAACTTGTGGGTGCCTCATCCCTGTCAGTGTTCAAAGCTGGGTCAGATGGGGCTTTGAGCAATCCCATTGCAGTGAGGCTGGAGCTAGATGATCTTCAAGATGTGTTACAACACAAACCATTCTATGACCTTCTTCCTTTGTGTCTCTGGGGTCGTATCTGCCTGGCTTACTGACAAAAGCAGCTTTGCCTTGCCTGTCAGCAGGGCAGGACAGCATTGACTTAGCCATGAAAGAGCAAACTGCGTTCTGTTGTCTCATCTATCACTGACAGTAGCCTGCTAACTGCTGCTGCCAGGTCTGTATTGGAGCTGATGATCTTGAAGTCAAAGAAGGGCTTGAGGTTTTCTGATGGACTCTGACAACTACAGTTGGGGCACAGAGAAGTTGCATCCATCTTTTGTTTTGCAAATTATATAAAATTGATGCCACTGAAAAGCTAAATGGCATAGTAGTAATACTTTTTTCCCCACATTCATGTAATTAATTTCATTGTGTAGAAGGGGAAGTGTTCAGAATCTCTCTCTGTGCAGTGTGGTAACGTACAATGAATGTATTTGGAAAAATTACCTTGCCTAATCCCGGGTGTTTTTACAGTACCTGCACATGTACACAGGCAAAGCCGGAAAATAAAAAGAACACAAAACTATCACAGGTTTCTTGTCCTGCTTCCAACATCAGTGTAGACTTCCTAAGTCTTATCTGTGCATGGTTTTAAAAGCTGCTCAACATCCAGTTGTTTGATCACAGATCGAGTTGACCATCTAGGTAATGTCATCACATATAAATGGTATGTCCAGCAAGAAAAAGGGGAGGAAAAGCAGCAAAAGTAGAGTAATTAGTAATTTGAGTGATAGAGTAATAATGATTTTTCCTCTTCAGAGGTGCATTTGTCTGGTATAGTGCTACTGGTTGGCAATATCATCAGGCTGTTTGAGAAAGCAGCCAGCCTTTGCTGAAGCACACTAAAACAGCCAGAAAAGTTGCAGTCAGTGATTAATGTATATTTGAAGAATCTTCAAGAGAGTTAGCCACCAAAGCTGGAGTTGGGATGCTGAATGTGTTTGTGGAGCGTGCCTGTGTCTACTCTATAGCTGACAAGTCATGTCCACCATTCTTTACATCATACATTAATATTTCCGGGTCCTAGAACAGACTGCTTATTCTTGCTATGAAATAATCACCTCTGCTTTGCAAATTCAGTACTGGCTGCTGTTACCATTAGTCCTGAGAGGATACCTCTGCATCTCACTATAACAGGATCCTACTGTTTTGTTTTGTCTTGCTGGCTGTAAGAGGCCCTCCAAAGTATAAACAACATCTGAGTTTAATTTGAAAGGTATTTACAGCACAAAAAGAAAAAAAAAAAAAAAAGAGCTGGAGAACAGAGATAAGATTTCCTAATTTTTTGAAACTCTCCAGGCCTTATGGGGCAGACACGCAGAAGAAAAAGTAGCAGTAGAAGGTGTGGAATTCGAAGCATCGTTGTGGGTTTTTTCCCTCAGTATAGATTGAACTAGGGCATATTTAGCCTGAGTATGAGTTACATAAATTTGATTCACATAGGAAATAATTAATGGAGATTTACTGTGTGTGTAGTCTCAGTCTCTCAGTATTTTAGGCTTATCTTTATAAGTTAAATTCATAATGACATTTTCATCATTAATGGAGCTTTTCAAAGGTAGACTCAATAGAAATTCTGGAACAGACAGGCTATTTTTAGTGTCTCACATCACAGACCAAGGCAGCAAAGGCATTTAAATATAGAGCTAGCATTAAACATGAAAACAAAGCAAGGCTTGTTCCATATGCAGCAAAGTGAATACCATTCTTAAACAGTTCTTAGTTCACTTAATACTAGCAGACTAAGTAAAAATCTCTCCACTTTCTGCAAGCTAATGACCTCCTGCAGTCTCACCACTGTTTTTTTTTGGAAGGCCATTTATGAATAATCCCTTAGGCAAAATCTGTTCATGTATAGGCTGGAGACTCAGCAGACTATGCAGCTGTGGTGGTTTGGGTGACCTTATCTTCCTTTTATAGTTTTGGAGAATCCTTGCTTTTTGGAGTAGGATCTTTTGTTTAACACTTCTGGTCTTCTGAAGTACTTTTGATAATGTCAGTGTTACAGGAAAAATAGATTGTCAAAGGTGATTGGTTTTTTGTTGGGTTTTTTTTTGGTTTTTTTTTTTCTGAGCTCGTAATACTGTTATAAACAAAATCATATTTATGTTGTAAATAGAAAAGATAACTCATTTCTGGCAGTCTGACTGGTAATTGTGGAGGGGAGAAATTCCCTTTAGCTTTATAAGTGTTTTTCTAGATATTCTTAATCTTCTAACATAATTTGTAATAATTTTCTTGCCCCTTTACATAAAGCAGGAATTTTAGTTTGAACCCTCGATCAGTTGAATATATTCTTACTGTACTCTTCTTTTATCCCAGAAACAGCACAGATCAGGTGGAACTGACAGACTAGATTTGTATTAACTCTGTGATTTAATCTCATTGGAGCCTGAGGACTAGAGGGAAAGAGTCATTGATTGACTAACTTTAGCTCCCTTTATATATTTTTTTCCTTTCTCCCCTTAGAATTTAAAAGTGACAGCAGAACTGGAAATGTACAGCTTGGATCATGCTGGTAAATTTCATTGCAATGGATACAATTCTTTTAAAAAGGGCAAATTAAATTGTTATTTAAGAAGGTGCATCTCTGAGGGGAAAAAAAAACCAACCAAACAACCAGAAAAACCAAAACTAACAAACAAAATCAACTGAAATCTGCCCAAACTCTTGTGGTGAGCAGTTTATGTGATGTGCAGCCCAACTTGCCATTCACATATTACTAGATTTCCAAGATACCCAGCTGAGTGGCATTACTCTGGGAGGACAGCAATGTGTATTGGCTGTGTTAGAAGAGTGTCAGACTTTTGTAATGTGATAGCAGCTAAACCAACAGAGGAATGAACCTAAAAGATGTAATGTTTTCTATTAAGATTACTCCTTTGTCTTTGCATAGTGCCAGCTTGACTCCCCAGGCAGCCTCTCTGTGCTCTCCTTCTGTGGTTCCCCAGCCCCTGCTCGCCAGTCCATCTATGTGTGTTGAAGACAGCTGGCAGCAACTTCAAATGTCAGCTAATTGTAGCACTTGCTCGTGCTTCTTCTGAGTCCCCAAGGAGGGAAACACCACTATGTGTCCTTGAGTAAGGATACTGCTCAAGATAGATGTCGTGAGGTTAGCTGAAAAATCTCACCTGTAAGAACCATAACAGCCTTGCAGGTCATTAGGGAAAACAAACAGGTCTTAATCAATAATAAATCAAGAGCATGTTGTGAGGAGAATGAGAAACACATCGTGAGAATTGGTGCACATCTGGATGTGCTTTGGAATGTCTGTTTCTCTGCAGTAGAAGGACACTCTTCCAACAAAGATGCCCAGAGGAAGGCAGGCCTCCATCTGTGAATTCAAAGGGACTGATTCCTTTTTTTTTCTCTTCTGCTGGCCTGGCCCCTGCTCTTCATGATGTAGGTTCTGGTGCTCCACAGCTACTCTCCTTTGATCTTTCCATGCTTTATCTTCTCTGAGTGTAGGTTTCCTGTTTTTCAGCAGTGTCGCCTGAAGCACACAGAGAAATGCTCCATTTCAAACAAGATGCTCTGTGAATTTTGTGTTTGAAGGAGAACTCAAGCAGCTTGAAGAGACATGATTTCTTTGGTGAATGATCAATCTGTTTTCCACAAAATAATGAAAAAGAGTGGCTATCAGCTGGAAATCCCTCTTCCTGACTCCCATATGTCATATCCCTCTTGATTTATGTGTTTAGGTTTTCCCCAATGGTTTAGATTGCAGCTTTATTTTACATAAGGGAACAAAGTAATCTGGGATTAGTACATCCAGATTTTTCCTGATTCTAAGGCTTCTTTGGTTGTTCAAGCAAATTGAATTGGGAAAGGCAATAATCCTGTAAAAAAAATATGAAAATGAAAGGGTAATATGTTCACAAGAATTCCATTTCAGTTCCTTATCAGAGGGATTAATTCTTGCATTGCTTGTGGGCGTGATGAATAAAATCAGTTATGGATTAGAAACTAATGAAAGAAGAAAGACTTGAAATGATTAGCAAAATTTGGAATTCATAAGCTCGTTACGAAACACAGACTGGTAATTTTTTGTTTATGTCAGTGTCTTTTGCCTGCTGCTGTTGAAGTTCCTGATAAGACCATAGTTACAATTGTTTGGTTTGCAATTCATGTGAAACTAGTGGCAGTAGAATTGTGTACCCTGGTGCATTTAAGGCAGTAAAGATGATAGGAATAGCATCATAATGAATTCATGGTTATAGATGTGGAAAAATAGACAATTGACTTTTCATCATATAAGGCTTTATTCACAAGACATCCAGATAAACTAGATGATAAAAGTGTAAGCTTTCTCTAAGAAAAAATAGGCTGATAAACAGTATTTGAAAGAGGTTCATCTCCCCTTCCCTTCCCAAGGGCACACAATTCAGGCTTCTGACAGCTTTCTGTCTTGGTGTGTCCACAGATCACAGAATCAGTCTTCTGAGTTGGAATTCTGAGATCCACAAGGATCATCAAGTCCACCTCTTAAGTGAATGGTCCATACAGGAATTGATCCCACAATCTTGGCGAGTTTTTTTGGCGCCAGGCTTCAACCAACTGAGCTAATCTCAGGGTCACGGTAGCCCAGCGAGATTAAGCTGTAGTTGAAGTCCATTTTGACAAAAGAGATCTTAAAGTTTTGAAGCATGTGCCAGATGCTGAAAGTCACACAAATGAGAAGTAAGAAGGAAGTCAGTCATCAGAGTAGCTTTATTTTGTTTGTGTGGTTAACTGTTGAAAGCTACATAATTGGAGCCTTCAGTTGCTAGCCTACACAGAAGCTCACCAAAAAATTTTATTTCTCCTTTGTGTAGCACTTCCCATCCTCAAAACACTTGAAATACATTAATTAGCCTTTGTTGCTTCCTTTGAAGCTGGTAATTTTAGTATCATTATCCCTATTTAGGCCTCACCTCCCTGAGATTCAGCCACTGATGAAGATTTACCTATGTAATTCCCTAATTCCTCCTCTGTAGCTAAATTCGCAACAGAGTAACCTGAAATTTATAGTAAGTTCAGAACAACTTAATAATGCACGGTGGTGTAGCCATAAACACATCCTGGCCAGTGAAGCAGTGAGGCCAGTGAGTAACAGGCACTATGCAGACCTGCAGCTCAAGCTTCAAATCCAGTCCATTAGACCACACTTCAAAAAAACCAGAATTCAGGTGTACTTCAAAATTGTGCCAGACTCTTACAGTGTTCCCGGTCTGGCAGCTTCCCTTTGCGGCTGGAATGCGGAGGTCTGATGAAGAGTGTAGCTCTCTTGGTCAGTAGCTGACTGCCACCATCTCTCCTTTCTACCATCCTGCCTCTACTTGAAATAATTGTCTGACGTATGGCAGGGGAAATAGAAATGCAGAGGTGCTGTGAAAGAGACTCTTGATTTCTTCAACGTGTTAGTTTCACTGGCATAATGTCAGCTGATGATGACTGAAAAAAATGCTCTTAACCCTAAATGAGTTATTTCATTTTGAACACCTGTGGGAAAGCATGAGAAATGAAGGGCATGGTGTGCAAAATAGTAGGAGTGGTGGTTTGATCCACTGCTGTAGAAAACCAAAGTTTGGTTCTTCCCTCTGCCTGAGGAAACCTGAACTCTTATCTCTTATCTTGAAGCACAGTACTCTGCAATTTAATATTCTGTTTTAACCTTATCTGTTGATCAGCCCTGTTCACATATGTAAACAGTTCCATGTGTAGCAATGGGAATAGCAAAGTCTCATCTTCCAGGTAGGCATCTTTACAAAGTTAGTGAATCTTTTCTTTTTTACTTGCAGGTTAAAAAATTCAAATATTTTAAATATGGTTCAACAGGAATGGAGTAGGAATGTGAATCTTAGCCCAATGTTTTTTGACACCTTTTTTATGTTTATATTATACATTCTAATATAAAATAAATAATAACATAATTACATTTATATATTTTAATTATTTTATATATTTTGGTTACTTCACATCAGAATGCTACTTTAAAAAGGAACTAAGATGCTGACCCTCTAGCAAAATTCAAATTTATTTTTCTTGATTGCTGTTTTTTACTCCATAATTAGTTTGGATAATGTTTTGTTTGTGGGACAGACAATAGCAGAAAAGTTATCTCCCTTCATCTCTTTTTCTTTGGGTAGCCCCTCAAGTTGACAGCATGACTAGCTTAATGCTAGGCTGGATGGGTGTTTTGAGGGACTTGGTAAGTTTGTTTGGTTTTCCTCCTTTGGACTGAGTTATGTTTAGCCTTAGTGGGTTAGTTTTCTTGTGGCTATTGAATTGAAGGTGGTACCTGTAAACTTTCACCTTTGCTCTTGAAATCTATACAGATGTTATGTAGCAGTCATCTCAATTTGCTAACAAATGTTAATATTCTTCAAATTTTCTTTAAACAGTGGAAATGGAATAACACCAAGAATTGCAGCAACTCTACCCTTGTATTTGGCAACATGGAAATATGAAGTATCTCATAAGGCTTTCCATGACTGAATGACAGGGTGCATTTAGACATGGAACATACGTTGAAAAAAACATGTAGATAAACAAATTAAACACATTCTTTTCAGTGTTTTGCATTTTGGCTAAGGTAAACAGTTTCTACAGAAGCTAAGTAGCTGTCAAGTTTTGCAGCTGAAATTTTGGTCTGAAGGTAGAAAAGGACATTAGGAGAAAAGAAAGGTGAATGTAAATTTTGGCAGTTGGACTTGTCTTTTTCAGAGCTTCCTGCTCAGTTTTTCCACTCTTGTAGGTTTTGTTTGGATTTTGGGTTTTTTGAGGCACAGGACATGATATGTGCTCAAGGAAGAAGCCTCAACTTGGGGGCAAAAAGTGTGGGGTAAGGAGTGCGAGAGCATCAGGAGCAGGTGCCCCAGGAGTTGGGACCTCTGACTGTATTTGTCAGGTGGAAGAAAAGGAAAGAAGGAGGTTTGGTCATTGCTTGCTTACAGGGGTAAGGAGTGAACTGTTAGAAGCAACCTACTCATTGGGTGAGTAGATCACTAGAAAACTAAGTTGGAGTAAAGAAGAACAGGTGATGCACTCTTGTGGCTGCAAAGGGAGAAAAGTGCCACAGAGCAACAAGATATTTGTGCTTATGTGAGCCCTGAACTGTCTGCATGGACCAGAATATTGTAATAGTGCAACATAATTTATGATAATAAATAACAACTAAAAAAAACCCCACAGTTACATAGCACAACTTGCCATTTTAAGGCACAAAAAAAAAGTTATAATCTGTTAAGAGTTAGAGCTAGAATGGTTGCCAGTTCTTGCCAGAAACGTCTTCACACACCAGTGCACTCTTTTTCTGTGAATCTGTCATGGTCACTGGCCATAATGCAGGCTTGATTTGATAAGGCACAAGGTCAAAGGAGGAGATTTTGAATAGCAGTTTTGACCTTTTCATTTTAGGTACTGCAGGAGAAGTGGTTGAACCACAGTCAAGGTTATGACTGCCACTTCAATAGGTTGCTCTGGAACTTTGCAAGCTCCAAGATGAAACTAATGAGAAAAGAGAAATGAAAGAATTGAAAAAGAAAGTCGTGTCATGGTTGAACAGTTTTTTTCTTTGAGTGTTTTATACACCTGAAAACACCTAGGAGCAAAAGAATAAAATTGATGTTCGTCCAGCTGTCTTAGTCCAGCTTCACAAAATGACAGAAGGAATTAAAACTGTTAACGTTTAAGAATAAACTGCAGAAGTTCAGTGAAAAACACTAATACAGAAGGTATCTACTGTATTAGAGCTTCATTTGGAGCAGTGGAAGGGCACGAGTATCCCTAGAGTTTGCATCCTAAATACATTTCTTCTGCTCTTTAAAATGACAAAAACAGAAATACCTTCCTGCCCACAGTTCAGTCAGCAAATGGAGAAGAAAGCAGGAAGACGTTTTATCTGAGTGAGCGATACTGAACATCTGAGGTCTGCAATGAAGTTGAAGGACATGGGCATCTTGCCAAAAGTCACTTTCAAGGGAAGCATAGCAAAGTATGGTGGGAAACACTCTAGATCCATGCTACATGCAACAGGAAATATTATTGTTTTCCATAAATAGTGCAAACACAATTGATTTTCTCTTCTTAATGATCCATTGAGATTCTTCTGATTGAAACTATTTAGATTTCTAAAACAAGCATTATTCTATAGTGGCCTTTGTTGATAGTAAAAGGGGTATAGTTAGGGCAAGACATAACCATTGGGCTTACAGCAGATTGCCTGTTGTTTCCTTTCAGCTTTTCACATAAATGGCATTTTTAATTCTTCTCTGTTGAATCTTGAGGTTATCCTAGCACTGAAGAATGCTTTATAATTCATTATCATTGACATACTGTGAGATGATTCCTTTGAAAGGCTATTTCTGGTTGCACAGTAACAGCTCTTCAAATATGAAAGCTTTCTTTAGAGATTATCACAGCACTTTTCAAATCTCTGCCTATAAACTTAGGGACTCTCTTAAAAAGCTAGTGTTCTTGCATCTTTTTCATGATCTCTGGGACATGTCTTGTATTTTTTGTTACACTTATTTCCATTTATCATTTTATGACCACAGTCCCTATCACCCTCTGTCAGTTTTGAAGACAGGAATATTTTCTGTATGAGATCACAAGTTTGCCGTGAGCTAACAATTTCCATCTTAAAAAAAACCAAAGCAACTGTATTTAATCTTATACATTAGACAGTGCCATTCTGGTTCCTACTGCTAATGCAATTCCTTGTAATTGAACTCTTACCTCAGGAATACCTTGAAAGTTAGCAACTTTCATTTACTTGCAGGGAGAGATATTTTGTCGAAGAGTAAATCCTAAAAATTTGGTGGCAGTGTTTATCTGTTTCCTTTTCCATCTAAATGCATACCCTATCATAGTAATACATTACGTAATGTAGCATTTATAACACAGAAATGCTGACCCTGTAGCACATAGATTGTTCATAGCCCAAACCCACCCAAAATGGAATGATACAAAATGTGCTGGATTTTGTCTCACCTTTTTAACTGGAGGAAAATGGCACATTTTTTTCATTTCACACTCAACAGAAACACCAAAGGAGATTTGGTACTCTAAAAGGGTGTCTTAGATAATTTGCTCTTTAAGCCGTCTGAACAGTGGAATGAAAACAAAATGAAGACTTCTTGTGAACAAGTACAGCCCATGAGTATTTAATGTAATTTTAATAGCTCCTTTTATTAAGAGTAGCCTATTAGAATTTTTTAAGGAATCTATTGATTGTCCATGTCTCTGGCTTTGGTAGTATCTATAGGAAGTTCAGTATCTATAGGAAGAGTGTGCAAAAAATCATCTTATGCATCATACTAAAAAAATTAACTTTATTTGGTACAAATCACACTGCTTATCCTGGTCTTACCTGCTGTTGCTCATGTCAGGACTGGACAGGTGAGCAAGGCTTACAGAAGTCAGACCTGTTTCTTATCCTTATTTATTACCTTCAGAACATGGGAAATTCTTTTGAGCAAGAATTTATAAGCCTGCAGAAAGGGATTACACAAAAGAAAGACATTTCTTGAAACACAAGCATATCAATCTTTGTACCCTTTCTCTTACCAGCAGCTTCAGATCAACACAGATGCAGTTATGTTGAGTGGCAAGATTATTTTCCAAATGGGGAATGTTATGGATTATTTATCTCTGGGCTTGAGCATAAGACTTTTATTTCCATCTGCAGCTAAGTGGCAGATGAAAGGCTTCAATCACCAGTGCTGGATTTGTCAGCCTCTTTCCCAGAGCAGACAGTGGATAAAATACCTGAGGAAGTGAACTTGTTCTAGATTAATCATGTCTAGCCCTCAGAGAGAGCTCGGATATTGCCTCTGTACTGCCTTGTAACAGGAGACATGAAGTTTTGGAGGACCCTCTGTGTTTCTTCTCTACTGACTCTCCTTCCATGAGGCCATGTTTCTTCTCTAGGCTGTTCTTATTACTAGTCACTATCCTCTTCCCCTTGCATCCCACTCCTTAGTAGCTCAGCCTCTGCCCTCCTGCCTTCCTCATTTTACTCTACCCATGCATCTTTTCAAAGTTTCACAAAATTTTCTATCTTCAGCACTCAGAGTAAAAGTCTTTATGGCACCCCTTCTCCATTCACTTTGTCCCACATGCATAAGTTTATTTTCCTTGAGCACCTCCTACACCCTACTTTTTTTCCCATCCTTCTACAGTCCTCATTCTTTCCTGAATTTGTCTCCCTGGCTTGGATGTTGTTACCTCTTGGAGAGCAGTGATTTTGTGCTACCACCTATGCTACTTCTACAGAATAGCAATAGGAAGAATAGAAAAGATCAGAAATCTATGCAAATTAAATCCCTTGAACACTAGTGAGTTGAGGTTAGTGCACATGTAAAACGTCCCTTGAAACACAGAATAAATGAAAAGTGAAGCTGTTTATTTAACTTTTCTGCTTACAGCTTTGGATTAGACATTACCATAAGCAGTCTGCATCTCAGGTACACCAAATTAAGTTTGCAGCACCTGCTCTGGGATAAAATTTCCAGTTATTGCAAAAGGAGGAGTGGAAATTCTCTCTGTAGTTATGTGTGAAATGCATAAACCAGAAGTAAAACAGAAATACAGAAATACTGAATTTTTTTTTGTTGTGGTTGAAGGTATGTTACTGAACCTATATTGTTATAACCACTGTTATAAGTGTTGTATTTCATGGTTTTTACCTTGGCTTTGTTGTATAATTTTGAGAAATCACCTGGTGCCTCCTTTGCCCCAAGATAGATTCAGCTGTCCTTATCATGTTTAACAGATGTTGATCAGACATGTCTTTAAACTGTCCCAGCATGTTAATTCCACTGTCTCCCTAGGCAAACTATTTTAGCATTCATAATATCTGTAATACAATGGTGGTTCTTTACACAACAACATGGCACTAAGGCTTGTGCTTACCTTATGATTCACTGTAATCCCTGCATCCTTTTCAGCAAACCTGTTAGCTCCCCAGATGTTCCCCACCCTGAGTGTCTTTGTCTGGGTAGTTCTAATTAAATGCAATGCCTTTCAGTTTTCAAAATTACACAGCCTGTTTTTTCAGTTATTTCCCCAGAAGTGGTGGTGGATTGACATGTTAGTTTGTACAGAATGGAGCCCTAAATGAAAACAACCTTGTCTAATGGGTAATGTCAGTACCTTCCAGCCCTGTGCTCCTCGGTAACAGAAGCAGGCAACAGTCTCTTCTTTGCACCTTTCTCATTTAATCCTTCACCAGAGATCAAGCATATATTTATTGATCTAATATGTATGTGTGAACCAATATGTTTATATTCATATAGATTTCACTAGCTTTGACAAGAATTAATTTTCAATTGCCCAGTCCTATTACATCTTCACTGAGGTGGTTTTTTCAGCTCCTTCTGAAAAGCATATTCCACTGTGGGTATTTGCAGGAAAGGGTCAGTCTGTAAGAGTGGAGGGTCCAGAGAACACCCTGTATTTACATGTGACCTTGCACAAAAATGGAAGATAACTCAGACTGTCTCAACACAGAGGTCACGTGCTAAATAGTTTGTTCAATGCAAATTATATTACATGGATTGATTTGGCATGTACTTGCTATGCAGAAAACTTTGCCGTGCTCTCAAGTGGAGGTACCAGTATTATGAAGTTGTTTTTTTTCATAATGCCTTCTTTAGTCACTATTTATTGATTTTTGTAGTAGAGCCATCCATAAATTTAGTAATTAATTACTAGATCTTGAACCCTGAAGGCCTTATTTATTGCTTGAAAATTAAGAAATCAACTCAGGTTTTAAGACAACTGTTATCCAACCTTCCTTTCAAAATAACTGAATTTTTTTTTTCAAAAAAACCTGAAAAATTAAGCGGTTTATTTTTTACTCAATTTTATGTAGTAATAATACCTCGTGTTTTCTATATGCTTTGAAATTTTCCTGAGATGCTTGTAAACTAAACACAGTTGCATTCTTCCTGTGCCTGATGACTTTGAAATCAAATGACACACTATATTGCACAGATTTACATTATGTAATAGCTTTGTGATACAAAATTATTTGTGTAACTTGTTTTCCCTTGTCAGACATTCTGTTGTTCTGTGGAACTGCATTTTAGAATCCTGACTTATTTTTTATTGTTAAAAAAAGCAATATCCTGAACATATCTTATGATGGGGAAAACTCTTTTGTTTTTAATACAGTTTTAATGTAATTATTTACATACATAAATACATATAAATTTCTATTATGTGTGGTTTTGTATATTTAATATATTGTTGAATATATTGTCTGCCAGTTTCTTAGCTCACAGACTATTTTATGATCTGGTTTTCATTAATATGAAAGAATACCCTATTCACAAACTCCTGCTGAAATTAGTTTCATATTTCCCCACCAACGCCCCCGTTCCTTTCCTCTGGAAAATACTGTTCTCCATCAAAAGTTTAAAACCATGCAGGAAGGCAGATTTCTGCTGTGCTCGTTTGATTTGTCTGTAAAAATCATTTTAGAAGTGTAAGGACATGTCACGTAACATACCTTCTGTCCTTTGTCATCACGACATCACTTTCTGAAAATGCATTTTGAGGTAGTGGTTTAAGACTGCTCTGAAGAGGACAGATTTTATAGGAGTTTTGTCTTGGTGGTGTGATATTGCTGTGTAGGCAGACAGATTATTGTCACATATGATTTGCTTCTGTGCATTCAATGCTAAAATATCCATTTTACAGATAGTTTAACAGAGGTATTCAAATACTAAGTAATTTGTTGGAAGTATTAGGCTTTGATGTAGCATCTACTGACAGAGATCATTTTCTTGATTGGGTATGGAACAAGCCTGTGATGCAACAGTGGAATTGACTGGATTTGACAAATGACAAATGATGTTTCTTCAGTAGCACTGAGGAATGACACAGCAAGCAGGTGTTCCTGGTGTTTGGCATAGAGGATGTTCTGCTGCTTTTGGTTTCCCCATTTTCTTGACAGTTTGCTGTTGACCACTCCTGGATTTTCATTTGACAAGACAAGTATTCTCAAAATTGCAAAAAAATAAATAAAGCTTGCGAGTGTTGAATTGTAGCAATGTTCATTCTCCGAACTTGATGAAAATTTCAGGACATTAATTATATGTGCTTTCTGCACTCTCAAGTGCAGAAAGCAGCACTTAACCAAAGGAACCTAAATTAGCATTTGAAGGAGTTGCAGCAAAAAATAAAGGATATGCTGTTTAGGAGATGCTAAGTCAGAAGAAGGAAAAGAAATATATATTCATGATGCTGTCCCTTTAATTAATATACAAAATGTAACATTTTAATGCAGTCAGGAGAGATTTTTCTGGAGGAGCAGAAAGCTCTCTGTGAATAGTTCCCTTTTCTCATTAACGCGTGACAGAGCCTAAGTCTCCTTTGCATTTCTAGATGAGGGCCTTATCTTAAACAGTCAGCAAGGCAGTGCTGATAATTTGAAAACATTTGTGTATACCAGGAAATTGACATACAGAAGCATTATATTATAGCTGCAGAGGGAATTTATGGAGACCATAAATATATTGGTTTAATTAGGGGCACAGTGGTAACTGCTTACACATTCGCCTCAAAGTCTGCTTTCCGAGCACAATTACTAAATGTTTATTTTCAAAACACAGGAAGCTTGAGGATGAAAATTAAGTTAGATAATTCAGTTGAGGTTTTTGTGTGTTTCAAGTATTGTCACAGTCCATGAAGTCTACAGGGTTTCTCATGAGAGTGTATCCAGAATCACAGCCAGAGCTGAAAAAGAGTAAATCATTAATTGCTGCATTGATAATTATAACAGTTAGAAATGTTATCTCAATTTGGCAAGCACTCTTTTAATAAAGTAGGGCAAATTAAGAAAAATGAGTATTGAGGGACTTAAAATGTTATTTAAAAACCAGTTATATTCTTTTGTTTTCTCCCATTTATTTTTCAGAATGGTTATTTACTGTAAAAATCAAGGACCTGAGAGTAGCCATGCAATTACATAAGGCAGGGTGAACTATTTAACCTACTCAACATGACTTTATCTGTTTGCGGGACTTTTGCCAACTTTGCTTTCATAAAGAGTAGTTGCAGAATAGCTCCTTTCTGTCTGTGTTGTCTCCTTCTGCTTTCTCAGACCACTCGAGATAGCTACCCCTGCCTTTAGTCACCAGGTCTAATTAAAATCTAGTCTAATGAAAATATGCAGGCAGAAACGCCAAGTATGCATCCCTCTAAGAATATGGAGAGAGGTTTCTGTGGTACTGAGTGGGAGACAGTCACAGAGTGTTTTGTGGTTACTTTCTCAGTGATCATCTCGCCAGTGGCTTTCAAGGCTGGTTTTGGCAAGGAGAGGGTTGCTGTAGCAGAGTCCTCTCCTCTCCTGCAAATGCAGGACACCAAGGAAAAGAGATGTACGCTGTCATTCCAGTTACCTACACCTCCATATGTCTTTTTGGAGTGTGTCGGCAGCTTTGACAAAGCTGTGAAATACAGTAGGTAAGAATTTTTGTTTTCAGGCAAATATATTGAGACAAAAAGGATTTAAGTAACTTCCTGAAATAATACAGAAAGCCAGCAGCAGAGCTAGAAGAGGGACTGAATGTTTTTATTATCTAGATGTCCTTCTTGCTGGTTTGGGAGTTCCATTCACAGAAAGTGAGAGGTAAAACACTGTAGTTTCTGTGCTGTGTTTATGGTGGTTTGGGTTTTTCACTTGGGTTCATACCCCAAGAGGACTTCTTTTTTATCTCTTAACAGATGATTCTCGTTCTTTTCTTTGGGCACTGTAGGAGGCATGTTGCAAATGTTTCTTGGCATTTCAAGGTAGAACAGGCACAAGTAAGAGCTGCGTTTTACTTTGTGATGTCATAGTCTGGGCCATTCAGGCTCCTAAATCCTGGAGGGGCTTGTTCAGATTGTCTGCAGCCAGAGCATATAAAAATAGCAGAGGGGACTCCTTCTTTATGGGTTTGCTGGATGAACTCTGAGTCACTCAGCACTGCGCTGAGCTAGTTTAAGGCAAGAAGTAGGAAAAGCCTTGCTGTCCATTGGAAGACCACAGGAGTCTGAGTAATGTCAAGTCTAATTTGGATGCATCAGCCCTACACTGCTGCTGATTCTGTCTCCATCTGTTTCCTCTCAAGGAATGCCATCTTCTGAAGTAATCTCCTGTCTGTTTGGGCTTTGTGCCTTGTTCTCTTCTGGCCATCCCACCATAGTTTTCCCAGTTTTTACTGCTTAGGTGCTGATCTGCTCCTCAGCAGTACCAATGAGAGAATTCAAAGCAGCATGACAGATGTGAGCCCAGTGGCTGTCCTGGTGGGAGGTATAGTCTTAAGACTGAGTAGGTTTGGGATTAGTTTTCCTCTTCCTGGGAATAGCAGTGCAATGTGTGTTTCACAGTCACCACATAAATCACGTCTCTTACATATGTAGCTGTGGAAAAAAACCCTTGGGAGCAGGTCCTACAGAGATTAGGACAGTGTATAGTAAAATAGCTCTAAAAGGCAAATATTTCACTTGAGACAATGCAAAGTGCAAAATATGCAGAAGAAAACTTCAGGGGAAAGTTTTTTCACTCTGAAGACTTTTACTTTCCCTTTTCATAGTGTGGAGGACATCAAAATTTATCACTTTGTAGTATACCTGGAATTGGGAGAGATGGGAGAAACAGTTGGAAAGATAAATGGGCTCAAATTAGCCTTGCATGCCAGCCTGTAAAACTGCAGTGGCCTTTCTGTAACTCATCCTATTTTACATGGAGTGCTAGCCAAAAGTTTCATTCTTTTTAATTTTGTTGAAAGTAATTATTACAATCATATTTAGAGCTACCAAGAAACTGATTTTCAAGACAGTAAAGCAAATAGTTCATTTTTTCATTGTGATCATCTAGTACATTTCTTTTGCAGTAAACTTCAAAATGTCTTTTTGTCCTCTAACACTGAGACTTGAAGTGATAGAAAGGAATGGTGTAAAAGACAAGTGTTTGCCAGTGCTAGAGAAGCCAAGGACGTGCAAAGAAAACAGATTAATTTAGTGGCAAACAGGCAGAGACCATGAAGAACACTTTTTACAGCAGATATCTTGCATAGCCAGCAAAGGGACTGGAGCGAGCGTGATCTACTGAGATAACCTCACATTTTAATACCTGAACAGCAGCAGCAGCAGCATTTTGAATCCTTGTAGGCGTTTCAAGGCCTTGTGAAGGGAGGGCAGATGCAGAGGAGTTGTGAGAATCCATTCAGTGGGAAGCGTTGTGCTGTAAAGAGTTGGTGCTTAATTAGATCTGAAGGATACCAAAGGAGTGAGGAAACAGAAGTGTTAATATGAAAGGCTAATAATTGAGTTTATGTAATTAATAGTGTCTGATTCAAGCTGAGAGCTGGGAGGCAAATTAGTTACTGTTTAAAACGTTTAAAATAAAGATCTTGGTAAATCAATTCTACCACCTTATTTAAGCTTAAATTTTGGTCTTTTTTAAAGTCATAGTAAGCTATATGTGATATCATATATATGATATGAAAACAGGCTCTGTTACAGTATATATTTTCACCATGGATTATTTTCAAGAAGCTAGAATTGACTACTTTTGAGGGACAGGGAAACACAAAAAAGAAGCATTGCTTCAAATAAGAAATTAATCCGATTTTAGCATTATAATTTCGTTAAGGCTTGGAGTTGATTTTCAAAAGTGCAGAGTACCAGTAGATTTTTGACATCTAAGGAATTCTGTTAAATCCACTTTTGCAGTCATAGGAGCCCTTGTGGAATTTCAGTGCATAAGGGGTATACCTGGGTGTTAGGATTTCCATGGATTTATAAGAAATGTTGAATTATGAAACAGGCTTCAGGTAATCTCTCTGTCATGGCTGCAGCCCTCACTCTTTCTTAGCACCTCCCAGTTTCTACCCTCTTGTCTTCTTTCCTTTTGTGATGTGATGCACTGATAACGAGTGACCAGCTGGGACAGCAAGTGATTTACTCTTTTTCCAAATTTAAAAAGATATGTCTGTCCTCTGAAGGCTTGGATAGTTGTATAGAAACTGCAGCTTATGCACTGTGAAATAAAAGCTGCAGTTTCTACTGGAGCTGAAATCCTGTGCAATGAAAAATGAAGGCATCCTGTATTATCTACTAACTTGTCTTACTGCTAGTACTGTCCTGTGTGATCAGGACTTAATGCAGTAAAGCATGCAAAAACATGCCGAGGTTTAAACACGCTAGTACTGTTGCCAGGCATGTGCTTAAATACTTTGTTGTCCTAACCCCTCAATTTCTCTGAAATATATATTTTATATATCTATATATGTAAGATTTATCATAGAGTAAGTGAAATGAAGTGCAGATGAGACAGGGAATAAAAATTGATGCTGATGGGCTTCAGTGTGTCTTTTTCTGCTTTGAAAGTCAGTGGAAGTGCATAAACCCATAGTTTCTTTATAGAAGTGAGTAGTAGCATGCTGAGCATGTTGCAATATACTTAATCTAATTCCTATTAGATTAGAGGGGCCTGTTGGTGTATGTGAAACTCTAGTGGAGAATACGGGATATTGTTCTATAGTTTCAGTTACATTTACTAATGTACTATTTTTATTTCACTTGTTTTTTAACAAAACCTTGTGTAATTGACAACTCATTCTGTATCCATTGGCATGAATTTATTCACAGACTGCACATAACTTTGAATAAGAAACAGTATTGTTGAGGAGAAGTTTTGTGTTAGAACTGGATCTGAAATAATAGAAACTTTAAAAGAAATTTATGCACTAATAGAGCCTCAAGATGTTACAACTATGCCCTGTTAGGGTCATAACCTGGAAAAAATCCCCCTAAGGTACAAAGAGGAGTGTGAGCAGGGGGAAAAAAAAAAAAAAAAAGCTTTTGGTGAAGACATTTTTTGCTGTTCTGATTAGAGCAGATTTGTTTCCAAGAAGTCTGGGCTGCTTTCTCTGCTGAAGACAGTTGAGCAGAGGAATTTGTACCACGGGCACTCTGATAACTGTGGCAGCACCTGCCCAAACAAGCAGGTCTTGGCTGCAAAACCCCAGGCATTTAGAAACTCTTGCAGGTGTTTTTACAGCTTAAGTTTTACTTCTCTCAGGTTTTCCATACCATGGTAAATTAATTTAGTTGGAATGCCTACCAGCAAACTGAGTCATACTGCTTACACAAAGACATTTGCAAAGACTGGGTGTTTGGTGATTTGTTCGTGGAGCTTTGGATTCGTAATTTACATTTGCTGGAGGGAAGAGGAGACAGGACTGAGCACGCTCCCTTCCCGCAGCCAGCCCTTGGCTTGTTGCAGGCAGGCAGCTCGCAGTGCGCTTGCTCCCTGGGATTGCAGCAGTGACAAAGCAGAACTGAAAGAGCTTAGCAGCAAATTATTAACTGAAGTGGTTTGACTTCAGTCACTTTTCCCCAGTCTAAAGCTTTGACTGCCATTTGGTTTAGATTGAAATCGAGAACTGTTGTTTGTCACAGTGGTACTGCAATGTTGGGAGGCACCAAGGTTTCTGGGCTTGTGGGTCTCATTTACTAGCTGTTTGTAAGTTTTGTTTTTCTTTTGTACCCTTGGTACTGCCTTTGTCTTTGTGGGTTTTGTGCAGCTGGTTGGGGTTTGTTATGGTTTTGCTGATCGTACTTTATTCCAGGTATTTTATCCATCTCCAGGATGAAGTCTGGCTCAACACTGCTTACCTTGAGGATTACAGTGTACAGTCTGCTTTGGTCTTTCTCTTACTACAAATTCCCCAGCTGTCAGCATTTTTTTTTTTTTGTCACTTCTGGTTTTGTGCTTTGTTAAGTCATTGCCCATAATATTTAATTTTTCTTTCTGGTTTTTAGTGGGTTGCTTTTTTGTCTGTTTCTGTTCAATGTACACACTTATTTAGAAGATTATTGCAAAGACTTAGTTACATGAAGAAGTAGTCATGATGAGGCCCCAGGTTTCTGTAGCATGACAGTAACAGATGGCCTTTATATTGACCTTAAATTAACTTAATGTGGAGCTTGCTTGCTCTCGCTGCCCTTCAATGTGTTGTGGTTTAACCCCAGCTGGCAATACGCCCAGCACGGCCACTCACTCACTCCCCTGCCCTGGTGAGATGGGGAGCCACTTAGAGGAGTAAAGGTGGAAAGATTCATGGGTTGAGATAAAGTCAGTTTAATAGGTAAGGCATAATCTGTGCACACAAGCAAAGCCAAACTAGGAATTCTTTCAATCCTTCCCATGGCAGGCAGATGTGCAGCCAGGAAAGCAGGGCTCCATCATGTGTAACAGTGACTTGGGAAGACAAATGCCATCACTCCTAGTGTCCCCACCCTCTTCCTTCTTCTTCCCCCAGCTGTGTATGTTGACCATGATGCCATGTGGTAAATCCCTTGGATCAGTTGAGGTTAGTTGTCCCAGCTGTGTCCCATTCCAGTTTCTTGTGCACTCCCAGTCTGTTCGCTGGTGACAGTTCGCTGGCTCTGTGTAAGCACAGCTCAGTAATAGCAGAAATGTCCCTGAATTATCAACACTGTCTCCAGCACAAATCCAAAACAGAGCCCTATATTAGCCACTGTGAGGAAAGTTAACTCTACCCAGCTAAAACCAGCACATTCTCCTCTCTTCATTCATTACCATTTATGTCATTCTCAGGTACCACACTATCCAACACTATTTGCCACCCCCTTCTCATCCCTTGATACAATACACAGATATTATTTCCCCATGCCTATCGACTATGCCTGTAAAATATCCATAAATGTCCACTGAGTTTGTCAACGACAAGAGAGGTGGTGTGGTGTGTGGAATTTTTGGGCACCAAAGCCAGTCCAAATCAGTTTGCTGCTACCCTTGAAACTGCTTTTTGTGAGGCTTGTCCTCCAGTGTTGTGTGGTTCCTGCTATAGCCATTCCTCTGACGTGCAACCCAAATCATGGGTTACAATGATTACAAACCTATATCCATTAAAATCTCTGCCCCTTGTCCCTTTGAGCCAGACCTTAACATTGAATATTCCTTCTCTTGCTCCGAGCCTGCCTAGGGTTTATCCACAGGCTGCAGTCCCATATGGCTGTGCCTGCTTCAAGCAGAGCCTTTATCTCTGAGCCACGGTCACTTTGGGGGTATAGCTGCTGTGGCATGGGCCTATCCTCAGTCACAGGTGCTTTGAGGTCCACCTGCTCCAGCGTGGCCTTACCCACAGCCACAGGCCCTTCAGGAATAAACCTGCTCCATCATAGCCTAACCCATGGCTGCAGTCCTTCCAGGGGAATACCTGCTCTCATGTGGGATTATCCATGGCCACACGCTTTCAGGTGCTGCAGCACAGACTTATCCCTGGGCCTCCGTCCCTTCAGAGGTTCCTGCTGCTGCACTGGCACAGCCAGAGCTGATTCCAGGCTGTCCTGACTGACACAGATCCAGCTGCTCCCACGTGGACTCGCCCATGGGTCAGGTCCCTGCGAGTGAAGTTCACACCTCAGTCCCAGCCAGCCCGGGCCAGCAGCACAGACACACAGCGAGTCCCTGGCCACCTGCCAGCCCAGCACATCACTGCTGCTGCTGTTATCACAGTGTTCCCAGGCACAGCACAGGGAGGTGATAACGCAGCACAGCAGCAGCCAGAGCAAAAACCAGCCACTAATGAGCACTGGACTCTAATGTACAGTCAGGCAAGCAAGGCTCCTGACAAGCACCTGCCAATTAATAGCTAATCAGCAATTACAGCTATAAATTTAATCTAGCACATTCCAGTCAAACCTGTTGTTATCTTGAAACCTGCAAGACCCATGTTGGGCACCAAGAAGGACTGTTGTGGCTTAACCCGAGCTGGCAATTAGGCCCCACACAGCCACTTATTCACTCCCCTACAGTGGGATGATGAAGAAAATGGGAAGCAGTACAGGTGAGGCATTATTCCCTTAATGTCCTACCTTTGCCTACTTCATCAGGACATTGCTGTAACTTTTGGCTAACTCTTGTGCTGTTAGAGTGCCTGTATAAGTTCACTATCTAGTGCTTATACCAAAGGGGCAGGGTTTTGAATTGACCTCTGAACAAAAGCAGTTATTCATTGCTGAGGTCTCTGTTTTGCTTCATGTGTGTTTGAAAGATAAGTTATAAAAATACAAAGCATGCTGGCCTTTTTTGATTGCCATAATTTGATTACCTCTGATCGCAGTACTCCTTTAACAGTAAAACAAGGCCATTAGTGGAAAAAGAAGGTGCATGAAGGAGTGCAAAGGTGTACTGGCTTTGCTGGAATGAAGTGCAAGTGCTACTTGTACACACTGTGTCACTGAAAAACTATGGGTGGCTCATAGAGTACAAGACTGCCCTGCACTTGTGCTTCATTTGTTTCTGCAAGTCTAGTTCTGTGCATCCCTCTTGAAGTCGAGTTTGACCCATAGTGTGGTGGAGAAAAAGACTGAAGTTTCAAGTGGAACTTGGAAGAAGTCTGTTGTAGTTGCTGCTTCAGGAGCAATTTCAGGAATAAACAAGGAGAAAACGTTATGCGAGAGAATAATTTGTAAGGCTCTGGTGCGGTACTCTTAATTCTCCAGTGAATAGTTGTAGATAATGATTGCAGATGATTTGCTTGGAACAGTGGTGGCAGCTTTCTTTGCAGATTCCTCTGGCCTGAGTTATCTGTACTGACTGAAGGATTGATGTTTGCTGAGGTTCAAATGCTTTGTCTGTAAGCTGCACGTGTCACTTTTTCTCTGCAGACACTCTTGGTACTGAGTGCATCATTCAGCAATTGGCCTTTTGTTGGGAAAGGACCCTCACTCAGTCTGTGATGGAATAACCACATGTTGCATAACAACCCAACAAGGCAAAGCAAAATTGTGCATCACCACCTTGTGCTAGCCTGAAAGTGGAGTGGTGCCCCTGGGCTGGAGGGAGCAGCAATCGGGCCCAGGGACTGCACAAGCTGATCTAACCAGGAGGCTGCTGTGGCCCCGGGGGCAGGGTTCTGGCCTCCACTGTCCTCTTCTGGGGAAAATCTCTGCTCCTCTTGCTTTAAAGAAAGAAAGGAGCATTTTACTGCTTGATGGAGCCTCAGAATTCAGATTTGTTACCCTTTAGATTTAAGAATCACTGAAACTTGTGTTAAGTACTTTTCTTCTGTTTGACCTGCGTGCCAAAGCAAACCCCACCTTTTACCCCAGTTGTTGGTCATGTGGCAGGAGCCCACTTGTGTGTTTTCAGCAGAACAGCTGAGCATTTCAAAAACTGGCTGGAGCTCTGCAGCTGGGCTGGAGCCTGGCCCAGCAGCAGGAGCTGTTAATGGCTGATTGAAGCCTTTAATTTAACCCCTTTCCAGCAGTTGTGCTGACTAGTGTTGGAGCTGTCAGATGTCACTGTCGCACCATTACCCTTCAAAGCAAAGCATGCAGCAGTAATCCCATAGAGCAGGGCTCCTGTTCGCTGCACCTCCACTTGGGGCTTTTCCTGTTAACTACTACATCTATGGCGTATGAATTTCTATCCCAGTCTTACTTTAAATGTAAATAGAAAATGGAGAATATTTCTATCAATAGTTGTGTAGATAAAGATTTTTATCATGAATGTGTAGAAGGCAATAATCACTTCTTAATATTCTCAAATAGGGATGTTGCAAATCTTCTGTGTAAATAACCAGATTGTGCCAGACAGTCTAATGGTATTCAATAATAATTTTCCCCTCAGATGGGAGCAATCTTCCAGGATGACTTAGAGCATCAGAGTTGATTTGAAATTTAGTTTTGTAATAATGATCATGTGATGACCAGTGATGAAGATTTAAGTAAGGTTTTGGCCCAAAGCATCCATCAAATATAGGCTTCAATTTCAAAGGTAAAGAGCGAACAGCTAATTTAAAAGTTCTTTTATCAAAGGTAGTTTTTATAGCAGGAAGAATGAGTAAGTACAGACTAGCAATTTGTGGTCTAGTCCTTTTTTTGCATTAATATGATTAATTTGTTTTCAGTTCTTTTGTTCAAGAAATTAATTTCTCCTCTCACTTTGTAGGAGACTTTGAAGTTAGGATCCAGCTATCAACCTTTGTCTCTCTCCCCTCACCCACTCACATTCCTGGAGTGTGTTTATGCAGGTTGAGAGCAAGAAGTGCAGTGCCCAGCTCTAGGGAATTAATTCATATTATCAGGTGTTCAGTTTCACATATCAACATACTAAACAGAGCCAGTTTGATTTCAAGTTATACATCTATTCTGCTTTTTCAAATGGTTGTAAAACTCATGTTTTAAAAATGTGTATCTATTATAAAACTTTTCCCAATATGACCAGTTTTTTCCTGCTTCAAGTGCCTTCTTAAAAAGGATCCTGATATAAACTGTTTCTTCAAAACGAGTTTATTGTGATGAAGAAATGTCATCAGAGTTAGTTCCTAATGTGCTCACACAAGTTTGTCTGATAGAATTTTTTTTTTCAAAACCTTTCCTCATTTGTATTCCTGCTGTTTCCATTGTCAAAGTGGCTGAAATGGGGGGTCAGACCCCACCAGCCCGGCAGGTTTTTAAGTCCTGAAATATGCAGCATCTGTCATGTTGTTACAGCTTTTCAACTGTGGTCCTCTTATGAAATAATGAACATAAGAAATAACTAAGAGGGAACTGAACTGAACTTAAAAAATTAAAGTGATAGTGCAAATCAGCAGAAAGGGCTTACCCAGTCTCAGCCTTAAAGAATGGACAGCTCGAGAGCTCGGGCTGCAAGGCTTACTGCCAGCAGAGACCTGCGTTCAGGATGTCTGCTTTTTTGAGCTAGCAGCTGTTGATGTTTTTAACCTCTGAAAGAGGAAAATAGAGGTACAGTGTTACTGTCAGCTGGAAAGCAGGAATCTATTTTGCCCAAGTGTTAATAATTTTGATGTAATTATTTTTGCACAAAAAGATGCAGCAGTAGGCTGGTTGAATTTCTTCATGGAAAGATGAGAAAACCAGAAAAGGTGCATGTGGGCAGAGCTCCGTGATAAGGCTACTTGCCAGGGATAATGTGGCTCAGGTCCTGACTCAGCACAACTCTCTGTTACATGGTTCTGTTGCCTCTTTTTCGTGGCGGGGTTGGTTTGGGATTTTTTTCTGTGTTCTTAGGGGGTTTTCATGTTGTTTGTGGTTTTGAGGTTTTTTTGTTTTGTTTTTTTACTGGATTCTTTCACTTCTCTAAAAAGTTCAAAGTTAAATCCATTTCCTGAACAATAACATGAAAACTTCCAGAAATTCTGTGCTGGGTGTGGGAAAGTCTTAAATAGGTTTTCTTGAATTAAATAAGGGCTTTAGTCGTGCTCTGAAATGATCAATTTCATGTTAAAAAAAACACAGAGCAGGTATATGCACATCTATACATACAGGCTTCTTAAAACTGGAAATGTGGATGTAGGTGCAGGTTTTTCTAGGGGCTTATGAAGGAAGAGGGAGTCAGAAGTTCTGAAGAGCACGACCTGATAGTAGCCACAGGCAGCCCAAAGAGCAGCAGTTGTGGAAAAAAAGAGTTGTGCCAGATTTCTTCCTCTGCCCACAGTGTTGTTGAGTTCTGAATGTTGGGTTTGCTTTCTACAGCTAGAGAACCTAACAGAAAGAGTTGAATATTTTTCATGTGTAATTGGGTTTGGGTTCAAGTCTCTGCATGTGAGGTCTCAATTAAAAAAAATAGGGAGAGAACTGCCTAATTCTACTGGACATTACAGTGACTGTATGATGGAAGTTCCTGACACAAAATGCCTTTCAGCTTATCAGTTTGTCATAAATTAGAGAAGAAAAAAAAAATTGTGGGGAAGTTTAAAACTAAAATATCCCTTGTTTTCCACTACAAAACCTTTATGCTTTTTTAGAAATTTATCTCCTTCTTAACAAAGTAAAGCAAATCACTGCTTTCCCAGAATGAAATTAATGCAAAATGTTGGCAATTTTTCCCCCTGAAATGGGAGGTTTGATAATACTCCATATATCAGTGGTAAAAAAATGTTTGTAGGTCTTTTAATGATCAGTGCTTTCTCTTGATTTACTTCCTCCTCAATTTTACCAGGGTTTCTAAGTAACTCAAAGTCGACTTTGTTTCTGATCTTGGTAAATTATTGTTTGGTACAACATAACATTCAGTTTTTAAATGTTAGCTGTCACAGTGATGATGTGAATGGGGGTATAATTGCTAGAAGTCATCAGTAATACGGTAACAACCGATTTAACAAGAATCCCTGAGCCTTGAGCATATTGATTCATCCAGCACAAAAGCGTCCATTCATTTGCAGTATAGATATCTGAAATTCCATGTGCTCGAGACGTGGATATTGGCATGTAGGTACACAAGTGTAGCATCAATACAAATATGACAGTGGACCTGTGTTAGCCTCTGTTTCCGTGGTGTGTCTGAAAGGATTTGTAGCATGGCTGTAGAAGTTTTCCTGGAGGCATTGGTCTAAGTCTGAGCTTTCTCTTTTCTTTTCACTTTTCAAAAAGAAAATACATTTTTTGTTGTTTGTGGAAACACTGAAGAGAAATTGAGAAAATGGCAAATAGTAGAAATATAGTACAGCTTTGTGTACATGAAAATGAAGACTTGGTAAGATCTGAAAAGTGTTATTTAGAGAAATGGAGAACATCATTTACCTTTAGGAACAGGTAGCCTGAGCTTGCAGAGCACATAAAAACAAATCAGGACCACTGCTATTCAGAAGGATGTTTGCCATATTCAGCCATGGCTTTCATGGCAAGGAGCTCTTCATGCTTGTTTTCTCATCTTATCAGTGAGTGCTTCACTTCAAAACCACTCAAAATTCCTAGCCCCACAGTTACAGAAAGCAGGCTGCAGGGTGGTGGTGACAGGGACGTGTGGCTCTTGTGGTGAGATGCTGCTTTACTCATTAATTGTGGGTATTGGTTCAGGAGGTGATTGAGGCCAAGGTACAGCACACTGCCATTAGCTATCCTCACCAGAGAGCCAGCACCTGGGCAAGGAATCTGAGCAGATTGTTCTTACCCCAAAGTACCCTGTAGCAAACTGTTGTTTGCTTGTTTGTTTTAATTTATTTTCTCTCTTCCTTTTGTTCTGCTTTTCCCACAGGACAAAACCCTCTCACTGGGGGAAGTGGTGGCTCTTCCCCAGGCCCATTGTCAGCTCTTGAACAAGAAGGGCCCCATTTGGGCAGTATCCAGTTGGGCTTTACCTCATGCCTTCCTTGTCTGTGTCACATCCTGAGTCCTCTGGCTTCACATTTAACCATTCTTGATCTGGTTTGTTTAGGGTTTTTTCATTCCACAGCTCTTCCTGATGCCAAAACTGCTCTCTCTATCTTAAAGTCCTCCCTGGAAACCCATGTCTTTCACTGTTTTCCAACATTATTTCACAGAAGTTCTTTTTGGCCTTACCTGTACAATAAAAATCAGTGCTGACTAATGTAAGGATTTTTAGGCAGAGGTGGCAGGTCTTACACATCTTTTTATACCAGCAAGAGCTCTAGTACAGAGGCAGTTCCTGCCAGCAACAAGAACGCTTCAGTATTGTACCATTTGAGTAACAAGTGTAAAATGCATCAATCAAAGACCTGCTGTGTCTCAATCACATACTGGCCTTTATATTAATATGGTTTTAGCACAAAGATAGCTGCCATAGTTCTGGGCTTGCTTCATCTTGTTTGGAAAATTGATCAGAAGGTATTTGTTTTCTCTGCTGCAGAATGCTGTGTTCCCATATCAACTTTCCTTTCTCTGAAGCCCATTTCTATTGAGGCTTTTTTTGTGTTTATGCCATAATTTTTCTGGACTCTTCTGTTTGTTACAACTGAATTTATGTCTCAGCACTGCCTCGCTTTTTATTGTTACAGGGCTTTACAAAAGCTGCAGTTTCTCTATAATTGCTAATGAATTATGTTTTTCAAAATCATTGTGAAATGTTTTTCAGCCCTGTGGCTCCCAGCCTTAGTGTTGAATGCAGAGTATTTGAGATGGGTGAAA
Source organism: Urocynchramus pylzowi (assembly GCA_013397555.1). Lineage (NCBI taxonomy): Eukaryota > Metazoa > Chordata > Aves > Passeriformes > Fringillidae > Urocynchramus > Urocynchramus pylzowi. The sequence continues at coordinate 1,036,415 of VZRH01001001.1, read as the reverse complement.
AAAACCCTTCTGCTTTCATTGTTGGCAAATGGGAGAGAGAGGGTCCAATGTTTGCCCTGAGATGTGTTAGGTTTGATAGATTCTGGTGTTTGCATCAAGCTGAGAGGCAGGATATTTCTTCCCTCTCCAATACTAAAACCAGACATGTGAGTACTCTAGCAGTGTGTTCTCTGTGAAGCTGCATTTCATCAGTATTTAAGCTAAGTGTTTACTTTATGTCTGCGCTTTTGTATGAGGCATTGAGATACTTGGACTTTTGTTTCGTGCTTAGACATATTTATTGTTTGAAATTTTTTTTTCTTTTCTTTCTTTTTTTTTTTTTATTTTTTTTTTAACCATCTCTTCTGTTTAATTCATTTCCTTGATCCAGAGTTATGCTGCTGCTGCTGCAGGATGTTATCATTTAGCATGTGTCAGCTCAGGCTCTAATGTGCAAGAGCAATGGTGCAGAAAAACGTTCTTTCTTTGCTGAAACAGCTGAGGGGATGGTCCAGAGGTTGTGGTTTGAAACTCAAAATGAGACTTTAACTAATCTGTACCACTGGAAACTCACTGAATTGTTAGTTCCCTCAAACACTTGCTGAGGTGGTTGACACAGGAATAGGATTTTTTTGTTTCCTTATTCTGTCCTGTGGCTCGTATCTAGTGACTCATAGGCAATTTCCATCACATACCTGCATACCTGTGCTGTCTCTCTACAGGGGCTTCCCTGCTTCTTCCCCAGCACCTCTGCAGAGGCTGAAATACAGTGTGGTGGAGGACTCCAGGCAGAACTATTGCTTTCAAAGTAAATCAGACTCTTACAAGCCTTCAGTGCTCTGCTGTCTTTCAGATACATCTTTGTTTAATCATTTTAGAAGCTGGACTAGAACATGCAATGCATGTTCAGAGCAAAGAGAGAAAACATTTGGGGAAAAATTGGCAGAATTCTCTAACAGAAGTTTTCTGGTTTAGATACCTTATTTACACCTGCTGAAACGGTTTCATAAAATTATTTATACATCTGTAAGCTTTTTAGTCATCTCCTTTTACTGATTATGTCATTGTATTTTCCCAGCATTTATCTGAGTCTCACTTTGCACACTATCTGTCTGCCCAGTGAGATTAATCCTGTCTTGGGATCTGCAGAGGATTGCTTAAATTTATGATTCAAATGGATACAGCTCCTGTGGCAGAAACTGTGAAGAGGTTCACGAATTTTTAATTAGAAGGGATTAATTCAATGAATACAATTTCCTAAACTAAGTTGTGGTGTGGAGCATAGATGTGGCTTAATGTCAAAATAATTAAAATATGCACATTTCCCCTAGAATGTGTGAGCCAAACCCCAGATAACCAAGTTTCCTCTCAGATTCTCTCGTCTGCTATGCTTGTGTATTTCAGGAGCAGAACAGCAATGCCTTCAGATAGGCTCTGATACGCCTTTTGCCTGTTACATTACATACAGAACAAGTGAACTGAAGTTGTCATGGAAGGAAAAGTCCCTCATGAATTCAAAACCTGCCATTCCAGTCAGGAAATGGTTTTTCAGCTTCTTCTTCCCATGTGTTTTGTGCTTTGTACTTTCTTCCCAGTTTCATTTTTCAGACTTAGCCCATAAATGGTTGCAAAACTGTTTTGAAAATTTTTACAAGGAAAGTAGTATATAAAACGAAAATCACAATATTTAGAAACCTGCAGTAATTTGAAAAGAAAATGTATGCAAATGATCACATAAATTCATTCACAAGGTAGGCAGAAAAAGCTACCTGCAAAGGAAGCTTCTTTCTTGGTCCCTAAGGCAAACAACTAAAGGTTTGAAGCGTAAGCTACAAATCCTGCTTGTTAAGCTTACTACTACGTTTCCTTCCAAAACAAGAGATTTGTAAAAAGCATTTCCCCAACTTGCACTTCTGCACAGAGCTCCCAAGGTTACCAGTGTGGCTCTGCAGTCGCTCTCTGTGGCACCCACAGTGTGGAAGGGTTGGTGATCCCAGGCAATTCCTAAGCAGTGTGACGCCTGACATCCATCCCTTCCTCCAGCTGCTGATTAGAGCTTCTGCCAGGACCTCAGGGCCTTGTCCTGCACCCATCCTCTTGATGGTATTGGCTTTGGATGAAGGAGGAAAAAGGAAGGAAATAGGACGGCTGAAAAATAGGAGAATAAAAGGTGGGAGAAGCAAGCTGAGATTGTTTTAGGTCAGGTGTAGGTGACTTGATGGAGGAATCCCTACTTTAAATTCAGTGGACTTATTCTACAGGATATTAGCATTACTAATTTTTAAAACTTCCTCCTGGGTTTGTTACAGTATTTGAGATTCTGTGCTGTGCTGAGCTTAGACCTCAAAGGGGAGCTGGACAAGCTACTACTAAACCACTGTTCACGTTCCATCTAATGGTTTCCCTGGGGATAGGATACGATTTATGGACATCTCAGTTCCTCCAGAATCTTCAGATCTTAGTTGCTGGTTTTAATAGTGTATTGGACAAGTTCAATATGCACCAACAGTTTCTGGGTACAGGATAGGTGCCCTGCCTAGGGTCCCTTAAATCCAGAAACCATGCAAGCTAATCAGTCACCTTTAGGAAACACTGGATTTAATAGTGTAGCTTAAGGAGCCAGCACTTGTGCAGTTACTTTCTCAGATCATTGGGTTTCTTCAGAGCACTGTGTAGCATGTAGGTGATAGGAATTTTCTGGGACATCTCAGACAAGCTTTATGGGCACACATGGAGGGCAATTATCTGGGGCAGGAAGGCTGCTCGCACAGAAGATACCTATTGCCTTGATGCCTGCTTTGTCTAGACAAGAGCTCTGGAAATGCAGGCTAGGGATGTCTCTTACTGCAGCCACTGTATCTAAAAGCCCAGCCTATCCTTGGTTTCATTTTTAAGTTTTGGCTCAGAAGGATGAAAGATGTACTTTAATGAAACTAACCTTTACAAGTATTTTCTGAAAAGATCGTATAGCGTGCTAGAGAACGTGCCAACAGTACAACATTTGCTCAACCTTCTAGAATTAGCCTTTGGTAAAAAAGGGCCCTGATGGATTAAAGCCAACACAACCTGTGGATTTTAAAGTGAGGTTTAATGTGAGGTTTAATGGATTTTAACCAAAATAAATAGAATTGCTCGAGGCTGATGAAAGTTCTGTGATCTCTGATACAGATCTAAGCCAGAAGTTTAGTTGAGAGTACTATTTCCCCACTATTTTCCTTTTGTTTGTTGTGTAAATAGCAATAGAAAAAATACCATTCTGCTGGAAAGGCAGGTAGGAATATTAATCATAACAGTGTAGGACTATCAGGTGTTTTGCATTCCAGCATTGCGAAGTAGTGCTCTGGAGGAGGGAGAGGAAAGTTGTTCTTGCTTCTGCCCTCCACAGTCATATTAGTCCTATAAAACAGGTCCTGTTCTTACAGGGTGAGCTTGACAGCAAATGAGAAAAAAGAAAGTAAATAGAGTCAGTTTTTTTAGGATTAAGTTACATGGGATGCAGCTGTCTGTTCAGCTGAGTAGTTTTATGCTGAAAGTAGGAACTTTCCATGTAAGTGTAGTCTCAGGCTTCATGAGAAACTGCTCAAGCCCAAGACTTGTTGTGGGAGGCCAGGGAGCATCTTATAAATGGTAACTTACACGAAATGATTATATTTAAAAAATAAAAAGAAGAAAAAACACTTGAAGCAAAGCAGCTTTTTAAGACAACAGATAAATTATCAGGAGCTTGGGATCTAAAGGCCTGTTGGGAACATGGTGGGTTCTCCTGATTGGCATACTGAAACTGTAAAATAAAACTGATAAAATGCTCCTTTTCTAATCAGAGCAGCAGAGTATGGACAAATGAGGTGCTCATGAATGGCAGGTGTTTGGTTCGTGGAGCTCATCTTTCTCTCCCTTCTTGCAAAGAGCTAGGCAGGGCTTGGAGAGTGTCTGAGGAAGATTTGCAGCCATGTGCCTGCAGCCTCTTCCAGGTACAGAACTTAGTCAGGTTCCATTTTGACAGAACTAATAGAGAAAGAGAGGGATGCTTGGTACCAAGTAACTAGTTTCACTTCTCTTATCTGTGAACATCTCTGGAATTTCCCTGGCCTTGGTCCAGCTTCTGTTTGACTAGAGGAGTCCTGTTGGATCTGTCAGGAAGTGAACGTGATCGCCTTTTCACGTCCACTTTCACTCAAGGACTTCATTTCCCTTTTTGTGCTACAAAATCAGCAAAAGCAGATGTGCAGACAATGCATGGTCAGACAAAATTCCCCAGCAGGGCAGTGACCTGGTGTCAGCCTTGCACACGAGCAAGGACATGGCCATGAGCCATCCTGTGCCCTCCCTGGCTCCTGTGGCCAGCAGTGCAAGATGACTCAGTTGTGTGATGGCAGAGCAGGCTCCTTTGTACTCCAGATCTTGCAGACTTCCTGAGTGGGTTAGTCCAACACCACCTCATGGCAGTCAGTAGTAAGTTCCTGTTTAGTATTAAAAGGCTGCATTTCCAGAAAATTGTGCCTGATTTTCTTGTCTTTTTTTTTTTTTTTTAATTAAATCCCAAGAATGTTTTGTCACCCTTTGTGTAAACAATGGGAATAGGAAGTACAATTTCACAGAGATAAGAGGTTTACATGTAGGCTGAGGAATGCATGAACAAGAAGTCCTTCAGTACTGAGAAACAAATCCATGTCATTTTTTTTTTCTTGAAGCGTGTACACCACTGCTTACCCAGCTGTGATGATTAAGTTATGAAATTCACTTTGCAATAACTTCACAAGGGCTAGGGCTGGCTGAGAATAAAGTAGGAATAAGTAGTTTACCCCATGATTTCATGGGAAGATCCACCAACAAAGTGTAGTTCTCAGTACTGATGACTGTATTGTCTTCTTCCATTCTAACTGGAGTTTTCCCACTAATTTCAGGTAGACATGTTAATAATACGTGCCTTTTAAGCAGTTGGCTTGCAGTCTTCAATTAGATACCACCAGTGGGACTCCCTCATCTAACTTGAGGTAGCTGAAACCTGTCAGGCAAGTTATTCTGCAGGAGTTTCTGTGTCTCCCCATCAACTGCAAAGGGAGCCTGGATTATTGAGTTCTGGAGTAGATGGTTATATCCTAGATGTTTGTAGAAAAGTGGTTTGAACTCCATACTGTTAACATGTTTCTGTGTGAGAAGCAGATCTTGATGAAAGGTATCTGCATTCTCTCAGTATTTTTTCCTCGGAGAATTTTCTTTTAATGCCAAATTTTTCCTGAAGGTAATTTCTTGAAAATTGCACTTGAACTTATCTAATAAATTGTGTGGTGATCTAGTGAAAATAAAACACTCCTCATTCTATTTTGTTTTGAATTACTTCTGCCTGGCAGCTTTACTTTCTGTATTCTGCGGTGGTAAGTATGAAATTAGCTGTTTTACTGGATTATTCGGAATATATCCTGAAAGCAGTTCTTTCTAGAGTAGTTATGGTTTCCTGTATGAACTGTTTTGAAATAGTTCTTGGTTCTGTTACTCTCTTTTCCCCTTTTCTCCCCTTCATATTTCTTCTTTCTGATGTTTGGATATTTCATTAACTTGATATTTGTTGTATTTTAGGAGAAACCTGATACCAGCCCCACATCTCTACAGCTGCGATCCCAAATTGAGGTAAGCACTTAGATTTTGATCATCCTCTTTTGTTTGCTTGTTCTTTGATTTGATGTTCTGCATAAATTGGGAAAAAACTTCTCTAGTGTCTGCTCTCAGTGCTGCATGTCTTCTCTTGCAGGAGTCACTTGGTCTCAGCAGCACTGCATCAACACCTGACACTGAAAGAAAGTAAGTGAATGCACAGGAAGTGAGAAAGGAGGGAGGGGGAATTTGGTACGTTTTCTTTTTCCTTGGAGTAAATTAATTTTTGATTGTACTTATGTACCGAGATTTCAGATCCCAACACCATGAATGAAGCCTGTTTTGGAACCTGCTCCTTCTCTTCCTCACTTTTGGCCTTCTATTATTTTGGGTTTTTATGTCAAGGGAGGGTTATTGTTTCTCTTTTCTGTGAGTACTTGGGGTGTGCATACACCAAGATAACTGGTAGTCATTTCTGAGGAACATCAGTGGTTTCACATTCTCTGCAAATTATGCCTGCTTTAAAAATTACTGTCTTTGACTGGACCTAAATGCAGCCAAAAAAAGATAGGTGAGGGGAAGGGAGAGTTACAGGCTTCCATCGTGTTCCTTTTCCTGTGCACTCCTGAGTTTGTAACTGTGCTTTTGAAGAAGGTGCCAAGGGCATGAAGTACTTAAAAACAAGTTAAAAGGAGCTTTAATTTTAGCATCCTTAATGAAAACCTCTCTGTGAGGACTGAGAGGGTTTCTGTTTACTGTCACCTCCTGCTGCAGTGTGTGTGCTTTGTTTTCTGTGCCTCCTTCCTTTGATCCCAAGATCTTGGATCCCTGCTGCTGAGGGTAACGTGCAGTGGTGCATGAAGACAGCTGACACTGTATGTCCAATTGCCTGCACTTCCATGGGGTAGTGCCGGCTGGACGAGTTCAGAGGGACTACATGGAATCCATTTGTGATGGGACATGCTTTTGTAAGGTTTTACAGTCCCACATTTGAATATCCTCGAGTGATTCATCACTGGGCAGTAAATAGGAAGGTTTCTTGCTTTTGCCAGTTCAGTAGAAGGATTGTCAGTCCCAGAGCACTCTTTGGTGGATGTGGTGTATGGGACTCTGCTGGGCACTGACCAAATAGAAGTCAATTGTATGGTAGTGAACAACTGCTTAGGGGCTTCCTTTGGGTTTGTCTGGAAGCTGATTCATGCCAAAGGTCTCAGAACATGATATATTGTCTTTTAGAGGTGCCTTCTCTTGCTTCATCAGAGAGAAAAGCAGAGGTGGTTTGCTTGAGGTAGATGCTCATTTTCAAAACAGCCTAAGACAGATAAGGTGAATTACCTTATTCTCACCAACCTAAGACAGATAAGGTGAATTACCTTGGGTACCATCACTGTCCCCATATTACATGCTGGTAAAAGAGAAGGCCTAGAAGTCTTAGGGTTTAATGCTTTGTGCTTCCGATACTCATATATGGAAAAGAATCTTTGAATGATACGTGGCTGTCAACATTATAATGAAACCAGAAGTGCCAAGCAGATGGGAGCTGTAATCTGGGAAGTAAACCTGCAAGGTTATCCTATAATCATACAACTTCTCTCTCAGCCTCAAAGCACTTTACCCATGGGTAAACATCATAATCCCACCTCAGGTAATAATGAGATGAAGCTCTTGCAGGAGACCAGCACACAACTCAGAAAAAACTCCACTTACCAGTTCTAGCCAGCTTCCTAAGTTGTAGGTGTTCTACCACAAATAACTAAATGAGAAGACATTATCAGCAAAAAATCTCCTGAGTGACTCCTCTGAGACAGCCCATTTATCTCACTGAAAGGAAATTATATTATCTTAGTTCAGATGAAAGGGACATGTGATTTTTATGGACCTTTCAAGAATGGAAGTGTGCCATTTGAGGATTTGTAGAACAGTGTATGTGATTAACCTGATCATATGTATATTAAACTGGTGCTGGACAGGTTGTGCCAGATACTTGCACAATAAGAAGCAAGGCCATGTAACACATGATAATTGGACAAGGTATTGAAAATAATAAATTTTATCTGCTCAGTACTGTACAAATTATTGAAACCTGAAATTATACAAGTCTGTGCCTATTTGCGACAGCCTGCCACATCAGTGTTGGCTTCACCCTCTAGCCTGGAAGGCTGAATTGTCACAAAAATCACCCCTTCCAGGGAGGCAGGGTTCATAAAATTGATCTGCAGGAAAATGACCAGTTGAAGCCTGTCCAATACACCTGTATTTGCTACTAACATGCTGAATTTGATATTTTTCAGGGAAGGATGTTGTGTTGGCCCCAGGGATTCTTGTGGTGTTTAGTATATGGCTTTCATCTGAATTTTCTGTGTGGGCATGCTGCTAGATATGGAAGCTTGTCCCTTTGGGGACGCAGTTTTTATGTCACTCTCATGCTGCATGAAAGATGTGTGGTAAACCTTATACAAAACTTCTTTTGTTTGTTGTAAGAAGACTAGTTTGCCAAATATGAAACTTGTTGCAGATGTGCATTGGTTTCTCATATTGACAAAAAATTTGGGGGACGAAAGGAAAGATTTGTTCAAAACTCAACATGCAGACTTTCAGGAGCTGGAAAAAGTGATTTTTTGAGTACTCTTCCACAAATAAGAGCTTATCCAAGAATAGTTATAATTCTACATATTGAAAATCTAAATGTTTTCCTAGGGTGAAATGAGTTGTTTCTGGTCTGGTGTTCTGAGCAGGTTGCTTTAGAAAATAAGGGCAGTCCCAAGGAAAAAAATCTCTACTAAAATCAGGAGAGAGCTAGTGTCTGGCTGGAATATGGTCACTCTCAGAAGCTCCCTCTCCCAGCACTGCTGCCGGCACACCCTACAGCTTAATGCTACCAAAGTCTAAAATTTTAAAATAACACATCTGGATGGTTGTTTAATTTGCCAAGGTTTAGACATTCCAGACAGAAAGAAGCTTTGAGGGAACCTGGGAAGAGCAATGTTTGCTTTAACCTGGTTTGGTTTTCCTTTTCTGTGCTGCTCAGTTGGAAGAGAGAGCCCAACAGGCTCCACTGTACGCCACACAGAAAACAGATTAACCTTGGTGGTCTGTGGAAGGAAAAAATCCTGTTTGTGTGGACAAGAAGTGTATGTTCAGTCTTGCCTTGAGTCTTATTAACCCTGCTGCCCAGTCTGGTGTAAAGTCAGTGCAGAATTAGTCAGTGCCCTCAGTCCAGCAAGTTGCTCAACAAGTATCTGTCTAGTGAGTGATGTGCTCTAACACAGATGAGCAGCAGCAGAACTTGTAGGCAGGCAAAAGGGATTAAGTGAGCAGAAGTGTTTGTCACTGTGAGTCATTGCCATCACCCCCCCACCCCCTAAGGCATTTGGGGCAATACTGCCTTCACTGTTGCTAGCAGCACTGTTCCTGTTAATTAGATGAAGCTACAAAAAAAGACTGCGTATGTGAACCTGCTCGGTGCATTATATGTGCCCCACCAAATATGCCTTTTGTTTGATTGTTATGACAAAGAAAAAAAAATCTTCACTCAGAGGCAAAACCCCCTGAGATTTATGTGAATAACAGCAAGGGTACTGATGTGGCCTGAAAAGCTAGCCATAAACAACAGAAAACAAAGTCATGTTTGTTCAAGCTTTGCTTCACAACTGCTCTGGTTTTTTGGCCTTACTGGAGTTCCTTCTGTAAATTGAAACAGTTTGCCAGGTTTCTAAGTTATGTCATATTCAGCAACTAATGCAGAGCATGGAATGAGGTGTTTGTAGCTTTCTTCTCTGAATAATAAATTTCACTTCCCTCTGCCCTTTCCAAGATTTCCATCTTTTAAACTGTGGTCTTGCTGACAGTTGTGGTGCTAGTCTAACTTTGCCATTTCTCAGTGTGCCTTCAGTAAAGTGGCAACAACATCTTCAACAGTGATATTATTAATTTTAAACAAAAATCTCCCCAGAACCACAGGTGCTTCTATACAGACACATTGACTTCTGCTTTTGCTGGAAGACTCATTAGTGTAGAAAACATGCAGTAAATATGTTCTTTAGCAATTACTGTTATTTCTCTGACCCCATACCATGTTCATCTGGGGATGTATTGTATATACAGTTCCTATTATTTTTAAGAGATGGCAACACCCCAAGGATGTTTACTGAGATAGGGGACTGAGCAGGGTTTTCTCATAATTGTAAACAGAGCATTTAAACAATGTAACCCAACTTTTAGCCTGTTCCCATTTTTGAGCATTCAAGTCTACCTGACAGACTGATGAGCTCTGCATGTTTGCCAGGAAATCCAGGTTAAACCCAGTCCCCTGAACTCAGGCTTCTGCATCCTGACTCTCATCCTGTTTTTAGAAGAACTGGGGGGATGTTGCAGAAAGGAAGTTGTGTGTTTTCCCTCTTTGGAAATAGATCTGTTTGCTGTCACTGTTTGCTCCATCAGCCTTCAGGCTGTGTTTCAGATGTGGTGTATCTGAGATCTGCTGGGAAAGAAAAGGAAGTGGGTAAGAGACTCAGGAGCACTGCATACAAATAGGATGAGGTACAGACATTCCTATAGACTAATATTTTTCCTAACACCTAGAGAAAGAAAGGATGAAAACAATGCATGAGGTAAAAGTTTTGTCGTGGATCTGATGTTTCAGTCATTCCCACCACCTTTGTGTGGCAGTGGGTGTTATGAATTGTCAGCTCCTATGTGGATCACCTGCACTTTCTTGAACTGTACCATTCAAGTGCACTCCTGACCAGTAAATGGTCACCCTTCATATCAAGTGCCACAATTCATCCTGCTGTACTCCTCAGGCTGTGGCTCAGTACAGTTAAAATGTTCTTGACCCTGTGATACTCAAGACCTAAATCGGAGACTCTGCCAGAGCAGGGAACTGGCCAGAAACATACATGTCAGGCAGAAGGAGAAAAGGAGGCATGTGTGGGGTGCAGGTGACACGGGGCAACATTGCTCAGGGGCTTTGCATTCCCCCTGCATGGGGGAGCTGCTGTGCCTCTGGCAGCTGTGCCTCAATCCCTACTTCAGCTGCTCCTGAGGGCAGTGCCTGTCACCCTGTGTGTGTGCAGGATGCACCGAGCCGCTCACGCGTGCCGCTGGTGCAGCTCGGCCAGATCTCTGGTGGCTTGTTGGGAATGTCACGGCAGGGGCTGTGGGCTCCTCGGGCGTTACGGCGTTCTCCGAGGCTGTTAGCAGGCAAGCAGCGAGGCCACAGCACAAGTGGCTGCTGTCTGCATTGAATCTGTTGTCACTGCAGGAGACACAATTGACTGAATCTGGTTTTAAGAATTTTCTGCAATGAATGTGCCATAATACAGCCATTCCAGTGTCCCATGGTATAAACTGGAACTCCGTATCAACCTAAGGCTGGAGAGAGCCTGCATTTCAGTGTTCCTATTTTTCACATTGGTTTTCAGTGAAAGCTACAAAAAGGTTCATCCAAGCCTCAATTCTGCCCCCTTTGGTACACTCATCTACTGGCCTTTGCCAGTAGTTTTTAACACTTGATTCCCTAGTCTTCTTTCCCTGCAGCATCCAAACTGCAGGTCAGGATTTGAATGCAGGAGGTTATTAAATCATCCCTCCAGGTCATGGATGGGGGTTTTTAATTCTATCAGCTTAGATTCTGGCAACTTCTCAGATTGCCCAGATTAATTCTGGCAGGTATTTGTGAGCTCATCTTCGAAAAGAGAGGAGTGCAGGTCTGAAAGAGGATGTAAGGCAGAGAGAGGGCAAAAACTTTGAACAAAGCGAAAAAACAAACAAATCCCCCAAACTGAGGTGGCTAAAGGCTGCACTTAATTACTAAGAGAATAAATTCTTCCTTTTGGATAGTTTAAAAATGGAAAAGAATATTGGAAAAAAAAGGAGTAAGAGCTTTTTTTACTTGAGATGTTTGAACATAAGATACATTTTTTTTATACCCTGTCCTTGCAGGAATTGAAAAAAATCAGTGAATGTGTATGGCCCTGTTTTCACTTGTTTGAGGCCTGATTTAGTCAAAGGCAAATTATTCATGCTGCCTTTAAACAGCCTCCTCAAGAGAAGTAGGGCAGGAAACTCCCACAATAACCCACACAATGGGAGTGAGAAGCCAGCCAAACGCTGCCTGGGACACGTGAGGAGGGAAACCAGTGTTCCTTTGAGCAGCTGGAAGAAGATTTCAAGCCTGGTAATTTTGTACAAGGAAGTATGAAGGGCACATTTCACGAGAAAGTCTGACTTGTCACAGCGAGTTGAGATGGCACGTAGTGAACAATACACAGAGAGGAGAGAAGCATTGCCTGCAGCGTTGGGCCCTGCTCTTTGCTCTTAAAGAGTTTTTAGCTGGCAATTATCTGCCCCTTGGCTGGGAGCAAGTATTCTGTTATTAAATACATGATGTACCCCCGTCTGCCTGCTGCCAGTCCACGGACCGAGCCCGTGGGACCAGTGCAGTGGCTTCCATGCTGGTGATGCTACAGAGTACACATACACACGCACGGCCCACAAGCAGCTCAGTGTTTGTTTCCACTGAGAAAGTTTTGACCTGCTTAAAGAGCCATTGCTATGGAAACCTAATGAGAAGATAATTGAATGAAACCTCTTTCCTTTCCATCCCTTTCTCACACTGGTGCCAGCAAGGTCAGAACCTTGCAGGCCTCCTTTCTCTTCAGGTTCATGCAAATTTGATAAAAATACCAAAGGCCCATTTTCTTCCCTGTGCCAGCTCCAGTTAGATAAATTACCTTGTATTCAGTCAGGAGCAGTTACAAGTCTGTCAGTTTTTCATTCTAATTATGTAAGTGGGCCATTTCTAATGCACACGGATAACCAAATGGCTTTGCAGCAGAGCCAGCATGGGCTTTTGCACTGGTTTATTCACCGCTCTGAATATGCATAAATTTCATATACTAAAAATCCCATCTAAACCATTTTCCACAGTGTAGTATAAATAATCATTGGTGAGGAATGAGAGGGGCGCTATCAGTTTATCAAAGATGATAACAGTAGTGGTTTTATCATCATATGGTGCTATGCACCTGTGGATTTTATGGCCCATAACTGAGACGTGGACATTTGTTAAAGCACATCTGCATTTAAAATAGAAATGCCCGTCATTCTCACTTCCCATATTTGTTCTGTTTTGAGAATGATGAGATTTCAAAAATCAACAGCCACATTCATGAAAGTGTGTGGTGTCATTTGTTTCTTTTCCCAGTTCTGTGGAGTACCAGCACGTTCCTAGTGCACGTATGACCGTGTCTCTTGTGATATCAACCACTCTCTATGAAAGATTAGCCCCAGTGTTTTTCTGTCTGAGATCAGAATCAGTCAAGAGTTAACTGGAAAGCTGTAGCCTAGTTAAAACCAATCTTAATAATCAGACATGCTTAGTTGGCTTGTGACCCAAATGTGTGTCTTGGGTCTTCCTTGCACACTAAGTTTTGGAGACCACCTCCAGATTTCACAGGTATTGCCTAGGTGTAACAGTGTTATCCCCACTGCAGCACTTTTATGGAAAGATAGATTCAGAGACCATTTTAGATGTCAGGCTTTGACATTGCTCTTACAAAGCCCCCAGGCTGCGAAACAAGAAGCAAAAGTGCCCTCCAGAGGCAATCCTTATGGCGATGTCTGGTCTGGTCTGGTCTGGTCTGTTTAAGATGTCTGGTCTGGTCTCTTATCTTTCAGGCAGCCTCCTGTAAAAGCAGTTAAATAAGTTTTTAAGTTCTTCTCCCTTTCTCTACCTACTGTTGGCAGTTTGTCCAAATAGTTAGGAAATGTTAGCTTCTCTTTTCTATTTTTTTCCAGCATGTGTCTGTTTGTTCTTGTGCCTGATTTATTAATAGGCAGTAAGTTAATCTTCTTGCAGCTTTCCAATTTGACAGGCAAAACTTTTCTAAGATCTTTTTTGTAAGATCAGTTGTTCAGTTCCCTGTTTATTCAAACAGCTTTCTCTATACCACATCTAGTTTGAATTTATCTTTCCTGAGCATGAGTAATGATGTTTGTTATGTTACAGCCATTCCCATATATATTTGTTCTTTGTATTCTTCATACTGCCATTGGAATTTTCCATCCTTATACCTTTTAGGATTAATATGTAGGTTTTTTCTCAGTCATCCTTTTCCACCTGTATCCCCTAGTACTCTGTCATTTGCAGACCTGCAGCATTTGAAAGACTGACTTTTGTGTCTGTCCTGTTTGTGTACTTGAACAAGTTAATGTTGAATGTAAACTCATTTCTGTTAAGCCAGTCTTTCTAATCAGCAAGTTCCTGGTCCAGATTCTCTACTCTAGCTGTTGCTACTAAATTTTGTGTCACTGATCACTGAGTGGCCTGATGTAGTTTACTAAATTCTGCTCAAACCCATCAACTCTCTAAGGCAGTAATATTTGAGTACTCTCAAAAGTAGCTCCATTTCTGTTTTGGGTTTTTTGAGGATTTTTATCATTTGTTTATTTCAGCACTTTGGCTTGAAGAGGTGCAAAGTACTGGCCTAGAGATGGTTTGGATTTGTGAGATTAATGAATTAAAGTTTTGACCCCATCTTCTGCCCGCTTCCAGAGATTATGGGTTGATAAGAAAATTCTCCTTCCCTCTGGCTGTAAATCTTGTTTTGTTCTTCATTGTGTGAACATATACCCATACATTTCTTCTGCTTTATGTGGTGACAGAGTACATTTCATGTGAAAGCTTGCTAATGAAGTTGTACATCAGACCACAACAAAAATGAAGGCCTCCATGGTGGAGTAATGGCATTTGGCTCCCTTTCAGACACACAGTGCTGAAACTTCTGCCAAGTGTCACTGCATCATTAACTTTCAGTACAAGTTATCAGTCTATGAATGGAAGAACACAAATCACTTTCAGTGCACTTCGCGCTGCAGATTTAACAGAGTAAGGGAGTGTAATTTGCAAATCAAACATACAGCGACACCAAGGTAGTTTGGAGTTTTTCACTAGATATCTAGGAAGTAAAATGCTTGATTGATTTCACTGAGGATTTTTAAGCATCGGAATTGTCAGGTGGAACTAAAAAGCAAGTGCCTTATCGGGCACTATGTGGTAAGTTTTGTTGGTATTTCCATCTCTTCAGAGCAGCTGTTAGCATTTTCAAGGTCAGCCCAGGCATGGAAGATTTCCTCTTGAAGGAATGCGTGAAATGATAATTGGAATTTGCATCCTCTGATGAAACTCAGCACAGTTCTTAAATCATTTGCAAATGAGAAGGTGGTCTGCTTGCTGTGGATCCTGCTTTTTTCCTTACCCCCTCTGGTTCAAGCATGTCAGATGTTTGCTCCTACCGCCCTTCCCCTTCTTTAGAGGCCAGCTTATGATGAGTTGATGGCCTCAGGCTAACTCAAACTGAACAGATGTCCACATCACAAATGTTGCCACTACACCTGCTGCTTACTTGCATCGTTTTTGGCAACTGTGCAAGAGAAGAAAAGGATTAAAATGGATTTGGAGGCCACAGAGCACAAGAGACTGCCTCTCCACTTTAAGGGTGATTTCACTAGTGAGGCAGAGTTCTGATCATTACCAGCTTTCATTTTCTAAGGATGGTGATTTGGTACATTTCATGGATACTAAATTAATTTAAAATAAATAGAATAACTGCTTGATGGGTGGAGTCCATGCTCATCTTCAAAACATGTAGCGGATTAATTCTGTCCATTCTAACAGAACTTGGCTTTCATAAAAATAAAAATCTTCATACACAAGTCCACATACTTTTTTTATCTGATTATATCTTTATTTAGAAAAATACTTGCTGACAACTTTACTTTGAAGTGTCTGGATTAATTCCTGGCCCTGTTAAAGGGCTTTTCCTGGAAATTTTTATCCAGAAAGTACGGGGTTTGTACTTTTCCCCTTCAAGAGTAAACACCAGCAAGGAAGACACTAAATGTCTCCCTCCTTCTGGTGCACTAAAAATTTGAAGTTTGTTTGCCTCAGTTAGTTTGCAGTTTGTGCTGGATTAAATTTCTGAGCAGTCTGAGTTTTAAAGAGGTTGTATTTCAGAGCTTCACTATGCCAGACCCTCCTTGTCTAGATGAATTATTGAATCACACTGAAATTTCGTACTGTCTCGTTTCCCCTTTAATGATACCCTTGCAAATTGATGCACATGTGTTTCCTGCTTATAAGATGTTGGCCAGTAATTGCTTGAGTCTTCTAAACACCGACCTGGCTTGAACTATAATTTCCCTTCAAGTGGTTTAGTGAATCGATCAGAAACTCTTTATTGCCCTCTGCTGGGGGTCTGCTGGAGAGAGCTAAAGGAGCCCGTGCAGACAATGTGCCTGGACAGCAACAAGAGAGTGTCATGTGTGTGTTACTATATGGCCTCGATCAGGGATCGGTTTGCCTTGAGGTCTCCTTGGTGCGCTGTGGCGAGTGCGCTTCCATCCCGCACGGCTGCAGCACAGCCGCCGCACAATGGGACGTCGGCGTGTCACGGGGCCGAGCCCGCAGCCAAGGCACTGCAGTGGTGCTTTGCACATGGAGCCTCCAGCAAAGCCCTTGATGCTGGCAGAAGTCATTTCACTGCCTTGCTGCAGTGTGGTTAAATGGCAGTTCCCACAGGAAGGCTTCAATGGATAACGCAAGGTTTGGTAATTTCTGTTAGCTCCATTTATGCAGACAGAGAAAAAGGCAGTGAAGCGGGGTGATGTTTGTCTCATCAGAGATCCCACAATGAACTGTTGGCACTGAGTTGGAATCCATTTTGGAAAACTGGTTCAGTGAACATGAAGACCAAGAACAAAGGATATATTTGCTATTTTAGTGGGTTGTTTGCAAAGCCCATGTGCTGGACTTGGCCAAGTCTCTCCTGCTAGCTTTTGAGGAAGGGAGCACACACTGGTGAGAAAGCACACAGAAGGAATTTGGGAGAAAGCTGTAGTCTCCAGACAGTTATGGTTGCACTTCATAGGGTCTGGACAAACTTTCTCCACCTTGTGTTTAAATCTCTACTACTGTCTTCTACATGGCTTCTGGAGGTGTAATGAGCACATACTTACACAGATTGTCAGATAAAAACCAAATAGGTTGAAAATTGATGTACAGCTAAACAAGTGCAGCATTCCAGTTCTACAGTTTCTAAGGCAGCAAAATTACTGTTTTGCAAATGCAAGTGGGGAAACTATGTGAATAGTTGTTTTTCTGAGGAATCCTTGGACTCCTTTGCCTTAACCGTTGGTTTTTGTCAGTATATATTTTTCTATGCTGGTCACAAAAGGCACATTTCAGAAGGAAACTCAGTTACTGTGGTCAGACCAGTAGGTTCAGTTTTCGTTTCCAAGTTGCTGCGTTGGGAAGAAAAGGGAAGAGAAAACAGCTCATGATATATTGTTTGGAAACTATAATTTACTGTAACCAGACAACTCCCCTGAAATGTGAAAAGCCTGCATCAATAAGTCCATTTCTCTTTTGTGTCCTAGGCTCTCCATTCATAAATCAAGTTCAGAAGAAGGCTCTGTAGGTCAGTATATTTCATTTTATTTGATACTCCTATGGAATTCTTAAACAGCTTTTGAGTTTTGCTTGTGCTGGGGTGTGAAGAGCTGGCAGAAGTCAGCAGCATTTGTGTGTGTGGAGGGCTAGTCTCAGCAGCTTTCAGTTTGATGCTGAGTGTCTCAGTGATCACTAAAACTGCCCAGCCAGCATTGTCATGTGATAAATATGCATCTTTTGACTTGCTGTATTGAATTGAAAATGTTTGCATGTTAGATCACTGCTAGCCTGTCCTTTTGTATTCCAAAAATTACCACTACCAGTAAATAATGGGGGTTCCTTGTTATTTTTGTTTGTGTCATGCCAGAGTCTCTTTCTTTGTTTCTGAAATTGCTTATTGGAAAAGAAAATAAATTTGGGAGGTTTTTCTTTTTTGTTTCCTTTTAATGCTCTTCTAGGGACATGTCCACACAGTCTAAACTTAAGCAGTATTTCAGAGAGTCAGGAAGCTCAGCTCTAGGTCATCCAGAGCAAGATCTGAAATACTAACAGCTCTTTGTCAGTAGCATTTCTGCCAGATCAAGCACAGTATGTTCATTTATAGGTGCCATAAACTTTATAACATGTGCCCTGGTTAATTCAACAGAACACAGATATATATGCCCTACCTTGAGCTAGGTCCTATTTTTCTTTCTAGAGCAAATTATTTACTTTGAGGTCATCGATCCATATGGAAATCTGGTACTTGTGGACATGGAGACCCAGCCTTATACAGTCCAGGCATACAGAGAGCAAGAGTCAGGTGTAGCTGGTGATCTCATGCCAAGTAGCAGAACGTGTGTGTGTGTGTGCATGTGCATGTATATTTGCTAATTATTTCATTTCTTCATAGATATGCACAGATATAATAGAAAATCACTTATCTTGGCTGTGGCTTGGGCTGCATAGTTGTGATTCAGTTAAAGAGAATAAACCAACAAAATACCTCAAAAACACTTCCAAACTTGACATCAACAACTCAACAGACATCAAAATTAATGTAAAATATTTTCTGTTCATAATCCAAAATATGTAAGCTATGTCCATATTTTGGCTTATCTCCATTCTCTATAGCATTGGCAATTATAAAGTAACGTGCATTACCCTGAAATAGTTACATCAACATAGCTCTAGTATGAAATAAATCAAGAAAACCAGAAAATTTGAGGGTTTTTTATTCTTGTTTCTGATTTAAAAATGCAATGTAATGTTTGAAAGCTTCTCTAGAATTTACTAACTAATGTTTCTTTCTAAAATTATTTGTCCCTTTCCCCTCATCTTCCCACTCCACTTTCCTTTTAGGGAAAACAGACTGGAAAAAGAAAAATAAGTTTTTTTGGCAGAATTTCCGAAAGAACCAGAAAGGACTAATGAGGCAGACTTCAAAAGGTAAAGCTTTTTCAATAGTGCACATTCTATCCATATAAAATGTAAGGAGCCAGCATCACAAAGGAATAAAATACATTTGTAATAATGTGGCAGCTGGGGTCTGTGGCTCTGGAAGTGTCACAGGTTTGGTTCATCATGACAGTGCTCAGAATGACAAGTCAAATTCTTGAGACAGCAGACACGAGGCTGGGCTGCCTTTGGTCCTGCCTGTCAGTGATGGCACACATGTAAAGTGATGCAGGTAATATATAAGTAATAGATGTACCCAAACAAGATGCTTTTTTTTTTCCCTTAGTCCTGACTTGGTAAGAGAAATACTGTTCTGTTTAAATTAGAAGGATATTTCTCTTTTCTTTGGCGTTTTGTTACTTTGACCTGTTTGCTTTAGGCTTGAATCCAGCCTGTCATTGTAGAAGACACTACAAGAAGGAGCAGTAAAAGTGTCTCTGGTGACCAGTACAAATGTAGGATTGATTCCATTTAAAGTGTCAGGTGTCTTTCTCTAGTTCTTCTGCAAAAGATGCAGCTGTGGATTGCATTATTTCTCTTCACACAAAAAATTTCTGTTTGCCCATGTGTATCTGTTAGCTTCTTATGTTGCAAACAGATGCTTCTCTATGTCTCTCTGTGTTCAGGTAGATTGTGAAGGGTGACAGGAGCCCATTAGGTAGGTCCAAAAGGGACACACAGTTAAGTGTGGGTCCTTGCTGGTTCTCGAGGCAAGTTCTGAGTGTCTGTGCTGACATGCCAAGCACATACCAGAAGGAAAGGTAATTGAGAGTGCAATACATCTGGCACCATGTGCCAGCTTGGTGGGTGATTAGCTAGTCTGGATAGATCACAAGCAGTGACCAGTCCACAGCAGAGAGCTGCAAGGACCCAGCACACCATTCCTGAACAGGCAGTTGATTCCAGTACTCCTCAGGGCTGAGTGCTTGACTCTTCCAGTATTAGCACTTCCTCTTTTAATTCTTGTCTTTAGGGGTCAGTAGCCACGTGATGATAGTCAGTTTTTATTTCTCCTTTTTGTGCTTGCTTGCTTTCAGTATCAAAGTAGACTTCATTTTTTAGTTCTAAATTACTTGCTTTTATTGCTCAGTTACTTAAAATCATTCAGTTCTTGGAAATCATACCGTGAGCCTGCTCTGGGGAAGGTCTGTTTCTGGCCAGTCTACGTGGCAACCAGATTTTAGAATACTGGGTTAAATCCACTTTCAATGTACCCTGCCCTGTGCATGAATTCTTACATGTGCTTAAAATATTTGTGCTTTTTTTGTGCAGGAGAGGATGTTGGTTATGTGGCCAGTGAGATCACAATGAGTGATGAGGAGCGGATCCAGCTGATGATGATGGTGAAAGAGAAGATGATCACCATTGAGGAAGCACTTGCTAGGGTATGATATGTGCATACTTCAATCTCCTTGACAAACATGTTTTAGAATGTAAGATGTATCAATCTGGAGTTTTACTTCATTCACAAAACATAGGAGAAGGTGGAGACTGTTTGCCCCATTGCAATGGTAGCATAAATTAGATAGGAATGCCTTTGTTAATTGAGAAAAGTGAGATTTAGCTCAACCAGAAATCGATATCCAGTACGTGGTAAATTGAGTCCTAAAAGCATTGCTTCTCTCCATTAACAATAAAAGATACTAATCAGAGAAAAGATTAAGTGTAGACTTTTTCATTGCAGCTGTCTGAAGTGAGGGAGAAGAATCTCTCTGACTCGTACTAGCTCTTATTGATTATGTTCATAGGTTTGTTTAAGTACCAGTAGAAATGCTGGTTTTGCTGAGCTTGCCTTACTCAATTCAGAACATGTATATTTCTTACAATTTTCCTTTAAGCTAAATTTTTTATGCTTATTTCTTAGCCAAAAAGGTGATGTTTTGCTTTAATAACATTCAGGAAAACATATTCAGCCATTTTTGGCATATGTCATTATGTCAGATGTAAAACACAGATATGGTTCTTTTATAAGTGAAGTGGCTGTCACAAGTGTTTCTTTACAAACTCCTAATGTTAATAAACCACAAGAAAAAGAACTATAAAATACTGCATTTGTGCAGCAATAGGGCCAAGGTTTTAATTGCTCAGGAGCCAAAAGAGGGTTAAAGTTTCAACACAACCTTTGTGTAAAATACTGTGATGGAACACAGGATGTTCTGTATGGGCTCCATTAGAGAAAGCATAATTTAGATTGGTTGGCAGTCAGATAAATATCTTTACTGACATACTACATCGTGAAATAGATTATTGTGGAATATAAATTTATGTTTTGTCTGAATAAAATTTTGCTTAGCTGGAAATCATGTAATGAAAAAATGCAAGATTTTAAAATTACTGTGTTGGAATATTGGGAATTATTTTTCTTCTCTGCTGTTAAAGTTTTTTGGGGTGAAAGCGTTGTACCTAATCTGATAATTCATATATGGACTAGTAGAGTTTCCCTCTAGTGGTCTGAGCTAATAGCAACAGCCTTGTTTTTTTAAAATATCAGTTCTTGATCCTTACAACACTTTGACTCCTGTAGTATTGGTATTGTCTGAAGCCTTTTATTGGACAATGGAGATTTTTTTTTTTTTTTATTACAAAGGATGGTTCCTAGTCTTTACTGCAGATCATTTTCTTTATGAAGGAAATTGGCAGGTCATTGTGATTTAGTCTGTCCATGGTAAACTCTGCCTCTGAGATGGGAACATGTAATTTATGTTTTACCAACAATAGGTCATCAAATTTCAGTATTTACAGATCATTTCCTTCTAAGAAAAAAAACCCCAACAACTCATTTTTCATACTTCTGATTGTTGGACGATTTATTTTGAATAAGTAATGTGTGCAATCGAAAAATTCAGATTTTCCCAGATCTACAAAAATACAGAGGGGAAAAAATGAAATTACATTAACTCTTGCTATTGTAATGAAGATTGATCTCTTCTTGTCACTGGAAAATGTTCTTTCTGTCTTTTCAAATTTCAGCTGAAAGAGTATGAAGCCCAGCACAGGCAATTGAGCTCTGTAGATGCTACAGAATGGCCTGATGGTTCTTACTCGACACTTGATGGGTCTTCCAATTGTAATGTGAGTACCTGTCATTGTGATATAGCTCCCCAGTGTAATTTAATATTTAAATTCTTCCATTGAAGTACTGAAATATCCTGATTTACCTGGCAATTTCCTTAATAGCAAATGTATCACTGACCTTGTGATGTTCTGTTCTGTCTGCAGAGAATCTTTAATGTGCATTTTAAATCTTCAAGATCTGTTGTCATAGACTTCAGTAGTCTTATTGTATAATCTCTCTCTTTTTTTTTTTTTTTTTTTAAATCTCACCCCTTTGTCACTGAGTTTTTGAAACACAAGTTGTCCCAGGCAAAAATCCCCCTTGTTTCAAAATGCACAGAAACGGGCTTTTAGGTCATTTAGAGGGAAGTTGTTGATTCACCAGTAGAGTTTCTCAGGCTTTTCTAGCCCTTGTTGATACATTCTAGATGAGGATGTGGCTAAGTCCTAGCTGCCTGCTGCCTTCAAACACTTCTGTCTCTGCATTTGCAAACTCACAGCCCAGAGTTAGTGGCATTCGTCAGATCCATAAACAGTAAGGCAGCTTTCCTCCTTTTTTTTTTTTTTGGTTTTTTTTTCTGGTTTTTTGGGGGGTTTTTGGTTTTTTTGGGGGTTTTTGGGGTTTTTGTTTTGTTTTGTTTTGTTTTTGTTTCTGAGCTGTTTAGCTTCTGTTGTTTTTATGGGCACCAGACAGACAGTCTTTGTGTTATGCCATACTGAATTAATTAATTTTTCCTTCCAGATATCTTAATTTTCACTGAGTAGTTTATTCCACTTCAATTCTCTAATTGGAAGTTCACAGATAAATCTTAGAGAAGAACACATTTGACTGTCAAATTCAAGCTCTTTGTAACCCATATAATTGAATCATAGGCTTTTGAAACCATTGGTTGATTTATTTATTTTATTGTCAATGGAATTTCCTGCTAACTGCAGCAGCCGTTTAGCTCCTCCTTCTTAAATGAAAAAAGGAATGCAATGTCATTTTATGAGATGTTTAACATATTTGGTGGTAGAGAAAGATTTTGTTGTTTGTGTTGAAAAGAATATGCCCATCTTTAGTTACATTGGAGCAGAGGGGAACTGATGTTGCCTTATACTCTGTTCTGATACATCAAAAATGTGCAAAGAATAGAGAAGGAAGGATCCTGACTCTCCTGAACTGATTGTTTAGCCTGCAGAAAGATGTCTGATCTTTCCTCATTAGTATTTATAACTTAAACTTTCCCTTCTTTTAAGGCTTTTGTCCAGGGTACCTATAGCATAAGCCCCTCACAACTCTCATTTACTCTCATTTTCTGGTCAAATCTCAGAAGGATACTGAATTTCTCTCTTAAATCTTTTGATAGTGGTTTACGTTTGGGTGAATTACTGTGGGCCGTGTATCTCTCTTGAGGACTGAACATGATTCAGTATTTCTGCCCTAATGGAATGACTTGGCACCTTTTCTCTAAAATTGTCTTCCTAAGCCATCTTTGCACTTCAAGCCAAGAGCTTGGTTGCTTCTCTCTGCTGTTCTGGTAGGATTTGAACCAACTTTCTGCTAACTTCAGTGGGGGATCTCTATTCAGTCACTGTAGATAATTCTTAAGATTTTTGCCCTCGCTCCTGATTTTTGTCATGGTTGCCTTTAACAGAAGCTGTGAAACTTCCCTCTTGAAGGGAAGAGGATCATCTGCAGAAATAAAAGTTCATGTTAGAACAAAACTCAGCTTGACTTTTTTTTTTTTTTTTTTGTGGACAAGAATGAAACTGAGGTTAACTGGGGTGAAAGACTTTGGGCTGTAATTGACAAAAGGGAAGAACAAACAATGAAAAGTATCAGATATGTCCAGAGATGGGATGTGTGTTCATCCAGACTTTTTTGCCAAAGGACCTCTCTACTAATCTGAAATTACTAGCTTTTGATACATGCAAAGATGATTCTCTTTTCAAGCCCTTTCTTTCTGAAATAGTTTGAGTTTCAGTGCCATTTGTGTGATTTGTACTCTGCATATTTAGAACCTCAACTTAAAATTACCCCACTCATTTTATATAGGCCATGAAGCACAGATGGTTTTCCATATATTGAAAATATAATTCTAGGTACCCCACTGCCTTATACTTACACTCAGAAAGTAATTGAAAATACAAGTCCCTGAATTAAACATTTCTGGTTTGAATTTGTAGTCATTGGGCAATGGTTCTTCTGATTCTGTTTGCTTTTTAAATTTATTTATTTATTTTTCAGTCTCACAGCCAAGTTGTTACTAGGCAGTTTTTAATGAAACAATGTGATCATTTTGTAAACAAAAGAAAAACAAGTTAGAATCTAAGCAATGAGAGAATCTAAAAATGAAGGCAGAATGTCTGGAGTTTTCTAAGGTTTTAAGTAATCCTTTCCTTTCAAGTCAGCTGTGCCCACAGCATACAAATAATATCTAAAGTGCATATATCATAAGTTATTGTTTTCCTTTTTAGGAAAAGACCACTTTTTAAAAAAAGCTTTTATAGCTATTGTGTTTATGACTAACATAGCTGGTGTTGATTTAAAGATTCTCATTTTAAAGATTGATTTGAGGATTCTGTTTTCCAGGTTCTCCTCTTTTAAATTACTCTACCTGAAAATGGAAACTTGAGTTTCATACCCTTGACAAAACTAAACTCTAAAGATGAACTACAAAGGAGTGAGGAGTAGAAAGGTCAGCATCCCAAGGGAGGCAGCCCCATGTCATTGCTGTGCTCTTAATTGTATGTCCTGTTTGTTTGTTCTTAAGAAACAAATAAACAAACAAAAGCCTTGCCAAGCCAGTAGGTGACCTGGTTCTTTGCCACTATGGAGTAATTAGTAGCTTTCAGTCTCACTACTGTGGTTCCCCTGTTTCACAACAAAATATGTGTGTTCTTTATTTGCTAATGTGGGTATGCAGTTGAAACTGTTTTTCTTTTCAGTCAGATGTGTCAAAGCTCTAAAACGCCTCATGATTTTCTTACAAGTTTATTTCTGAATATTTACATTTCATCTCTGTTGCAATGAAGGCAGTTCACATTAACACTAGACAAGCTTTCATTGCCTTGTGCCAAGCATTGGGATGTAAAGCAGGTGCAGATTACAAATGGATCCCTTTCTGGATTGTAGATAAGGCCCTATTTGTCCTCAGGAGTCAGAAAGTCCAGGGAAAGAGAGGACTTGAAAATTGTATCACATTCTTTCTTTACACTGAGGTGCCTTTTATGCTTTCTAAAGATAGAAGAGCGTTTGATAACTTTTGGGGGCTGACATTCTCAGTTCATCTAAAATAGGGCTGCTTCATCCTCAGAACCCTTGCTGATATGGCACCAGCCCAGCTTGGGGAACCAGCACGAGGAGAAGTCAGTATGTTCAGTGTGTCAGTCAGTTTCTTTCCTGTGCCTCTGCTAAAGACCACTAATTGTACCACTTGCCACGCTTCATGCCAGAGTCGGGAAATGGAAGAGGAAGCACCAGGGAGCTTGACAGAAGTGTGTATCACATGTGTGCTGACACTGACACAAACCAGTAATTAACTTCACTGACAGTTTCTGTAGATGCTAGTTGAATGAAGTTGTAATTTTCTCTGGACTAAACTGGTTTGTTGGTCTCATCTTCTGTATTTTGGTTTCAATGAGCGGGTAATTCTCACCTATCCAGCAAACTTCAAGGTAGTGTAGCTGGCCTTCATTTGAAAGGTGCCACAGTGAGCTGTGCCATGCTTGTCTGACATCACCCCGCCTATCAGATGTGCCTTAGGAGCCTCAGGAGAAGGGCCATAATATTTATAAGTGGAAAGAACAAAAGCATTATTTCCCTCCAACAATATGGCCCACACATGGGCAGTGGTGGGGGCCTGCAGTGCTGTTTTACATCCCTGCCCTCCCAACACTTGTTTTCCCAGGATTATTACATTACCAGTAGGAAACTGGTACCCCATTTGTTTTCTCTGAGGAGAGTGGGAGCATGGTGCAGACCTGTAAGTATGCTGTGCACATCTGCATCTGCCATGGGGCTGATGCTGGGTACAATTCCCACCTGTGTTGCCTCTCTTTTCTGTCTTCTATAGATCCATTTTTTAACAGATGGCAGTCCATAGAGTCCACACAGCAATAGCTCTAGCTAGACTGAGATAATAATTTGTTACTCCTGTACTTACTGTTATTTCTTTTTTTTTTTTAATAAGTGGTTAAATAGGGATAAAAGTTGAAAGGCTGTGCAGAATTTGGTTTGTGTCTGCTACAGGCATCAAAGGCAGAGTAACAGATGAGAATGGACTTTGAGCTGCATTAATTTCAGTCTCAGAGATGCTGAAGCTGTTGAAACAGTATTGTGCTACCTATGGTACAAACCTGACTCTGACAAAAGATTAAGTCTGATATAATTATCTCTGACTCATGACAGTCATTACTGTGTTTGGTAAGTGTGAAAAATAGGAAGAAAAGAAATAATGAAAGTGTGAGTTCTGTAGCACCAATTACCTCAAGAGTAAATCTAAGCATAATTACAGCAAATCCACATTATTCAGGATTATACTGTATTTCAGTATGTGGATGCTTTCTGAATGCAGCTATTTTTTAACTGATTTTTATTCATAGATGGGTTTGTAAAAGATGTATTCTTAAAATTTTTAACCATTGGTTAACATTATTACTGCTCATAATACAGAACTGTTAGCGTAAACAGGAGAAAGACCTTCTTTTGGTATAGTCAGTTTAATTTCTTTGAAATAAACTCAGAGTCAGTGTATATTGGGAATCAGCACTGGGTATCCATGGAGAATAGGGTGTGATGAGGTTTGTTTTACTTTAAATAGTAGTATTTAATTTGAAGCAATGTGAATATTTTGAAGTGTTAGCCCTGGTTTTGCTGTTATCCCAGGACTCACCATTTTTTGTAAGGTTTCTTTTCCATGAAAGGATAAAGGGTAGAAGAGGATTTTTCTGTGTTCTTCTTTTCCTCAAGTTCTTCTTGGAGAACTTCTTGCTGCCTCCAGGCCCTGCATGCTCTTTCAAGTAACAGAGGGGAGCTGCTGCTGAGTGTGGCTGTGAATGAATGCAGAGCTTTCATCTTTGCTCCAAAGAATCTAGTGACCCAATTTCTGTTAAGAGTTCCTGAAAGGCACCAGTGTGCCTCGTTGTATTGGGTGGTGTATTTATTATTACTACCCAAATTCCTGCAATACTGGTAGTGCTTAGTAACAGTTATGATGAAAAAGAACCTATAATAAGACATGCTTCAAAATGGTAGTGGTGAATTCCCACACTATGTGCCTGTCACAGGGACCTGTCGTGGGAGGCATTGGCTGCCCTCCTTTTCCACTGATCACCGGGATGGTGTCCAGCACCTCTGGGTGAAAGCTGGTAGCAGAAGAATTACAGCATATTTTGTTATGATCTTTCCCCTCTATCTATGCATAAGAGCAGGAATTCCCATGGGTACTTCATGAGAGAAGTGCAAATCGTTGTTACAGTTCCCATGACATAACCCAAAGTAAGGTCAGTGCTGGGGAGTGATGATAGCAAAGCATGAGACCATTGATGTGTTTGTATTTGGTTTCGTGGAACACTCTTATGGAGTTTCTTGCCTATTTTTTTCTGAAATTTTCCAAAACACTTCAGAATTTGTTACTGTTGTTATGAGATGCAGCTTGGCTAGGTATGTGTCCCTAGCAGGATTAAACATTGTCACCACAGGATTGTACTGAGCAGCTGGCAGTAATGAGCCCAAGTAAACCTCCTGCTCACTGCCAGCAGGAGTTTCTCCTGTAGTTAGTCTGTTGTAAAGTCTCTGAGAAAAATCTTCCTTCAGTCATGACTCAGAGCTTACAGTAACACCCAAGCAGTGGCTGCAGTTAGGCATGTTCATAATCACTTCTGTTTGCATGCATTCAGACAAGCCCTGTTGACTTACTTTATTGCAAAATGTTTGGCCATGTGTTTGAAGAGGGTGGGAGGTGGAAAGGCAAATCAATTTAATATATATTCTAACACAGCAGTTCGCTTTCTTATACCCTTCTTGCCTTTTGGCAGCTGCTTATTTTTTCTGCTTAATACCTTGAGGGTGAAGGGGTGGTACGAGCATTTTCCTGTTCTCCATGCATCAGCCAGCAGGAGATGCTATAATCCATAATAAGGTTTCCCTGTCCCCAAGCCTGTTAAATTAGAACAAAGCTTTGCTCAGTTCAAGAATTAGGAATTTCAAAAGCCATGTGTTTCACTGCCCTATTTGGCAGACCCAGGCTGAATAAACTTTCCTTGTGGTACAACAGAAAATTTTAATTGCCCTCTCATTGGTTACCACTTGTGCCCCTTCCCTGATGCTGGTGTTTCCTTCCTCATGCTTTGGATGGTAACATTAACAGCCTGATTGATTGAAGGTACTATAAGAATGTCATTTAAGTTACTACAGCCTTCACTGAAGGGTTCTCATTCTTCCTTTGTTTCTCTGATATGAATTTTGCTGTGTTTCATGTATTGCTGTTTCACCCTTGGTTTTCCAAGAAGTTGAGAGTTGAATTTCCAGCACCAGTAGAGTACTCCATTCATTAATAGTACAGCCTATGCCAAAGTACAGGAATTCTACGTGGATCTTCTTAGCCTTGCCAAAACATAAGATTCAGTTGAGAGAGTCTTGTTAAAGACTTTTGGTTCCATGTATAGAGGAGTCTGTGGGAGAATTGGAAAAGAACGTTGCATTGTAACAGGTACAAAATAACGTACTATAGAGCTTCATTCTGCTGCATATACCTATGACAAGTGGCACATGAGTGCAATTGTAATGTCATTAAAATTAATTTTGCTAATCAGTGAGAGAAGCACTTCGCCATGAGGAAATGTGTCTGGCTTGCAGATACAAATGTCAGCAATGTGCTTCTCAAAATTAAACTAAAACCTGGAAACAGTTAACAGCTAGGAATTTGCCTAAGCAGCTATTCTTGTATCAAGACAGACCTCCTGGGAGAATTAAACTTTTATGCTCTCGTTACTTATGACAAATATTTCCCACTAATTTCAGCAAGCAGTGTCGTCACCAGCTAATGTGTAATATATCTCTCAGCAAAGTAGCCGTTGGATGCTCCTTTGATTTTCTTATAAGTAATCACAGACCAAATCCAGATGTGGTTACCTACAGGGTCTGACTCTGCACATTGTAGACTTGCACAGCCCTTGCAATTCATGTTCTTGGAAAAAAAAATATTGATGACCTCTGTTAATTTTATTGAAAATTTTGGAGGTCGTTATTTGTAACTTCAGGATTTGATGCGGATTATCACATCTTAGTTTCATGCAGTTTTCTTAAACAGCTTTGCAAGGATTAGAGGTCTGTGAAACTTTCTTAATGAAACCCAAAACCTTTAAAACTCAAGTTGCAAAGCCCCAAACTTAGATCAGTTTCACTCATGGCCATGAACTTTTAAGGGAATCTGGGATTTATTTCAAGGAAGTTGCTGTCATGTTTCACTTGATGTGGGCTTGTATGTTATTGAAACTGGAGAACACTAGCTGGTTTTATCTGAAGCTTAGAATATTCCATAGGGCTTTGCATCAGAGTTTTGGGGCTGAAGTAATTCAAGGGTAAGAACCCAGCTACAGCACACTAGTCAATCTAGTTTACATGACCACTAGGGAGTAGAAAAGCTGGGTACAGTCACTACTAAAAAAGTGATTTGAGAAATTGAAGAAGGCTATTTGACTGGGGAGATCACTAAAATTAGCCAGCCATCAAAGGAAATAGATATTTAGTCCACCTATGATTTCACAATGTGATTGATATGCAGTAAATCCACATTAACAGCCCACTGATAGTGTGGTCCTGATAAAGGAGAATTTTCCCTGGCTTAAAGAGAGTGTTGTTGCGGTATGCCTATGCCACTGCTTTCCACCCCTGGGTAGCAGTACTCCCAATAAGCAGCAATTTTGGTCCTTGTTTTCGTGTGCTCTGAGAAGAAATGTCCAAATTCTGGATTTTTGGTGAGGTTTGGGATAAGGTGTGGTTGGTAAAAGGAATGCCAACTTACTTGAGCATCTCAGAGTCTGTTTCTTAGGAAAGGAGATTGGAGCCCAGCCTAGGCAGAGAACTTGAAAGTCACAATGCAATACTTCATAAAGCCACCACTTTTGGACTAGCATTTCTCTTTCCAGTTCTTATTTATGTTCTTTTTGAGCACTGAAACTGAGTGGAAAGATCAAAAAAAGTATCTACATTCACCAAGTTAAAAAACATTTAAGCAAGGTTTATTTTCCTTTCAAATTAGCCCCTTATAAAGGGAAATTCTCCAGGGATTTTTGTCAAAAGAATTAAAAAAGAGAGAGAAAAAAAAAAAATCCTGGTAAAGGGTTTAAGTTACATTTCCTATAGACACAGCCTCCACTCCAGTGGTGGTGTTTGAGGGTCACTCTTCGTCCTGGCTTTGCAGAGATTCTCTGTATTTTTTTCTTCCACTGAAATTCCATAGACAGTAATTAAGGAACTGGAGGCCAGCAAGAGGTCAGCAAGCCTTCGTCAGTGAAAACAGGGATTGTTTGCCATGTACAACACTCCCTTTTTTCCTTGTGGTGAATAGAAGATTTCCTTAGAGCTGATGACTTATGCCTTTCTTGCAAGTTATGCAGCTAGCGAGTAACTGGGGGAATCAATCAGTGAGCAGAAAACAGCTAATTGAGTCCAGCATCACACTTTTTTCTTCTTTACATATTCAGCACTGGAATCGGAGCCAGTTTGGTGTCTGATAATGTAACTCGAGAGAAGAGGCATTTTGTGTGCAGGATTCAGAGCAAATTCAGTACTTAAGAAGAAGTGTCTGCTCCTAAATTTCAGGGTTACAAAGCTGACAGCGGTTGAGGACTCGGGGGAAAATACTCGAAACTGAGCTTTAGGCCTATAAATGCCGAAGCTGGTAAGTCACTGAGCATGTAGCATGATGTGGAGAGGATGTGCCTCCTGTTTCAGAGAGGGAGAAAGAGAAAAGGCTTTTGTGGTTATTCTTAGGCACAGCGCAGCATGCATAGCTTTTCTCAGCTTTCCTTTTCCTTTCCTTGGACTTTTTAAGTTCTTTTCTGTTCTGTTTTCCTGTCTGTGACTTTATCCAGGCATCTTTAATAAAAAACTTTTTAAAGTTAGAATGGTTGGGATTTTTGGCAGATGGAAAGCCTGTTAGAAAGAAGAAAGGACACGTGTAGCCACATCTCCTAAAGGGAACAGTGAAGTCTCTTTTAAAACCACATTTACTGTAGAGCTTGTAGTTCTGAGGTGAGCTAGCCAGGGTGGGGGGTGTGATGTGATGTGTCTATGAATCTAAATGTGGTTTTTTGCCCCACTTTGCTGAACAAGAATTGTCTGATTTCAAAAAAGAATTGCAGCTTAAGTTTTATCAGATATTAAAAGATTTCCTTTTATCTTAGAAGATCTCCTAGAGATTTCAGTTTGGGGCTGAACTATTACTGGGCATAAAGAGAACTGTAAAATTTTAACATCTCTCTAAATGGCTTCACGCGACTCATGTAAAAGTCATATATGTTTGGGTTTTTTCTGGAGCTGAAGCAAATTAATCAGTTATGATAGCTTTAACTGGATGCTGTCCTAGTGTTTCTTACACATTTTTATTGGGACATGGCTACCAAG
This sequence comes from Urocynchramus pylzowi, assembly GCA_013397555.1. NCBI lineage: Eukaryota > Metazoa > Chordata > Aves > Passeriformes > Fringillidae > Urocynchramus > Urocynchramus pylzowi. The sequence continues at coordinate 1,005,288 of VZRH01001001.1, read as the reverse complement.
CATTTCCTGTTTTTTAAGGGCTGCTGCTATAACCCTGAAGTGTTTCCAAACACAGTCCTGTTGAAAGCCAGCTACTTACTTCTGGTTTACATTTTGCCAGTTAATTCTAAGAACACTAATAAATGTTAGTTCTCTCTCTCTCACTCTCCCTTTCTCTCTGTGAAGCACTAATTCAAAAAGGGAGGTTAAGATTGTTATTTCTGTGGCGTGTGAAATGGGCTGGATGTTAGAGAGCAGCAGAGCAAGGCGTGTGCCCTGCCTCCCGAGCAAGCGGCAGCAAAGAGCCTGCGTGAGGAAAGCAGGACAGAAAGCAAGAAGGGTGCCAGGAGCAGAACTGTAAAGAGCTCCTAGAATGTCAGAGTGCGTGTGCTAATTTCCTATTTGTTTCTGAACGTAAAGCTCTTTACTTTGATCTCACATATGATGTGATACAAAGCGTGGCCTTTGGAGGTGCACAAGTAGGGAGTTCTCCAAGGTGAAGGGTTACGAGAGGTGGCAGAGGGGATTTATTTCTTCTGGATTTGAGAGCATCTTCATTGTTTGTGACCACATTTGTTTGCAGCGAAAAGCTGGGCAGTGAGTATAGGCCTTTGCCTCTCTGTAGTTTTCCACCCGTGTGGTACGTGGTGGCTGCCGTCCTCTGCATGCAGTTCTTGGTATTTCCAGATGCTGTTAATATATTCCCCGTTTCCCTGCAGTCCTTCGCGCGTTTGTGCAGCCAAGCTCTCCGAGCTGGCGGGTTTCTGCGCCGTGAGAGCATCGCAGATGCGGGATGCACTTGCTCCAAGGCGCGGGAAGGGCGGCTCCGCCCAGCCAGCCCTGCCAAGGGGCCCCGCGGGCCGCGCCGGGTCCCCGGCAGCCCGGCCGAGCCCCGCGCTCGCTTTCAACCAGCGCGAGTTTTGTGCCTCGGCTTTGGCCGATTCGCTATGGTTTAGGGCTGTGGAGCCAGCTGTCTGCAATCTGATGTAATGTTGCCCTGGAAACCAGAAATGAAACACTTAAGCATTCACCACAGAATTACTACATACAGCATTAGCCAAAGTAATTAAAAGTTGAGCCATATGGGCTTTCGGATGGAAAAATTTGGAGCAGAGGAGATGGAAGTTAAGTTGTTCCTATTTGCAGTACTGCAAATCTGTTTGTTGTCCCCTTGAGGGCACAGGGAGAGGCCTGCCTTGGCTGTGCACGGGGGGACAGGGAGCTGGAGGGGCTCTGGCTGTTTTATCAGCACATTAAGGACACCGAGGCTTGGCCTGGTGGAAGAGCCGTGTGCCAGGGGCCAGGAGGCATTGGTGGACAGGGCGCAGCATGGATTCCTCCAGTGCCGGAGAGCCTGTGGCTGAGCATCTTGCAGACTCATCCACTTCATAACAGACCACGTCTACCCTTCTGCAGTGCTGCAGCACCCTGGAGTGCCTCTGAAGGGGGAAGAGAGCAAGAGAGGGCTGGCAGCTGGCTGCATCTAAACCCTGTGCAAAGGCCTCGCTGCTAGAGCTGTCCAGGAAGCCATTTGCCCAGCCTGCCATGCTTTGGGGACACTGGGGTAATTTTCCCATCTGAAATCAGGGATAGCTACCAAAAAAAGCAATTTGGTCACCATGAAAGAGGGGAGGGTAGAGTGGGTTGGGGAAGTCAAAGCATGGAAGTTCAATGATTTCCAAGTATCTCAGGTATGGCCTGAATGCTTTACATTTCTGTTTTCTCTTTAATATTAGCTGTAAAAGAAAGCATTGCTTGAGCTGGAAAATTAAGGTCTGTTTCCCATGTGCCAAAGTGGAAACTTTTGATAATTCCAAGGCCTTTCTTAAAAAAGTTGATTCAAAAACAGGAAGTAAGTGAAGAGTAACCCTTTTGAAAATGCATTAACTCTCAAGGAATTTGCATCATTTGACAGTAAAGTTTCCTGAGCAGTACCACTGATTTAGTCACAATTTATAGGCCTTTTTGCATAAACTTACTGTTGAACCTTTTTCACTGTAGAAGATTTCTCTGTCATATGCTACCTGGTATGATAGGAAGTAGGATTCTGGAGGGAGACTGACTTTGTCTTTCATCTGCCCATAAAGCATGACCTGTTCTCGCCTACCTGCGAAGCACGGGGGATAGAAAGGATCTGTCGCTGCTTGTGGAGGACCCCAGTTCAAAAGGGTGCTAGGAGTCCTGAAGCATTGGGGAAAAGCAGCTGGAACTTAATTGTGATTGGACTTTATTTATTTTGAAGTATGGTGAGCTCCCTCTGTACCATCCACTCGGGTTTGATTTTAGTACCTTGTGCTGAGGCTGTTTTGACACTTGCTTTTGCAAGTGGTACTTGTAAATGCAAATGTCAGATGTAAAAGCTCATTCTTCGTTGATGTTGTTCTTTTTGTTGTTGAGGCTTCATAACCCTGAGGGGGCACAGTTCCTTATCAGATATCAGTGGTGCAAAGTAGGACTAGCTTTTTATTCTTCAGTGAAATCCTGGGTGGGAGGACCAGGTGTGGTCCTAAGCTGTTCTCTAAGTTTTACAGAGCTTACAGTTTCAAAAACAGTAGTCTTGCAAACTGAGGGTGTACAAAAGCAATGAGGGAAAGTAATCCCCTAGAGTAATTACATTTAAAATAAACATATATTGAGTGCAGAATTTGCATGATGGTTGTTTGCCAGGATGCACTTAATGGCCCAAGAAGTCTTGACTGACCTTCTTGATTACAGCCAATAATCCATTCATCATCTTATCTAAACGTGTCTGTCTGTTTGACATATCACTGAGTTGTCCTAGGCATAGTCTATGAATTAATGCTCCTGTTCTTGCTTAATTTACTTCATGTAAACAACCCGGGTACTCTTTACAGTCCTGTTTTTCCCGAAGGAAGTTTATTAATTACCTAGCCACTCTGTAACCACAGTAAACACATTTGTGCAATTCTTGGATGATAGATTGACAATTCCTACTGCCATATGTGGTCAGTTTGGTATTGTTCCTTACTTTGGAGTAATGCAAAGTTTGTGGGAAACTGGTAATGGGCATGTCCTTGTAGAAATTTGTTGAAGTTTGCTCTGGTGTAGTTCTGGGGCCCTTGTGAGGTGCATGCCTGGGAGGTAGGCTTTCAGAGCTGCCCTAGCTCTGTCAGGCACTGTGTGTGCCTTTGGAAGCATTCCAGTGCAGCTGCTAATTGGTGTCCTGCCCCATGGCATCTGCATTTAGTACCTCATCCTGGTATTTAAGTGCACTACAAAAGTAGAAAGCACTTTTATGTTTGGCTCCTCTTATTCATCGTCCAGATAAGCAGACAGCAGTTTTGCTGGGAAGAGAAGGGGATTGGTTTTTTTTTTGTTTGTTTGTTTGTTTATTTGTTTTTACTTGGCTTGCATCTCTTGGGGAATCTTTATTTTTAAAAGTTTAATTAAGGAGAAGGAGAAAAAAGGATGAGCACACTGTGGAAACCCAGCTAGCTGCACTGACAGGAAGTTGCATGAGGGTTTTTAGAGCTGACCATTAGGAATGCTGTGAATTGGCTGGGACTATGAGTGCAAACAAAGTAAGGTATACGATCCATACCGCACTCCAGCTGGAGCCTGTGCTGTGCGCAGGAATGTGCAGCGGCGCAGGATGCCAGGGCTGTCCTGGCCAAGCCGGAGAGCCCTGCTGGCCTCCTCTCCTCTCCCCTTCCCTGCCCTTCCCCCCGCCGCCTTCCACATTCTGAACTGATTAAAACAGAGGAAGTAGCACGTTGAACGTTGGATCTGGCTCGAAAATCGAAGTTGTCTTCTCGTTCACAAGGAATGGATTGTTTCAGCTTGTTGTGTCACTGCTGCTGGAGAGAAGGGAATTTTTTTTTGTCTCTGTAATGTTTGATACTTGAGGGAAAACAGCTGGAACTGAGCATACTGGATCAGATGCAAAACGAAACGGGATGCTGGGGAATATGGACTGCACTGTATATCTGAAAAGGTCAGAGTTTTCCCTTGGTCAGTGCTGGAGGAATGCTCTGTCCATCTTAATTCAAGCCTCAAGAGCCTTAAGGAGGAGTGTAAGGAACAGGGAGGAGAAAGGGAAGATTCTGTAGCTGTGGCAGTCTGTGAGCGAGGCAGATGAGGTCTCCTCCTTCCTTTCCTTCCCATCCCTTTCTTGTGCTGCTGTTTTTGATTTTCTGGGAAGACTGGGGGGGGAAAAGGAGAAGTCGTCAGTGACAGCTTCAGTTTGGAAGAGCTGTTTATAACCAGGTTTAAATAGCGAGTTCGGAGATGCCAGACAGACCAGGGACTGACTAAACCACGGGAGCATAACTGGTATGGTAAGAAGAACCCTGGAAAAGAGCCCTGCCTGAAACATACTGGAAGAGGACGTGGAAGTAGTTATTACACAATGCATATGAAGAAAGACAAGGGCAGGAATGCATTTCGGTGCCTAGGATCTTACGTTGCACAGATTTAGAAATCAAAATGGTATGTCATGCTTTCAGAAAAAGAAAAAGAAAAAAAAAAAAGAAAACAAGAAAACCCTCAGTCATTTCAATGTTTCTGTCTGACCCGAGCTGAAAATATAGCACCAGTTACAGAGCTGCATTGACACAACGCAGCAGATGAGCTGGGTTAGCTTGACTTGAAGGAGCAAGCCATGGAACTTCTGCTTTATTAATATTCCCTTTGTTTCTTTGCCAGTCAAGAGAACAATCTGATGATGAAACAGAGGAGTCGGTGAAGTTTAAGAGGTTGCACAAGCTGGTGAATTCTACTCGCAGAGTCAGGAAGAAACTCATAAGAGTTGAAGAAATGAAAAAACCCAGCACAGAAGGTAAAAAGGCAACGTGGTTAAAACTGTTTCTGTGAATACATGTTTCTGTTGACATGGGACAGAAAGTGGAGGGTTGGGGGAGGGAGGGGTGGAGTATTCATAAGGGATGGTAGGAACGACTGCCTTGTCTATTGTGCATGCCTTAAGTTACTGAATTTTTAGGCTTTAGAAGGAGGAAAGTGGCAGCCTAGAATGTGGTTTCTGCTGATCTGGTATTCTCAGAGCAGCGCTGGAGAGCCCCTCATTAAGAGATTAGAAGTTGGCTTATGTTTTATGCCCCATGCTGGGGAGGGAATGAGCCTGGGAGCAATCCCAGCCAGCTGCTCCACTAGCTCAGCAAGGAGGTAAGTGGAGCTGCTACCACATTGCTCCCTCCTTCCAGGCCCTGGGTGGCACACAGGTGAAGCTCCTGCTCATTCTGGGAGGGTAGCAACTGGCTGGTGGTGCAGTTGAACCACGTGGCATCACCCTGTAGCAGAAATACAGAACCTCTATCAGACATTCTTGTGGGATAGAGGCTGCATCATGACTTCTACTTCCAGGGGTTTCTGTCTGCAATTTGGCTTCTGAATGAGCCCTGCTCCCTACAGAAAGGGGGAGAGAAGGGAGGAGGAGGAAAAGGGTGGGGAAAGGGAAACAGAGTTCAAGCCCTGTGAACACGATGCTGCAGAATTAACTCCGGATGACCTGTATGCATGTGTGAGCACTCAGATTAATGGAGCCTGATCCTCAGGAGCCTCTCTGCACAGCTATGCTTGAGTCCTCACTGGAATTGTGGGCACCTCTCTATGTTGGTGGCCTTCCCGGCATCGTATGCCAATTCCCCTCAGCTCTGTAGTGAGCTGAGAGGCATAATGATTCTTTCCCAGTGCATTTAAGGAGAACATGTGCATCTTGTGTATGTGGCAGGAAGCTGCTGGCAGATCTGTGATCTAGCCTGCCTCTCCTACATTATGGTTGGTGTTACTGGCTGGCGTGAAAGGCACAGCCTGTCTGGAGCTCTGGAATGGGCAGCTGTCTCTGTATGGAAAGGTTTTATCATCTCATATGGTGAGCATAAAGCTCAGATACCTTGGAAACAAAGATGTGGATTTTGAGATGGGACAAACAAAATAGGACTGATTTTCCACTGCTCTGGGGAAAGATGGCCCTCAGGGAAGCCTGTCCTACCTCGTCCTTGTCTCCCCAGGGGTCTGGGAAAAGCTGCAGGGAGCAGTCAGGGGGAGGTTCCAGGGATGGGAGCAGATGTAGGAACAGGCAGCTCAGGGGCTGCTGGGCATGCAGATGCCTTGCTGCAGTTGGACCAGACTTTCTCTTCAGCATAACACGTATCTGTCTTGTCCTCTGTATCCTTTCTTACAGTGCTTTACCGCTTTATTTCCGTTCTCCCTCAGTCTTTCATTTAAGTGTGCCACTTCTTCCAGGGTTTTTATTTCCTTAGAGTTTTTCCACCCCTGTTCCCTGCAGAAAAAGCACTGAACTAGCAACTGTATTTAAAAAAAAAAAGGTTGTTCTCCTTCCTTCTTTTCCCATCTGCTGTCTGTCTTCTCTAGCTCTAGGCTTCTCTGATTAAATTATCTGTAACTCTGAGTTTGTACTTTATCTATCACTCTGGAGTTTATTTGTAGATTGACTCTTGGAAAACTCAATAGCAGAACGAATTGTTGCTAAATAATAACATGGATTAATTCTGCATAACTTCTGTATAACTGGAAGGTACCCTAAGTAGCCAGGTCCACCTTATCAGTAGATATCTATGACTTTTCTTTCAGGAAATTCGATACCCAAATATTCATATGGCAAATTAAAAGTGCTTCATAAACGTTGTCCATCCCAATCTCTCCTAATTACAGGTCTGTATTCCCAATTGGATATGTCAGAGGGCTGTGCAAGATCACAAAAACTAGGGTGGTCAGATTTGGGATTGCTGTTTGGTCTTCCACGTTACCTGCAATTGACTGGATTGATTTTTGAGCTGTTTGCTATTGTTCTTTGAATCCGTGTTACAAATATGAAGTAATGTACAATCACAGGTGACTAGGTTTTGGGGAGTTGGCTATTTGATTGAGTAACATCAGTAAAATTTAAATAAATTCATTAATGTTCAACAGCCTTTAGTATAATATAAGAGTAGACATATTTTGAAAACTGACACGCAGTTTCCTGGAAGAAAGATCCTGCATAATCCTACTCAAAAATTTCTTCACAAAGAACAACTTTGCCGAATTTCCCTTATGTCTTCCTGTAGATTTTAAAGAAAAGCACGCTAGTCTCTGATTCTTCTCCCACATTTCAATTACTGACTCTGTTATCACAATGAATGTACATTTGGCCGAGCTGATACACACTAGAATTTGCCAGTATCTGAATCCATATGTATTTTGTCTTAATCTGCTCCTAAGTGAGCCAAATAACTGAAACTTCCTAATTCCTGGGCACCATTCTTATATAGCACTTAAAAATGCATCACATCTACATCTGTGTCATTATGGCTTTCTGTCATGGACTCACTCCAAATAACATCTGTTACAGTGTTGACACACAATGCATATTTTACAAGCTGCTTAAAAACATATTTACTTAGTGGACTAAAATTGTTTATCAGTACATACTCAGTCCCAGGAGAATGTCTATTTTCTGTTCAAATTATGATGTAGAGGGGGAAAGGTGCAAGCTGGATAGTCCAGGGAAAGTGGTGTCAAAACAAGACTCCAATCTACAGGCCTACCCCACTAAATTTCTAAAGAGTGAAAGTTGCATGTCAGATGTGATCCACTATCCCTTCAATGTCATGATGAGCTTTATCATAGTAAAATAGCATCTTAGGTTTCAACAAATGTATGTCAAATATGTTTTGCCAACAGAGTGAACTGAATGTGAGGCAGGAATCCTATACAGGTCTGCTAATCTGTCATTGTGAAAGGTGTCCCTTCCTATTGAATGAGCCCGTTTAGTAAATTGTAGCTATTTTGGTAACAGTTCAAATTCTTACTCTGCTGTAAGACTGTGGAAATAATCAAAGATGAAGGCAAAGTTAGGTCACTAAGACATTTATTTTGGCAAGAAATAAATACAGTTGTATTTGTGTTTGTATGTGTGTCTGATATATAGCTAGGAATGCTGTGGAATTTGCCAGGGAGACAGAGGAGGATGTGTACTTTTTTTTTTTACTCTAACCTTGTTACTGCATCTAAAACCTGTGCCTATACTTTGCTCAAAAGAAAACACCAGAGAAAACTTTCTTATATTATAAATGTTAAAAGGAATTGCAGTTTCAAGTTCTTTTTTCCCTTCTCTCTACTCCAGAAAGGAAACCTGGCTATCTGCCCATATCCAGTACTTATGTTGCAAAATATTCCTGTGAAATATTTTCTGGAAAAATTTGGTGACAACTAAGTGTTTCTTTCATTACCAGGACACTGTTGAAATTGGCACATCTGCAGTTTGACCTACTTCTTTGTTTTTGCATCTGCTAAATAAATTCTGTGTGATTAAAACTGGTGTCTCTTCCCCCATCAACACCCCAGAACTTTAAATTTCATCCTGGAGTTCAGCTCCATAACTTTCTGCAAAAAACACTCCTTTCTGCAGCCACAGGAGCACTGGGTGTTGGAAAACTGGACCTGAGAGGTACTTGTTTGGGTTTTAATACCTGGGTGTACTTCTGACCTATTGTAAGCTCACTAGAGCTGAGCATCATATGCAAGTATCAGAAGGAAAATATGAGAAACAGATCCCAGCTCCAGCTTTTAAGGGATTGTTAGTGGGAACATCTGTGGTCTTAGCTGCAGATGAAAGAGAGAAACTTAAAATAATGATGAGTTTACTTACAGGATGTTGTCTTCTGTCTGTTGTTAACTAATCCCAGCATTCTCACTTCACAAATGGAAGGAACTGCTTCAAGTTTATCCACTCAAAAACAACTTCTGAGCAATTTACATCAAAAATAGTTTTCTTCCAGTTTGAGTGGCTGATATCTTGAATAAATACAGTAAGACTCTACAGGGAAACATCTTAGAGAATTACGAACAATGACAAGCATTGTGCTGCTTTTGTCTCCCCTGTAGGTGTGGAAGAACACTCACTTGACAACTCTCCTATACTGGATGACAGATCAGCACTTTACTCTGGAGTTCACAAGAAACAATTCTACTTTGACAGCTCCTGTGAAAAGCAGCCAGAGGACGACTCGGACTCACTCACTACTTCTCCCTCATCCAGCAGTCTTGATACGTGGGGAGCTAACCGGAAGCTGGTGAAGACCTTCAGCAAAACTGATAGCCGTGGCCTTATCAAGCCTCCCAAGAAACTTGGGACATTTTTCTCTTACCCAGAAGAGGAGAAGTCCCAGAAAGTTTGCCGCTCCTTGACAGATGGGGAAATGAAGAAGAGCCTCGGCTCGCTGAGCCATGGGGTAAGTACAGAAAGCATTTGCTTTTATGACAGCAACAGGCACAAGCACCATCTTCTGGTGTCCCTGGAGGAGATTCAGAGTGTAAGGAAGCAGATCCGATTGAAGAAAATGGATACTAACTATTCCTGTTCCAGAGCTTTTCTTTGCCAGCGCCCTGCTAGGAAAGGAGCATCCCCCACAGCTTGCGACCTACAATTACTGCGGCACAAAACGAAAGGGGGTGGAGGTTGTGGCTTCCCAAACAGAAGGCTACGAGGGCGCACCTCTGTCAGCGAGTTCAATATCACCTATGTGGTGGAGAGAAGCCTGTACAGTCACCTCAACCTCTCACAGCTGGTGCGTCCCGTTACTGACAGGACCCTGAGCAAGGCCGACAAGCAGGACCTGAGGAGATGCCTGCTGGAGGAGGATGAGGAGGCCAAGAGGAAGTGGGCTGCCACTGTGGATCGCTGTACTAAAAGGGTTCTCTTGAGAATCCACCAAAAGTCTGTGAGTCAAAGAGTTGCCCTGAAGGTGGTCTTCCAGTTTCTGTGAGGTTGCAGTGAACACTTTCTGCTTTGTACTTTTAACTAAAATGCAGTGCTTCTGTTTTCTTTGCCACTAGAAACTCCTAAGCACTGTAATGCAGGTATAAGGGAAGAGCTTGATAGAATCTTGTCAGAGAAGAGTTTTGTTCAGTCTGCCGTTTCTGTGTGTACAGAATAGCTCTGTGAGAGAGAGTAAATACGACAAAATTCTGCTTTTTAAATTCACCTAGTGCAGAAATAGAGATTACCAGTGAACAGAGAAGGTTTGAGATGCTACAAATATGTTCTCTGTGATGCTTTGGGAATCAGTATTCTCTTCAAGGGGTACCAAGAGATGAATAAGATTTTGAGAGTAATGGAGTGTTGTTACTAAACTGTGCTCTATTTCTCTTCAGCTGTCATTGCCTTAAATTGGCTCTTCCCCTCTCAGATGGCATCTCACCAATTCACTCACCCAATCAGTACTCTCCCTTACATACACAGCTGCAGAAAGATAGAGAGTTTTGCATTAGGTAGTCCCTGCCCTCCTGCTTGCTGCTCACCACGACCAGAATTGCCACTACTGCTCCTTCTTTCTAGCACAGAATGAAGGTGGCACCTTCCCTCAGAGCGTTAAAGAAAGGGGACAAGAGGTGGCCAAAAGAGGAAATTGTGCTTACAGTGAGAAATTAAGTGATTTGAACACTCCAGAGAGATCCAAATCTGCTTCCTGATTATATGACCGAGTTTTGACAGTTCCATTAACCATGATTCTGAGTTTCCTAGGAACTTGCCTTTGGTGCCAGATCTCCAAAGCTGAGCCAGCTAGTCTGTTGTCTAGTTGACAATGTTCCCTACTTTAGTGGATGGAAACAGCAGTGCACCCGTAACATTAAGCAAGATATTCCAGTGAATAATACAGTAGAAACAGCTTTTCCTCTTAAATAACAGATTTTTTTTGAGAAGTCTCTGCTTAATTTCTTCTGATGTAAGGTATAAGAGTGACAGCTGTGGTCTCCTTGAATAGCCTGTGGAAGGTGACCAAGTCTTCATGGTTTACTTTTTGCTCTTTGGCCACAAAATACAGGGGTTTTTTTTCCCAATACCATGAACATTCTCTCTTAGCAGCTTTACTGTTTCTTCTGCATTGCTTGCTTACCCTGCCCCTCTCAGGATACTGTTTATTGCTATAGACATTGTACTCAGAAGATGTTGTTTTCCTGTAAGGATATTGCAAGGATAGGAGAAACCTTGCTCATCCTTCTGTGGGTTGAATAGTAAGGTTATCTTGAACCAAAAAGCATACTTGAGATGTTCTAGAGATGCCCATAATTAATAATACCCTCTAAAATTCTCTTGGTAAATACAGATGACAGAAACAAACTCTTCAGTTCTTCTAATAAGTTAGTCTTGTCTCGCCATAATAATTTCATTATGAAAACTATCTGTACTGACCTTTGTTTAATCACAGTTGAAGAAGTGGACAGTGTTTTGTTGGTGTTGGGGAACTTCTCAGTCAGCTGCTTCTCCGGCCTTGTGTGAATGGGATAGATGTTGGAGACCTGCTGCCCTTACTAACTTTATCAATGCACTTCCTGAAACCGCTCATAGCTGACAAGCTTCAACTAATGCTGCTCCTTCCTAGAAATGCTTAATGTTTGTTTGCTGCAACCTCAGGGAAATTGCAATGCCTCTGTATTCAGTGGAATTGGTCACTCTGTCTTGCCTTGCCATTCATTTTTGTCATTTATATTTGTTTCAGTGGCCTGGACATGCATGACATTTTCAAATGGCATCAGTTTTTCTTTCCTCCCTGAAGAATAATACTTTTGATTGCATGGCCATTCCATTGAATATCCCTCTCCTCATCCACAGACCTTTTGTTTGCTGCAGGATTGCCAGGGTCCCTACTGGAATCTGAAGATGGAATTTAAATTTTAAGTGTGTGTGGGGGTCCGTAGTGAAACAGCAAGTATTATTAATAAGGTGCATTTACTCAGAAGCTTTTAACCAACAGTTGTCTTGCTCTCCAAGAAGGCTTCTTTAGGAGGAGCTCTGGCTGGTTTGACAGACAAGTTTGCTCAGAGCAGTTCCAGATGTCTTCTCTTCCTTGCTGGAATTACCATACGCTGAAGAACCATATAATGGTTCTTCACAGAAAGACCAAATTACTCCTAGCTAAACATGCTGTGCTTTAGAAACTGATATTATTACTTGTGGTTGGTCTCAAATGTTTTCTAAAAACAATTTTAAAAACCTGTGCCATAGTCACATTGCCTTCTGGAAAAAAAAAAACCACTTAGAAAAATTCTACATCACAGCATTCTCTTTAATGTGTGTGGGGCCTAGACAAAGCCGGCTTTGAGTTCCACTGGAGTTGTAGTGGGTACAAAAACTGTCATCCAAGTTTTTTGGATGTAAGCAGCAAGAAGCTATAAACAAAGCCTTTTAAAAGCTATTAATATGTATGCTTCTAAGTGGTGAACAGGAAGAGTGTTTACTTTAAAAGAATGAATTCTTATAATTGTTTATTAAGTGTCACAGTTTATACAGCTTGCTTCTCCTAGTAGACAAAGCGGGCTGGTAGTTCTCAGGTGGTGGGTTTTCACTGACTCACAATCCTTTGTAGGTCTGAGCCAATACCTAATTGATTCTTAAAGTGTCTTTCAAGTTACTCTGTTGGGTAGTTCAGACCCTAAGAACTTTTAGTTCACAAGCATTGATCTTCTGCTCCTGTTTATCTCAGCTCTGACTCTGAAAAGAATACTTATAGTAGGCATCTGCCTGTCTTCAAAACCACACTCAGAGCCCAGAGTTGAAGTTGTACAAGTTAATTATAATGGCCATACCTTCATTTCCCTGCATTGCCCCATGAGACTTCTGCCAAGGCCAGTTACTTGAGTACTGTGCAGGTGGTTTTTCATTAGTCAGGTTTTATTACCTCTTAAAGAAAAAGCTGGAAGTGACTAATCTGGAATCAGGGCTTGTTGAGTCTCTGGGGACACAATGCGTATGGATAGCTGGGCTGGGTTTTCCCTCCTCTTACCAAGGGCTTACCCTACTAGGCTTCCAGTGATTCCCTGTATTTCAGTGGAAATGCAGCCTATGCAGCTATTCAGAAGGTAGGTTATTCAATGCTTTAAAAGATTTAGAAGATTGGTGGTTCTCTGTTTCAGTGCTGCTGTGGACTTACTTATGAAGGCAGATGGGAGTGAAGAGATGGAGTTGCCAGCACCTTGGAAAACTTGATGCATAAGATCAACAGTTTCCTCAGACCAAAAAGTCTTTTTTCTTTTTAAAAAGAGGAGTAGGCAGTAGATGACTCAACAGCAGCAGACCTTAGGCCAAGGAGTTGTCTCTGGAAAAGAGAGACTCATATTGCCTTGCAATAGATTTCCTGATTTATAATCTCTCATCCCTTTGGTTTTTTTTTCTTTCCATTTTTGCAGACATTTGTATTTTAATTGGTGTTCTCCAAACTGCAGATATTCTAAATGAGCTACTCATGGTGATAAAACTATCTATCCTTGTTTTTTTTTTTTGCAGAGAACCTGTAGCTTTGGAGGCTTTGATTTGACAAATCGTTCCCTTCATATTGGAAACAGTTCTGACCAAATGGTGAGTTTGAGAAGGTGTAGACTTGAAATAGCATAAAATGAAATGCACAGTAGAGTTATAATAGACTGAAGTGTAATTTAGGTCTGTAATAATAGTTTGGGGATCCAAGAAAACAGAGCATCTTTGTTAACCTCAGACTTCCTTAGCTTTGAGAATAACATACCCACCCATATCCATGTGTGTATAAGTATTTATATACAGTATGTGTAAAGAGGTAGGAACAAGTGATCAAAGCACAGATCTGGGGGCACATTTGTGGGCTATTCTTACATCTGACTTCTTCAGAGCATCACCAAAGGCAAAACATGTGCTTGCTATACTTTCTTGGTAAAAATATTTACTATTTGGAATGATGAGGCTAACTTCGCTGAAGATCTGCAAATTATTTGCATGGGAGTGATTATGTAAGAAATTCATTATTAGTTTTCTCATTGTATCTCAGAGCTCTGGAGTAGACCAGGATCCCATTGTGCTGGGTGCTGCGCAATTATCTCAGAGCATTCTTGTGTTTAAAAAAAAGGCATATCTCCCCTGAGAATTAATTCCATTTTGTGTTAGTCATGTTGATCCCACTTTTACTGTTGGCTGGCCTGTGGCCAAAAATAACAGAACAGAAATGAGCCAGAACATTATATCAAATGAAATTGCGAACATATTTTTTCCTTTTGCCCATATATGCTTTTCTTTTCTGTTTCAGCATTGGATTTGATAACCGTCCTGCTCACTTAAATCAAGTCTAAATTGTCAACCATTTTGTATGCCAGCATTATATTATTTTTTTATGTCAGCTGGAGTTTTTGGACATGTTTTTTGTTGCCTTATTTTTTTTAACATCAGAAATTACCCATAAATTTGCTAAATCTGTGGGTGGTTATTTTAGTCATCAATTTTCAACTCAGCAAACAAATTAACTTCTGAACTTATAGCGTTTATCTTTAAACGTAGATACTTGCTTTGATCAGATTGGTTTTAAAATAAGAAAGTATGAAGTCTAGATGTTATATTTATCCCTGGGAGCATCAGTAGTGGGAGAGATGCAGTACACTAGATCAATACATGCAGATCAAAGCGGGGTTTTTTTCTTGAAAACATACAAGTCCATTAAGTAGAACGTTTTTTTCAAAAAAGATTAGGCAAAAAACTGTCCTTAATTTCTTGTAAAAGACCAAAATTACCAAGGAGGTTGTAATTATGAACAACTTTTAAGGGGAGAAACAACAGATTGTCAGAAATGAAGTATCAGTTGAATTTCAGAGAAACTTTTTGTAAGAACATTGATGAAGTAAAAAATACGCATAAACGTAGAAAAAAAGATAAATCTTTAATGTACAATATAGTGTACATTTATTTTAGGGTTTGCTGTCTTCTTGTAGCTAAATTTAACCAGATTAGAGACCAAACTCAGTAATCAATCTCTTTGGCCAGATGGATTTTGGTCCTTTTTTGTGCTGTGATTTTTGGTGCATCCTTGCCAATGGAGGGTGCTGGAGTACATCTAATAGAGCTGCATTGCTCTGTGGTTCCTGAAACAGAGTAGAACATAAGACTCTGTTTAATGTCCTGCCTAGACAATCTGAATAAGGGCTGAATCATACAAGTTTGGTAAAATGTCATCTGATCCATGTTAACTGTGTACTTGTGATATAAGTAAGTGCTCAGTACCTTAAGCTGGTTTAGAAAAGGTTAAATGAATTCAGAGCAGCTGGTCTTTGCCATCCACTATATAGGGACCAGCTAATTTAGTTCTTCAGTACCCTGTTGTGTGCCTTAAAAAAAGCAGTGCAAGTTTAACCTACCATGGTTGATGGATTTAGTACATTTTTTGTGGTGTTCGGTTTTTGCTGTTGGTTTTTTTTTTAGGGTGAATAGTAAAACCACAAAGGTTAGCAGAATGCCTGTCTTAAAATAAAAAGTAAATTTAGGTAGCCAAATGTAGATATCCACATATATATATATACACACACACAAAGATAGATATTTGGCTAGAATTTCAGAGGTACCTTTATTCCTGTTCAACTCTTTGTAGTATTGATCAACACAAGCCACAGCTACTGTTGTGTGTCCTGTTGGAAAGGCTTAGCCTGAAACATAGGGTTTTCTGTCAGATCAAATACTTACTGAAATTCAAAGGATGAAAGCATCCTAGCAGTCTCCAGCACTTCTCCACACAATACTTTGACAAATCAGGCCTTAAGAGTAAGCAACAGTGAACTTGGAGCACAAGGTCTCAACAGTGAATTTGGAGCAGGCAGCAGGACACTGTGCTGCTGTCCTGTGTCTGCCTGGACATCTCTGCAACAACTGCTGGCTGAGGGAGAAAATGGCTCTTCTATTTTAAAGGCTTAAGCCTTGTTTTATTTTGCAGGGCAAAGAAGGAGACTTCGTTTATAAAGAAGTGATCAAATCACCCTCTGCCTCCCGCATATCTCTGGGCAAAAAAGTGAAGTCTGTAAAAGAAACCATGAAGAAAAGGATGTCAAAAAAATACAGCAGCTCTTTGTCTGAGCAGGTATGTAAGGTCTGCAGTGGAATCCAATTAATAATGTAGAAGTGATAATCAATATTGATTCCCATGCATCAAGGCCTCTCTGAAGAAATTTCTAACAAGATTGTATGGTATGACTTATTCCTATGTTCTTATAAAATCCCTCACTGTGAAATGGCTTCCTATAGATGCCAGTACCATGGAAAATGCATTTTCAGATTTTCATTTAAGTAGCTCATCAGAAGTCTGTCATTGATAGCGTTACACACCTCACTCTCTATTTCCATTTCTTTTCTATAATAATTTATTAGGGGAACCAGTCTGTGACACAGGGTCACAGTAATATATTTAATCTGCAATTTACACCCTAGTTTAAATTCCCAGCATAACTTCACATATACACAGCTCTTCCCTGCTATTACAGATCTTTTCTCCATCATAGCTTGCCCTGTGTAGCAGCCCATTAAAACAAAGGCCCAGTCTAGTCAGAAAGGGGCATCTGACAGAAGATTTTCCTATTATTCTTTCATTACAGATTTTTATAGTCTATTCTTAAAGGCAAACCTGAAGTACATTAGTTCTAAATTATACTTTGAATTTCAGTGGCCTAGAAACAATTGCTGTCTTTTTCCCTTTTCCTTTAGTGGAGTGTCAAAAATCTTCGGCATTTGTTTAAAACCGGGCTTGCCACTTGGATTGTGTAAGGAATAGGTTGGAAAGCCGCTGGGAAAACAAAGCTCTTCCTGGTTAACACCGCCCCCCAGTGGGCTCGGACCGCTCGCGGGGGATGCTCGCAGTCATGGGAAATCGGGAATGGAAGTTTTGCTCTTAATGCAAAGCCTTAGTGCCTGTAAAAGGAGCAGTTCATAACGTTCATAGTAACAACCCCAAACTGAAGAATCCAAATGCACCAAGAGAAGGCCAAAACATGGCCAGTATTATGCCATGCTTTGTGACTACAGAATCCCTTTCCTGCAGAACTGTTAGTTAGCCAAACTTATTCACAACTAGGGCAGTGCTACACTTACGGTTTTTTAATTTAAACTTACAATTAAAATATTTTAAGGTGTAACATGATTTAATATTTTTAAGAAGATGGTTTGGTGTCTGACTGGCTTTCCAGTGTGCCTCTGCAAAGTCTGCCAAAGAAAAGGGATCCTTTGAGAAATTGCTTTACAGTTATTTAGCAATACTTATGCTCTCTGTCTCTCTAAGATTGACTTTACCTCTGAAGTCATAATGCTGGGGTGAGATTTTCCTAATGATTCTGCAGCATGCAAATAATAGTGTTCATCTAAAAGCTTTATGGCCATACATCTCCACAAAACACTCTTGTATGCCAGCTACAGTTCTTTTGATTTCAAACTTTATAGCACAGTTGTTTTAGAATATTTATAACTTTCAGGCATTATGATTCAAAGTATGTTCCAGTATCTCTGCGTGCATTAAACAAGCAAAAGTTATGCTGGCCACAAGTATCTGCTGCTTTGTTTTAACTGTGCTTCACAAAGGCTGACAGAATTGCAGTTTAGGAAAGACCATTTTGATTTTATGTAATGTTTGACTGAATGAAAAGGGAAATTGTCTCAACTGTTGCACACTGTAGCAACCAGAACATACACGTAGCAAAATCTTTTTTATATTTATGTATTTATGCTTATGAGTATTTGTACTATGCACAGGCTGCATTTTCTAGCTAATTCTTTTTTTGTTCTTATAGATAAATGAGCAATGATATAAAAAAAATTAACTGAAAAAAAAACCCCAAAAACATTGCTTCATGTCTCACTTGCATTTTTCGATTTGTTTGTGTTCATCTTTGTACAAAATTCTGATTCAGAGACCTGAATTTGGCACTAGCTGTTTTGCAAGTGCTGCTGGCAAAAATATGTGTCATGAAAACCCTTGAATTGAGAGTTTTGTATAAGGTTTTCTTTTCTACACACAATGCTAGCTTTTTTACACTGGTCTGTTTGCTTCCATCACCACTATCATGCCTAATAAAGTGGAGTTTCTACCACAGCTGGGTACTGCTCAATAAGTAGACAGAAGATTCAGCCTGTCTGGTAAAGAGCAGGAAAACAGAATCTTTTTCCTTGGAGGTGGACAAGCAGCTGCCGTCAGTGCCTGTGTTCATTTATCAAACTTTAATGGTCCAATCCCTTTCAGGAGTCCAGCCCCGGGATCGTGCCGGGTTCCCCACAGTCACCACCACCAGACACTGACTCCCTGGACAAACCCAAGCTGAAAGCTGGTGGCTCAGTGGAGAGCCTGAGGAGTTCCTTAAGCGGTCAGAGCTCAATGAGTAAGTTCAGTTGCAATTGTGTTGCTCCATTTCTGTGGCTTCAGGGAGCAGAGATCTCCACTGTAAGCAGAATCAGAGAAAGTCAAAGCAGAAGCAGTGGTTAAAACGTGGAAAGGCTGATGGGTTAGTCATTAGGGGTTTGCAAAGAAGTGTAAGATCCTTGGTGCAAAGACGGGGATTTTGCTTTATGTTTATACAGAACCCTGAAAAAGTGAAATCCTGCATTCTGTATGCTGGGTCCTGCTATTACAATATAAATATTCTAATATAAATTTAATAATGAACCTGTTTACTACTGATCAAATAGTAAACAGGCTCATCTTTACACTGGATTTCTCCTGAGCACACTAGATGGGCCTTCTTCCCTCCCTCGAAAGAAACCTTGAGTTTCTCTCATTAACTAGTTAAAGGAAGAGTAGTATTTAAAACCTCTCTGGTTTAGACTGTCTCTACAAGAAACAGCCTAAATGGAACACACGTGACGTGAACTGGATACACTATTCACCAAATTTCTGGACATGAGAGGTTTCAGAGCTTGTTTTCCTCACAAATGTTTTGTGAGCAAAACTTCCCAGAAAGATGTCATCGATCTCTTGTGATGTACCATAGACCCTTGTTAAACAGCTTCTCGGTTAAATATTGAGGGGGTGAATTCAGGAAAGCAGGAGTGCAGAGTAGATTTGCTAACTCTCCCATCCACATGTGTGTGTAAGAAATAGCAGCATTTGAGGTCTTCTAACTTTGATCACGTGTTTTGTGGAAAGAAGACCCATTTTCTATCTTGCCTCTGTTTCTGAAGCTTCTTCACAATTAAACTTTTTTGTGAACTGATACTATGTCTCTCACACAGGTGGTCAGACAGTGAGCACAACAGATTCCTCAACCAGCAACAGGGAGAGTGTGAAATCAGAAGATGGTGACGATGAAGAGCCTCCTTACAGAGGACCTTTTTGTGGAAGAGCCAGGGTTCACACTGATTTTACTCCGAGTCCTTATGATACAGATTCTCTAAAGCTCAAGGTACCAGCTATATCTGTTTTTAAGGAATCAAACATTTATTTTGCTAAAATTCTAAATTAAGACCTTTCTACAATAAATGTAGAATTCTTAATCTTTTAATGAATTTATATCTGTTTTTAAAACCCTTTAACTTGTCTTTGACATTTAAGATTTCCTTATATAGCAATTATAGAATGATAGTAAAATGTTATAGAACATAAGTAACTACTAGTGTTTCTCTGCATCCATGGAAAGACACTTGTGTCTTTAGTTTCTGGAAAATTAAAGATGTGCCATGAACTCATTTCCATTTTGCAAGGGTTTTGCTTGAAACATTGGAAAAGTACTTTGTCTGCCACAATTAAATAATCCTCAGTGGAAAAATTTTCAGAACTCTTGGAAGAAATGTGCATGCACCTGCACACAGTGTCTCTTAAAGGCATTTCAGTTAATATGACTTGGTTTGAGTTAATATTGAAATACTTTGCTAACTGAGTGGTCACCCCCCTTTAATTTTTGTGGATATCAGCTCTGATTGCTTTTAGTTGT
Source organism: Urocynchramus pylzowi (assembly GCA_013397555.1). Lineage (NCBI taxonomy): Eukaryota > Metazoa > Chordata > Aves > Passeriformes > Fringillidae > Urocynchramus > Urocynchramus pylzowi. The sequence continues at coordinate 985,635 of VZRH01001001.1, read as the reverse complement.
GCTGTATTCAACTCAAACGATCTGACTCCTTACGTTCATTAATTAAAATTCCAAGAGCAGTTAATTCCTACTAAAGCAAATGTGTGTAAGGTCATCTCTTGAGGCATGCAAAAGCAGTTTGTGTGTCCATTTCTTTGTTATGGTCAGAAGCACATTAGGAAAAGCAACTTTATTGGTTCCCTCTGCATTGGCTTCCTTTGCTCAGGAGATCTGATTTGAAATTCTGCTCATATACACTAAGCCTGTTCTTGTTTGCACAAATTTCAGGTAGTTGCAAGCAAAGATACTTTTGTACCAAACAGCACTGATGCTCTTACAGAGATGTCAGCAGGTTTGTCAATCTGGACAGTTGGGGTCCATTCCAGGATCTTTTCTTGACTTGCTCTAAGGCATATAAACTAATTCCTTTTTCTTCCATTTGTCAAACAAGTGTAATCAGACATCTTTGCAAAAGCTGTGGTTAACCTTTTGAAAACTGAAGTGTGTTTTCCATCCCATGTACATGGAAATCCAAGCGGGTGTGTTCACTTAAATACCCATCAGAAAGCTAAATGGCTTTCTTGCTTCTTTGGTCTGCAGAAAGGTGACATCATTGATATAATCAGCAAACCCCCCATGGGCACTTGGATGGGTCTGTTGAACAACAAAGTTGGAACCTTCAAATTTATCTATGTGGATGTGTTAAATGAAGAGGAAGAGAAGCCAAAGCGGCCTACCAGGAGACGTCGAAAAAGCAGACCACCCCAGCCCAAGTCTGTTGAGGATCTCTTGGATCGCATCAATTTGAAGGTCCAAATCTCTCTCTCTCTGCTTACCTTTCACTTTTGCTTGCTGGAAGGGGACCACACCTTTGAATTTGTTAGTTTTGGAAGCTGCACACCAGATTCATAATCCTAAGGATTGTCACACTACTTAGCAGAATCAGGTCTTAGCTGCAGAGTGAAAAGAGCTGAAGTGCAGAACTGCCTGTCAGGCTTGATGAAGTGCCACAGGCTGTGAGTCGTGTGCACTCAGACACTGTAAATTGTTGCACAGTATGACCACAGGCTAGCACACTCCAGAGGCAAGCCAAAAGTGTAAAATAACAACAGTTACCCTGTCTTTAAAGTGGACATTTTTTACCATATTTCTGTTCAAAAGTGCTTGGGATAAATTGGTGGGGCTGTCATTCACCCTTCATACTTCTCCCTGCATACAGAGTCATGCCATGTTGTGCCTTCAGGTAGCCTGATACCCAGGCCATCTAATACTCTGCATCCCAAACACAACAGTACATGCAGCATTCTACTCCTGGCACAGCTATCTCCCTGAACTCAGAGCAGTGTTTATGCAAACTATAATGCTATCATTTTGCTATTGTGCATTGGTTTGCACTTACTTAACTTACTGATTTTCTTGCTGGTTGCAAAAATCTCTTTTAGTATCTTTATTGACAAAATAAGTTGAAGAAATATGTTGTCTTACCACTCACTGTTCTCCCTTTGTGCAGGAGCACATGCCTACTTTTCTGTTCAACGGTTACGAAGATCTGGATACCTTTAAGCTTTTAGAAGAAGAAGATTTGGATGAACTGAACATCCGAGATCCTGAGCACAGAGCTGTTCTCCTCACAGCAGTGGAACTTCTTCAGGAATATGATAGTACGTGGGATGTTTGAGGTTTTCTGTTTTACTAGAGCTCTGCCAAGAACCTTGTGAACCCCTTAAACCAGAAAACTTGTTCCAGGATTTTGATTTTTTTTTTCCTAATATAGTTATTTCCAGGGTAATCCTGTGTAATGTTAGATTTTTGAGGGGTGACATAAGACTTCTTTTGTTCTGCTGGAATTACTCTGTTCATGTAAGCCTACCACCCAACTTATTTAATTAATATCAAGTGTACGACACATAACACTTTAGAATACTGATGTTCAAGAATAAATCCCAAGATAACCTACTCAAAGTAGGAGGCTGACACACAGAGAATAGGAAAGAAGAAATTTCTAGATTAGAGGGAAGAGATTAAGATTATCAAGAGTTAAAAAAATCAAAGCCCAGAGGGTTGTGGAGAAAGTGTAATGTGAATTAATTTCATCTGCACATGCTTTTGGTTCTTGGACTGTTAATTGCAAGATTGTAAAGGTAGCTTCAGGTTGTGTATATCACAATGCAGCAATTTTCAAAGGGAGCGAATATATCAGTCAAGTGCAGAGTGAAAACCAGCGACCCACCTATCTATGTAGAGCAGTGCAGTTTTGCTCACTGAACCATGTGGTCTTGGGCAAGTGGTTGCAAAGACAAGGAAAAGTGGAATAAGCCATGGCAGTCAGATGCAAGGGTCTTGGCTGCACAGGAGTAAGCAGAGCCTAGCTGCAGCAACCTAAGACAGTACTGAATTCGCCCTTCATCCCCAGGTGTCAGTAGAAGGTTGGTATCCACCAGGCAGAGTCAGTGGAATGGATTGTGTGAGGGCATTCTCAGCTGCTTCTGTGCAAATTCCTATGTTTTAGCTTAAACTTCCATAGCAGCTATTTAAACTGGTGTTATTAAGTGGGAAATGCTTAATTCAATTACAGCAATATGTGTGGTTAATATCTTTAGACAGTGCTGTGTGGCCTGTGTAGTTTTCTTGTTCATTTCCCAAAGAGGCATCCACTCTTTCCTTGCCCTTCTCTAGCTACTAATAAAGTTGCAGTTACAGAATTAGTTTCTTTTCACTTATGTCAGAGTAGCTTTTTTGTCACCTAAGATGAGCTTCTCTTCATTATTTGCAGACCTATTTTGAATGCTAAACTTCCCTGAAGTACTCTTTTTCTCTGGACCCTTCAATTTTGGTTTGCAAACTTGAAGATTTGGTGGTTGGAAAGTACAAATTCCACCTCCAAGTCAGGATGATGAGGAGAAAGAGAAATGGGGACCAGACAGATGGAATCTGGGAGGGGCAACAGCACATAGTTCCACCCCATAATTGCCTGTCATGTGCTGACAGTAAGAATTGGAGTAGCCATTTCTGACATTTTATTGCAAGGGGAAAATTACCACAGCATAAACTGTATTCTTGTATCATGACACTGGTTTTCTGTATCTTCAGCTCCAGATTTAGCTTCTTTACAAAATATGATTTCTGACAGAAATTCTGGGCAAATTTCTGGATGGACCACACTTGAGTGTTGGCTTTTTACATAGACCAAGGAAAGAAGGAATTGGCACCATTAGTCTCCTTCATGTCCCTTCATCCTTTATTAGAGGACAGTATCTAATTTGCCAGACTCAGTCCCAATCCTTCCTCCAGGTCTTCTGGAAGAAGAGTTAGGATTTTTTTTTCTCACTTGACTTGGTTCATTTCAGCTCTTTTCTTCTGGTTTGGGTGTTGGAGGGCTTTTTAAGTCTTAGAAAGAGCTTTGACAGAATCATTTTAAATACATTTCTGTGGTGGTGAGTTGCAGAACTTGGCCCCAAGGCAGCTGAGGAGCACAGGAATTTCATTCTGCTTTCATTGTGTACCATGCTGCTCCCTCACACTCTTTCTGAGGCTGTTGTTAATCATTTACCAAAGGGGATGAATGTTTCCAACATTTGTAATGGCTTTTCCTAACGCTCACTCTTTTCTGATACAAGTAATACAATAGGAAAGATCATAGAATCATTTAGGTTGGTAAGGACCTTTAGATACAGCAAGTCCAACACTAAACCTGTCCCTAAGGGACACACCTACATGTCTTTGAAATACTTCTAGTGATGGTGACTGAATCACTGCCCTGGGCAACCTGTTCTAGTACCTGACCACCTTTTCAGTGAAGAAATTTTTCTTAATTCCCAAACTCAGCCTCCCCTGGCACAACTTGAGGCCGTTTCTTTTAGTCCCATTGTTTGTTGCTTGGCAGAAGAGGCCAACCCCCACCTGGCTACAACAGTGCAATTCTAGAAGGCATTTAGCTCTCCCCTGAGCCTCCTTTTCTCCAGGCTCAACACCCCCAGCTCCTTCGACCACTCCTCATAAGGCTTGTGCTCCAGGACCCTTCACCAGCTGTGTTGCCCTTTTCTGGACACACAAGATAATGCTGTTTGAAATGGAAGGTTGAGAAGTTCAGCTGCATTTTCTGTTTGCCTGTTTTTCACAGTATTCTCACATCCTCTAGGTAACAGCGACCAGTCAGGATCTCAGGAGAAACTTCTCATTGAAGGCCAAGGCCTAAGCGGATGCTCTCCTCGGGATTCTGGCTGCTACGAAAGCAGTGAAAACCTGGAGAATGGTAATGGTGACAGCAATGAGCCTTATTGTTCCTGTAGGTTTTTTGGGGTTTTTTTTCAGTAGATATCTTCATATACTTTTGCTCCTGTTACAACCTAACACAAGCTACTTCCTACTTGACTTTGTCCTTTGCTCTGACTACCTCTTTTCCTCTTGGCTTGAGCCATTGGTTTTCACTGCTACTGTTGTTAATTTATTTATTTATTTGCATTAGTAGGAAACAAATCCAATTTCACAAAGAATCTTTGTTTCGTGTCCTGAAAGCAACAGTCTTTCTCACTGCCATTCCCCTGCCTTCTCCACTCCCAATCATATTCTCATGCCACCGTGCCTCATGAGGCTTGCACTAGTTGCACACTGATGGCCTGAGTCTAAGAGACCACCAATGGAGAAGTCTCTGAACTTTACTGAGATGAGGAGGATTTCTTTTGAACCCACACAAAAGCTGTTAAGAAAAAATGTTCTTTATTTTAGGCCATATTTTCTGTTTGCCTTGGGTTGCATGTTGCATTGTCCTCTGATCAGAACCAGCTGCAGAGATTTAGGACTTTTTAGTGTATGAACAACAGAAAGTTAAATTATTGAGAAGTTGGCAAGGAAATAAACTATGAAAAAAATGCTAATGATATCAGTTCCCATTGCCTTATCCTGCATCAGTCAAAGGTGATGCACTGAAAAATTACCAAGACAGATGATATTAATAGCGATTGTTGTCTCTGATCTAAAGAAACAGGTTATTGTGCTGATTGAGCATGTTTTACTTCAGGGATGGTCTAAACTTGTCATTAAGAATGAAATATTAAAAGAGTTGAAATGGGTTTGAGTTAGGCATTTTCACTCCAAGCATTTGAGCTATGTCTTGTCCTCAGACTGCCTGGATTCATTGCTAAGATTCACCATAAATAGGAAACCAAGAACAGTATAAACAGATTTTGTACACCCCTTATAGTGGCCATTTTCCCAATTTAAAATAAGAGCTAAGAATCCTACTCTTAGTATATGCATTTTCTGTTAGTCTGCCACTAAAAAATAACTATTCATTGAAGAAAATTGCAATTTACTTTAAAACTGTATGCCTGAAATTGACAGTACACTAAATTCTTGAAACTGGGGAGGCTTTTTTCTTGAATAGGAATCCATATTCACTAGGCATACTGGAATAGAATCATAGCTAAATATATGGCATATGTAACAATTTTCTTTTCTTTTTATCTCTAAGTACAATCATAATGATAGCTGTAACACTGATGTTAAAGTGCTGCCTGTACATTTTCCTTATTTTAACAATATAATAAAACCTTTAGAAAGCAATTGGCATTGCCTGTCTGGTTGGATACTTACATTTAAACTAATATTTCTGTCTGAGTTTTTCAGAATGTGAAATGCTGATGATTTTTATATTGTTTTTTATGTATGCTTGCTGCATTTCTGCATCATTTTTGGTCACAAATGCATTTACTGCTTGTTTTGAAAACCACTATGAAAAGAACATTTGATTCATTCAGAGATTTTGTCAAGGCTGTTTAATCTCTTTGCTGGAGAAAAGTACTCCACCTTCTTTACAAAGTTCATGGTCCATAGTTGTTTATATGCTTTTTTTTTTTTTCAAAGTACAGTATGTTCTCATTTAGGATATTCACTTGTCTGGTATAAGTACCATAACGTGCAGATCTGCACTTCATAAAGGGCAAGTGCATTCTGAGAAGAATCCAGTCTTCAGATTTTCTGGGGAATGGTTATACATAATATTTTTATGGCTAGTACAGTGTCCAGTTTGGGGCTGATATTGGATCCTTTAGCATGAGTTCAAGATTTCAGAGCTGCTATTACATTTTGGCTATAAAATGGTTTGCTATGTACTATAGCAGAGTATCTTTGGTAAGTACTTTTCTGGGTCCCGCTGCAGAAATACTTGGATATTCTCTTAGGTATCTACAGTGTACTTACAGCAGCATTGTTGTTTTATTTCAATTCACAGAGAGCAAGGAGCGTGTAGTCTGTGATCTTTCCAGTGTTAGACAGAAAAAACCTCAGAGCAGGAAGTAACCATCCATGATCAGACAATTAGTCCATATAGAAACACAGAGAGCAAGCTGTCCCTTAGACTTGTGACAATGCTGCAGTTACTGGGCTTGTTTTGCATGCAGGTGTTGACAGACTGAGGTGCATTTGGAAACCATATCAGAAATCTGGTTCTCACAGGACAGGCCAAAAGCAGATAGCTACAGAAGGGTATAAGAACAGAGCATGCATATCTGATGCTTCCCAGGACAGTCTTGGGGAATGACTCATTTAAGGACTTCAAAATATGTGTACTGTTTCCTGGAATTCACTGATTTTCTTGAAACTTTTTGTGAACGACCCTGGTCTTCAGTAGAACCTCTGTACCTAACAGTATCTGTGTACAGACCTCTGTCTTACTCCCTCCCAAGTCATCTCTTCACTAGTCTGAGAAGGCCTATTAATTATTCCCTATTGGTCATTCTCATCCCTGTTCGTGCCTGGCTTTTTTGAATCTTCACTTGTTATGTTGTGTAGCTTTTTCAAGGGGATGTGAAGAGATGAGAATTGCACGTGCAATGTGCAGTCTTGAATGAGCAGACAAACCAGGCCTTTATCAGGTTGAGATAAGGGCGTTCTCTGATTTGTTCAGAAACTGATGCCCAGATTCCCATAGTACCAGGCAGGCAACCTAAGCAGTTCAGCATTCAGTCCTGGTTAGTCAGAAAAGGAAGCAGAAGAACAGGTGGCCACATTGTTGTAATGTAATGTGCATTTCTACTAGTTTGTAATCAATAGAAAAAGCAATGAGGCCAGTATTGTCTAAGGTGCCATCATCTTTGCTGTGTCAACAGAGCAGTTTCAAATGCACCCAAAATACTGCCACAGAAAGCAATACCAAAATGAAGTTAATAAAATCTGGGATTTGGACACTGCATTCTGTGTCTGGTTTTGCATGCTTAAATTTCTGAGGACCATCTTCCATAAGAAAAAAAATACTGTAAGAAATGCTGAAAATGTTTTGCTGTAGCTATGGTACCTCCAGAAAGATTTCCCAAGATAGTCCCCTCTCTTCTGAGTCAGATGATGACAAGGAAAGGAAAGGTTCCTTCCCTGTATGGTAATACCAAGAAGTATCATAAGAGGTGGACAGTGCTTTGTTTAGCAAGAATTGCACTGTAACATCCAACAGAAGAGTTGAAGTATTGCCTGTAGCTTGAACTGAACCTGGAAATAATATACTCTTTGCATTCATTTTGTGCAAGGACCACCTTTGTAGTCTTATTTTTTAGTCACATATCTGTGTCATTCTGCACACATTTGAATCAGAGATACCTCTAGGGTTTACAGCCCTGTGAAAGGCATTAGTCTACGTAACTGTACCAGGAGCTCAAAAGACTTATTACCAAAATACCAAATTATCAAAATCACAAGAGTTATTAACAAAAATCCTAACATTAAAAATGTGATTTAAACTTTACTAGCTATACACTTTAACCCTTTCAGGTTGGTTTCCATTTTTTTCTTAAGGTAGGGAATGTTGCATTTGTGGACATTATTTTTATAACTCTCCACTTTGTGAAAACAACTTTAAATAATATTTAAAAATTTGTTTTCAGGAAATACTACCTTCCTGTTTTAGTGTCTCAGAAGCATAATGAAATTACACCTGACAGTCAGGAGGGAAGGAATAGATTAAAAAAGAGAAATAAATCATAGCTCCTTTCCTGATACTGTTCTTCACTTAAATCACATTAAAAGAAATTACATTCTCAGCTACTGTCCTTTGTACAAAGCAACAGCATTGAATCCAGCACTATCTTTTAAATATTTTTTGAAGCTGAGAGCTTAAAGATTGCATGTTTGGTTATATATGTTATAGACAAAATATTCTGAACTTCCTCCCATTCTCACCTCATTTGTGTATGTATGTCTGACAGGGTTGGAATGAACTAAAGATTTGATTTTACTTTCACAAAATTTTTCTTTCTTTTTTTTTTTTTTTCTTTCTTAATTTTCTGTTCCTCATTTCTTCTTTTTTTATATTCCCAGGCTACTGGCTTTACACAGACATACCCCATTTATAAAGAAATTAACTGCTGCTTACTAGTTACCCTTATGGTTTCAGTAAGAGCTCATATTGCACAGCAGTAGGGTTTTTGACAACTTCTCTTCTAGTACTGAGGTTCCTGAGTGGGCTTTCCTAAAATTGGTGTAACCCCTGATCAATATATCAGATTGAAAAGGAGGCACATGGATTTTGTAGCATGAGCTGTGACAGCAAGTCCCAGACAATAAGGTGAATTACTGCACAAGTCAGGCACGTGCTAGCAAATATGAATACAGGAAAAAGAACACTCCAGTCCATGCTCATTAAATATTGCCATTAGCGCCTGGAGGCACTAAAAAATGAATGTAACATTTCTTACACACCTTGCTAATGTGATTGCAAGTTATTTTCAGAAGGTGGTGGCCTAGCTCCATGGAAGGGTGCAGCCAGAGATGTTCTTTCTGCTACTTTTCTAAGTTACCTGAACTCAAGGTAGTGCCAACGGAGACAACTTTAGTGTGGGATGTGTCTCTGTTAGCATTTTGGGGAAATGGTGATATTTAGCTTCAGTTGAAGTCTGAGCAGTACAGCTTCTGGGAAAGGAGTTGCTGTATGCTCACATTTGTCCTTATGGGCTCACCTTGATTTTAACTGTTTTTGAGACTGTTTTTGATGGGACTGTTTTTCCTTATATCTCCTTGAGTGTAACCTCCAATTTCTTTGCTAGTTTTCTGGATACTTTGGTTTTCAAACTCCTTAAGCAGAGTAAGAGGCAAGAGAAAGCAAGGTATTTATTGGTTTAGGTTAAACAGGTTCTTTCATTCATATGCAAGGTGAACAGTGTATATTATTCAAAAGCCAAGCACTAAACTTCTAGCAGGATAAAGCTCTGAAGGCAAACATACAAGAAGAAAGCATCTATTGCTTAAAAGTACACACACTATGACTTCAGACTAACACTAACATTAGTCACACTTGAAACTCCTCTTTGAAACGCTTCTCCATCTCATAAGATCTTTTTCTGTAAAACTCTGCCATTGCTGCAAGTAGCTTTACAAAGGGGCTGATGCAAAACCAGTCTTCGTGTGCTTTCTTGCTCTCTGTTTTGCCATTGCAAATAGTTTGCTGCTCATTTAAAAGAAGAAATAACACAATTGGCATTTAATTTAAAAAATCATAAACAGAGTGTTTAAAAAAATCCTATGCAAACTAGTAAACTTTATTAAAAGATGAACATTATTATTTATATACTAAGATTAGAGACAAAGAAAAAAATGTAAGCCTTTTGAGGTGTTTCAGGGGGGCCTGCCAAACCACTTCCTACAGTGAGTATAGGGTATCAGTTCTAACTGTAGGATACAGTGCTTCTACACCGAACAAGGTTTATATGAGCTAAACCTCCAATCTCTGCCAATTGGAGAGCAGGAAGGATATTAAGTATACTGGATGTATTTTTCTTAACAGATAACAGTTACTAATAAAGCTGAAGTTCAAATCAAATCTTTATGCTTGAAATGGCATTGAATTCTACACTTAGAATTAACAAAAAGGGAATAAATAATTTTGTTTCAGAAGCATTTGAAAGGGATCCGTTATTTATGCTGCAGATTTTATTTTCAATGATGGATTTATTTGTTCCTAGGTAAAACTCGAAGGACCTGTCTTCCACCCTCAAAATCAGCAATTGAGCATAGCTTTAGGGATTTCAGCAGAAACCAGCTATCAAATTATCCCACACTTCCACTGACCAAGTCAATAGAAACTCTGCAGCCAGGGGAAAAAGAAGGCCGGCTGGTTTGTGCACATCGTGCTCTGAAGAGCTCTGTTCGGCCTCCGGCCGTCACGGCTCTGAAGAAGAACCGCAGAAGTTTACCAGTTGCTGTGTGTCGAAGCTTTGAAACTCTGGATGGCCCCCAGGGTGTAGATACATGGCCAAGATCTCACTCACTGGATGATCTCCAGGGAGAGCCCAATACTAACTTACAGGACGCTAACAAGAAAGTAGGTTCTTTCCCTCAGGATTCACTGGATATAGCTGAAAAGGCAACTGGCTCTGCCTTATCGCCTCAGTCTCATGGAAGCAGCTGTAAGGTAGATGATGTCATGGCTAAGCAGGGCAAAGGAGCTGCTAATTCTCAGAAGGGAAGAGCTAAGGAATTGAACTGCTCTGTAATGGAGACTGCAGGTGCAAAGTCTGCTCCGTTCCCCCTGAAAAACTGTGAAGCTCAGCCTGCCTTAGTGATGCATCATGCAACAAGGACACCTCTGGAAACACAGAGTAAAGGTTTTCATGACCTTGCACGGGCTGATTATGCTCCAGTCCTCAAGGGAGGTCTAGAAGCTGAGCAAAAAAGCACAAATGAGGCAAGAATGCAACCAAAAAATCCTTCTCAGCCACCACCTGTCCCTGCCAAAAAATGCCGAGAACGCCTTTCTAATGGATTATATCATCCTCCCACGACCACAAGTGGAAACCACTCAAGTTTAGAAGCTCCATGTTTGCCAGTAAAAAAGACCAGCTTGTCCACTCCCATTGATTGTCATGGAGTACCTGTCCATAGGACACCTTCTGAACAGGAGCCCAGTAGCCCTCCTAGCCCGCTGCCACCCTGGCTGTCGGAGCTCCCAGAGACTGCTAGTGTTCAGCAGCATGTGGTAAAGCTAGGTCCTGCATCAGCAAGGAAGGTCTCTTGCAGCAGAGGAATGGATCTGGAAATGGTGATAGAAAACAAGCTGCAATCTGAAGACATTGATCTTACTGAAGAACCGTACTCAGACAAGGTAAGTGGTAATCACTGCAGTGGTTTTATTCCACTAGCATTCCAAGGGATAGTCTGTCATTTATTTTATCTGTAATTTTTTGCGGGTAACTGGCCAAGATAAACCAACAATCATTGGGACATTAGACATTCTACAGCTCTTGTTTGTCTTTGCTATCAGACTTTATGACTAAAGTAATTCTTGTGTTGTGGGGGACTCAGAAATCCCAGACTTACTCTAAACCTTCATCTTTTCAGACCACTGGTGCCTTGGTGGCACTGTGCATGGAATGTGTCTTTCTCTGCTAATGTGGGAGAATAGAGCTGAAAAAGGAAGTAATTATTAGATTTTAAGTTTCCAAGAAACTCTGAATTGATAGTATCAACTAGTACATCTTTTTGTGGGGGGGAAGGAAGTAGTCTTTTGGGGATTGCTTTTTTAGTTTTCCTGGAACCTCGAAGGAAGCTCCTTCTTGCTCCCATCCTGCACTTCTCTTTCTGCATTGGTTGGTCTCTATAGCTGCACTTCTCTAATCTGTCCTCCCTCCTTTGTGTCTGTCTGGGAACATTCAGCATGGTCGCTGTGGCATTCCTGAGGCTTTGGTACAGAGGTACTCTGAAGACTTAGAGCATCCTGAAAAGGACGTGGCTACAAACATGGACCAAATCCGGGTAAAGCAGCTGAGGAAGCAGCATCGCATGGCAGTGAGTATTTCCACAAAGCAGATTTTCTTCTTTGTAAGCAGACTTTTAAAAGGACTGACTAGTAGTAAAGGGAGATACATCCAGCAGGTACAAGATCGGTAGATGTACTGCAGTGGCAGGAGGTACCTCCCCCAGTCCCAAAGGGAGGAGGACAGTCAGTAGTTGAAAGGAGAGTGGCTAGTCCTCTCTTCACCAAATAATGATCTTAAAAGTCTAAGCAGACTGCATGAAGTGGTAACAGACTTGCTCACTAAGGATGGCATGTATTAAATGCTTCTGTATTAAAATTTGAAAGGTTTTACACTCCTTTTGCATTTCTTAAACTATACTAGTGTCCACTTCTCCTTAGCAAAAGCAGAAGGGAGAAACCATCAAAACTGTAATGGCTTCTTCTGAGAAAACTTGGTCTGTCTGAGGAAGTAATAGGCAAAATTGGTATTCTCTTGCCTTTAATTTCTCTTACTGAGAAATTAAATGGATCGCTGTGAAAAGTCTTATTACTGGGTATTCTTTACTGATCTCAGACTAATTCAGAATGGTTCGGGAAAGTCAGCCAAGCAGCTGGATACTGCCCACTTTGTCTATATTGCCAAAATGGTTGTCAGTGCTTCTGGCCAAGGGATCTGAACCTTTCAGCCCACACCACTCTCATACTGACAATGTGACATGAGAGAAGTTAGAACATCTGCTATGAAATTCTACCAGTTTGGAAGAGAAAACAAACAAAAAAAAGACTTGTTGTAAAACAAGCAGATGTGTTTAACATTAAGGGATCTCTGTTCTTTTTTTTTGCTCCCCAGATTCCAAGTGGAGGACTCACAGAAATTTGCCGTAAACCTGTATCCCCAGGACTCATCACCTCTGTGTCTGACTGGCTGATTTCCATTGGTCTGCCTATGTATTCCAGCCTGCTCACAGAAGCAGGATTCAACACACTGAGCAAAGTGCCTTCTCTGTCACAAACTTGCCTTCAAAAAGCTGGCATCACAGAGGAAAGGCACATAAGCAAGCTCCTGGCAGCAGCAAGACTCTTCAAACCTCTTGATCCAGAGGCAATTTAACATGCTCCATAGTGTGACATTGCCTGGTTGAGAATCCTCTGCTTCTTCCTGCACCAGTATCACTCTAATTACTTCACGTAGCTAAAGGGATCAAGGAAGTGGCTCCCCAGGATAGGCAGATATCTTCTTCAAAGGATATGAAAGTATTTGGCCACTGAAGGAGAAGACAGGCAACCACCAGGTAACATAGATGTGGTACTTCCCCCCCCCCTCACTCCCATCTAAAGTATTCCTATTTCATAAACTGCACAGGGTTGGCCTGAGAATCAGACAGCTTCACAGAATTAAGGGACCCTTGCACATTTTCCTCAAGTTCGTGATAGTGATACTAGTAACAGGTCTTTTGTACATTTTGGTTCCAGGTACCTGAAATCAGTCCTGAAGACCAGGTACAAATCAAGGTGCAAATTCCAGTAGAAGCTGTTTGGCAAATGTCTTTTGTTTATTTCAGCAGTCTAGAGCTAAACATAAAGCTCTCCCCAGTCATCTTTGCTGTTGCTTGGTGTAGGTCCCAGTTGCCACGAAGCCTTTATAGCTAGGCTGAAGTTGATGGACTGAAATTAGTTTTCAGTGTGGTCCATCTCTCTCACTTCAATGCAACTAACCCACGGAGAGTCAGAAAGTTTCTTTTATTTGTACAGAGCTGAAGTCATTTTTATAACTGCTTTCTAGCAATCAGCTTTTTATTTGCCTTAAAATAAGCTTTTAAGCAGTTACCTAGTGTTTTCACATTTCCCAAGCCTTGTTTCAACCTGTCACACTTAAGTTGCATTTAGGGTGATTTCCAGCTTAAGTAGCTTCTATAAAATTCCTCATCATAACATCTCCTGTGTTGTAGAGGTGCTTTTACAAATGCAGGGATATGCTAGGTTTCGGTTGTCAGGTTAACTCCTTGTTCACTACAGTTTGCATTTACTGTTGTTACTAAACTGTTCCAAGATATACTGCCTTGTATATATGTAACTGCTTTTCATTTTAATCATATTCTGTGTACTGTGTTATATTGTCAATCATTATGCTGCAGCTTTGACTTGGTATCCTGACCATATTGATTCCAAACAGTGGGTTTCTGCAAATGAAAATTCACTTGCATTGAAAAAGCAAATTGTGTCCCGTAGAAATCATTAGACCCAGTAATTCCATTGCATGGGCAAGAAAATTCCCAGATAGTCTTATGAATAACACTGTGATTTTTAGAACACTTGATATCCCTCACCACTGCATTAATATTACCTCTCACTGGAAAAGAGCATTGTTCTGGCAAATGTGATGAGCCATTTTTCATGATGCAATGATACTTTTCTGCCTAACTCCTTGTGAAACGTTTCAGTCGCGTATGTGACTAATGACAGATTTTATTTTTCTATATTGGGTACATGTTTTATATACCAAATACAAATTATCATGGATAGCACATAACCAGCTTTTTCTTTGGGGTCTAAATGTGGTGTGTCCTTCAGCTTCTTGTAGGGCAAATGCTCCATGGAGGACAGAGCAAGCTTAGTCTGGCAGGTAAAGGGAGACAGGACAGAAACCTGGGCACAGGTCGGCGTGTGTGGCTGTTTCCAGGATCAGTTCTGACGTCCATTTACTGTATAAAACCAGATGAGGCGCTTCACTGTTTGGTGCCCCAATTATCCCAGTCTCATACTGAGCTAAAGACTTAAGTGATAAAATGCTGTCAGATTGATGAATGAAAGATTGTGGTTACTCTGTGATTCTTTACCTATATCTGGCCCTTTCATGGTCATGTTTATAAGTGGATGAATATGCATTTTACTACAGATGATAAATAATTTGCCTTCTGGTAGAATTGATAGGTGTTAAGTTTACTTCCCACATTTTGTATTTCACCAGTGTCTTCTGCACACCATCATATGAAAGTAACTAAGTCACTGATGCAACTTGAAAATGTTCTCAAGCAAAGCTCTGTAATGTTCTCCTCGGTGTCTGATAAGCAGCATGTTCTGATATGACAGAATCAGGAGAGATACAGCAGACATGTTCTGTACAGCTGGTGAACATCTGTGCAGCCTCGCCTCAAGTCCTGTGTGCAGTTTTGGGCACCAGAATATAAAATTACATTAAGCTATTGGGGAGCATCCAAAGGAGGGCCACGAGGATGGTGAAGGGTCTGGAGGGGAAGCTTTGTGAGGAGCAGCTGAGTCTGTTCAGCCTGGAGGAAACTGAGGGGAAACCTCATTGCACATCCTCATGAGAGAAAGCAGGGGGGTACTGATCTCTTCACTCGAGTGACCAGGGACAGGACCCAAGGGAACAGCCTGAAGCTGAGTCAGGGGAGGTTTAGGTTGGATATCAGGAAAAGGTTCTTCATCCAGAGGGTGGTTGGGCACTGGAACAGGCTCCCCAGGGAAGTGGTCACTGCTCCAAGCCTGTTTGAGTTCGAGAGATGTTTGGACAATGCTCTCAGGTACATGGTGTGAGTCTTGGGGAGGGTGCTGTGCAGGACCAGGAGTTGAACTCGATAGGTCCCCTTTTGTAGCTCAGTATATTTTATGATTCTAAAAAAAAAATTAAAAAATTAAATGTTTTTTTAATAATTATTATTTTTCTCTTGTTCCTCTCTGAGGCTTACATGGTGACTATCATGTCACCATAAGCAGGAGATGGAAAGAGTATTGAGACTTCCTGGGATTTGCTAGCAGGGACCAAAACAGTAGAAGTAAGTGGACAGCAGTTATATTGAAGCGAGGGAAAAGTCCGAGCTGACTATAGCAATAAAAAAGGAAACAAATTTCCTTGTGTTGCAGGGAAGACAAGTCATATAATAAAGCTCTCCCACATTAATCACTTCCTCCTCTCTTAATAACAAAAGGAGAATTATGGGAATAAGCTGATCCTGTTGGCCAAACTCTCTTTGTAAATCCATTCTTTTTAAATGATTGTGACCCAGGGAAACCAAATCACACCCATCAGGACTGGAGTGAATAGTTTGAGATTTATGAGTTTTAATATTTGTTTTGTTTTCTTTTATAGACTGTGCTTTGTAGTCTTACTTGAATTACAATTTTAGTTTATATTCTAATAAAAAAAAAAAAAGCCTTAAGCTTCTCAGTGTTTGAGCTTCCCTGCTGTGGTTTCAGTGACCTGTGGCATTCCCCAAGCAGGTGAGGTGGCGCATTGCCAGAGCCATAACCTCTTGCATCTTCTTGCAACCTTCAGTGCTCTAAGCAAAAGTTCACTCATTAACTCTTGGAAAGCACAGAAGAAACCTGCTGCTGGAATCCTCATCTGCTCTGCTCAGGCTCACCATGTTAAGTATCTATCCACTGTATCCTAGTAACTCAAACAGCTATTTAACAATAGAAGCAGCAAGCCCAAAATATTACCAAATGCCATCATAATCGTATGCTTTGATCAATAACCTGTTGTTGCTACCCAGGTGGCAATTCCCTGTGTTCTTCTATGAGCCTGGCTCATAGAAGATGGTGGATGCAGACTGGAGTATGATCAGAAGCATTAAACATTGCATTATTCAAACAGGCCATCATGTCTAAGAGCAGCAATAGTGGTCGATTCACCAAGTCACAGCTGTGCAGTTGTACTGTATTATTTTTAGAATAAATAATACTTTCAGTCCAAGATACTTTTAGCATTAATTGACACCCTTTGGGGAATCAAAACTGTCAAGCAAGTTATGTAACAACTAACAAAGTTGCACTTTCTGTATATGAAATCAATATTTAAATAACTTATTTTTCTCCATTTGCTGTTCTTAAATGATGTAAGTAGCTGTAATATACCAGTACTCAATTTGTCCTGCAGTTTGCTTCAACCCAAGAAAGCTGTGTATTGTAAAGAAAAAAAAAAAACAACAACGAAATATGAATGTGTAAAGATTATTGTGCTGTTTCATTTAGCAAAAAAATGGTTGACAAAAGGGTTTTCCTGTGTATCAAAACTTGTCTATAATTATATGTCATACTGTTCATAGATAAAAAGTAAATAAATTTCCATGGTCTCTCTCTCTCTTTTTTTTTTTTTTGGGTTTTTTTGGGGGGGTTTTTTTGTGGGGGTTTTTTGTTGGTTTGGTTTTGTTTTGTTTTTCTTTGTTTTTAATTTTACTAACAGATCTTCTATTCCGTGCTTACGTAGTGAGGTCCAGTGATGTAATTTTTTTGCTTATTTCTTTGGCCCTTGCCCTGTAGCTTTAGTTCCTCTCCTTGTAAGGACTCTCAACACATCTACAGCAAGAGAAAAAGGTTTAAAAAAGCTTAAAATATTAAAAGCCCTGATAATTCAGGACTAGAAGCAGATGTTAAATTATATGATGTGAATCAGCACAGTCCAAACTTTGTCTGTTATATCCTGTGAATGTCCAGCTGCTGGGCTCAGTGAGATACATGTGAGAGGCCTCCTAGGTCTCCCCTTGGGAACTTTAGTACTTTGCAGTGGAGTAATTAGTAATTGGTGAACCCAGAGGAAGGGCCCATTAGTACAATGTGGTGGAGTTGTAGTTACAGCTCTTGCCTGCAAGAAGGGATTTCAGACCTCGTTTGCAAATGCAGCTCTGCTTCGTTTGGCTGGTGAGGTGCTGTAACTCCTGAGAACTCTAGTAATGTCTCCAGTCTGGAATAAGATGCCAATGCCCAGGGTTTGGGGCAGAGGAGCCTTGGGACACGACTCTTGGCATTTCCTTCCAGCTCACTTGAGTAACTTCTTGCTGACTATTTTGCATTTGTTGGTCTGGTTAAATTTGCTGTGTAATTAATGGGTATGCTTAGCTGCCTAACAGCGGGCTGCCAGCTCCTCATGGCAACAGCATGAAGTTAATCCTTTGGATTTAGCCCCAAGGAACGAGGGGGGGCTGTGTCTGCACGAGTTGTCGTTAACCGGAAGCTGAACTCAGGAAACGACACAAAGTGGAAAACAAAAGAATCTTTTGGGCTGGATCCAGACAGCTGAATCCTCGTCTCCCGCGGGCAGCTCTCTCTCCCCGCGGAACCGCGGGACGTGGCGAGGCCCCGGCGGCCATGAGGGGTGAGGGCTCTGCGCGGGCCTGAGGGCGCTGGGGCGGCAGAGGGCGCCGCGCCGCCGGGGCCCGCTGTTTCCAAGGGTCTCTCAAGTAACAAAACAGAAATAAAAACAAAACAAACACTGCACAACATGAAAAGCCAGGGCGCTTGCCATTTCTGCAGCTGGAAGGAGTATTGCTTCCCTTCCAAGATTGCTGTGGTCCAGGATTGCTTTGGGAGCAGTTGAAACACAAAGCCCCCATCTATTGCTCTCAGCGTTTTGCTGCTGTGTTTGATCCAAATGTGTGCTAACCGCAGTAGCTGCTGCCAAAACCAAACACCACCACCCCCCAACACGTACATACCTATCCTCATTCTAAAAGTTCTCTTTCCACATGTGTTTGCACCAGAAAACGAGATGTGGGAGAAACGTGCTAAGAATTCTTGTTGCTAATACTTAGAAAAAGAAGCTTTATGCCTGAGCAGAGGGTTCATGTGTAAGCCCACAGAGACTTAAAAGCTGTGAATGTAATGTTACGTGTACCACCAGAGCTACCTCAGGAGTCCACTAAAGGATGGTCCTTTAACATTCAGGAAGCAGTAATAAACAAATGGTGTGACTCTTGGGGACGGCACTGTGCAGGGATGGGAGTTTGACTCCATGATCCTTGTGGGTCCCTTCCAACTCAGCATATTCTGTGATTCTATGATTCCTACTAGTTCTTAGCCTTGCTCTTTTTAGGCACTGCAGTCTATCACAGCATGAATTATTTCATTTGTTTCCTTCAATTCTGCAACACAGGTAGTCTGAGCTTGTGCCTGCAGGAGTGTGCTTGCAGGTATACTGGTACTGTTCAAGTCCTGACCCCAAAGCTCTGATATTACTGCAATTCTGTCATTTCCAGTGGGCTTGGGCCTCTCTCCAAGCAGAAGAATTTTTTGCACACGTAAATAGACTTACTAATTTTCTACACCAAAAAGACCGCAAGCCCTCTTTAAAAAATTTTTCAGGACATTTGTTGAATTACTATTCTTCCAAAAAGAGTCAAATGAGAACAAAGCTATAGGTCTTATTTTAAAGAAATACTGTTTCTCGGCCTGCTGCAGTTGAAGTCCATGAAAAATATAAGTGCCTATGGTCAAACAGAAAGATGCCTGGTGGCATTAGCTGCTTCCAAGACTAGACAGGTTTGAGTAGGAGATAAAGGTAAGTTGGGATTACAATTTCATACTTCAAACAGCCTTGTTGTTACTGAATTTGGTTAAGTTCACCGTCTCTGAGATGAATCCTGCATCGCCTTGGAGGTTCTGGACTTGGCTCTCCCAAGGTGGATCTGTTCCAGGCAGGCAGAGCCTTTTGCATCCCTGACAAGTTCTACATTCCTTATGCTACTATGCATATGCTATTCTGGAATTCCCACAAGTTGCATTTCTTCATTTAGCCACAAATTGCATACACAGATTTGCAAGTTTGTGAGAACAAGACTGGTGTTTATGTCCACAGATCCTGTCTTAAGGGGACACCCTTGTAAATTAGACTATCAATCTTTTTTTTTTTTGCTCTTTGGCTCCACTGACTCCTATAGTAATGAATATGTACTCAGAGGGTACTAAAAATGGAAGTTACAATTTTTTATTTTCTTTTTTATGTTTTAACTGAAGCATGACTAAGCTGTTACCTAATACTAGCACTTACTTTTAAAGTTCTGATTTAAGTGCCTCCTTTTGCACTTAGCCAAACAAAAAAAAACACCACCATTTCTCTGCCTCAAAAAATGGAACTGGATTGTCTCTCTGGCAAGTTCAGTGTTGATTTAAAAACCCATGCAATGCCACTTCAACCCTGTGGTGAGCTGTTCCTGTACATCACAAGCAGGGTGACAATAGCCTGTCATCCATTCTGTTGTCCTGAGTCCACACTGGAACAAGCTTGGTAGTGAGAGCTAAGGTTAGTTCAACTTGCAGGTGTGTTCAGGTCCTAGCAGTCCTACAAAGCCAAAGAAAAAAAGAATTTGCAATCCTGCCAGCCACTTACTATACCCTGAGGTGGGAGCAATTTTATAACTGGCACTGGCTATCTGAAAGCAAGATTAGTGACACTTCTGAGCACACTGAGACTACAGGCAGGCACTACATACCTTTTTGTTTTCTTTTAGCAGCACTGAATTGCCTGCCATCCAGAGGAGCTGCTGAGCAGCTCACATTTGCTGATAGTGAGAAGCAGGATTGCCCTCCTTGTGCCTCCCACTGTGATCAGATCTGCTGCTGTTATAGAGCAGCACAGGCTGCACTTCCTTATGAACATCAAAGCATGAGCATCACAGAAGCATAGAATTTGGATTCTATGTGTTTTTGGATTTGGAGCAGTGCAATTTCTGGAGAGCAGAAGAATGGCTTAGATCAATGCAATTACACAAAAAAGCGCTTATGTGCTTAATAAAGTCATCTAATGAAATGAGAGATGAGAGGCTCTCTCAATTCATTAAACCACTTCCTTTTGAAAGAGACTTTTTTTTTTTTTTTGCTTTAGAGCATGCCTTGGGACCAACTGCTGACTTCTCAGTTTTTTTCTCCTCAGCCTGATGACAAAGTAAGGAAAGGTTTCAGGCTTCTTTCTAACACGTATGTGAGCATGAGTCAAAAATTTGCTTTTTGGCCCATAGGAAACCTCTGGAAGGCATTCAAAAACTTGTTTGTTTTCTTTTTTCTTTTGTGTCTATTTTAGCAGTTTCATCAGTTGTGTTTTGCTTCAGGAATATTGGGGGCTTCCACCTGAGTCTGTGAAGATTCATGGAAATTCACATCTCAAGCAATGGCCCAAGCTTCCACATAATGCTTGTCTGTGTGTAGATATGTCTCCCCTGGAGCTTGCAGGTGTCTGCAACACAGTGTTTAACCTTGCAGGCAAAGCTTCAGAGTTGTTTCATGCCCAGGAACACATAAACAAATTTCTCTATGCTTATCTGCATACAAAGTAGACCAAGATTCAGCCTCACTCCTTGCATCCTTGTGAGCTGCATCCTACTGGCTTCTCCTGTCGTTATATGTTTGGCCTGTAAGAAGACCAAAGCCAAGGTTTTGTCAAGTTCTGGTCATTGTCTGGTGCTCACTCAGGAGTGTGCACAAGCAAAAGTGGCTCGTGATGCCTTGTGCAAGCAGCCCAAGAGGTGTAAGTGGCCCAGGGAAAACACAGTTAACACGACACTAGTTTGGTGAATACCTCCTCAGGGCCTCACAAAGATCCCAGGTTCAACACGGAAAGGGAGACAGGAGAACAAACCAGTGAGTGGAGACCCTCCATGCTGCTGACTATTTCTGCTCTTTTTTCCAGTTGTATCTGTTTGGATGAAACTTTCGTAAAGTTCTGTGAAGATGTTATTTGGAGTAGAGAAACTCAATTCAATCAGGTAATTGAGAGAGCATCCATACCAGATGCACTCTTTGATTCTGAGAAATACTGCTTTTACTGGGAGCATTGAGTCCTGAAGCACAAGCAGTGAAAGGCCCAGGAAAGCAGGAAGCTTTAGTGGCTAACAGTGAAATCCTGTTATGTTGTCATCCTGATGTAAGTGAAGTAGATCTAGATAAATCCTACTTAGAGAAAACTGCAAAGATCTGTCAGGTTGCACCCTGAAGCTTGTGCAAGGTTTTCACAGTGCCAGAGTAGGAAACATTTGATTTCTCTTACTTGTTTTCAGTTATTTCCAATATCAGCCCCAAAGGGTTCCTTATCTCTGTTTAATCCTATGTGTGCTGTGGGAATAACATTTACAGGCTGTGCCTCTCTTCTTGCTTCATGCCCTCCCAAGGTGTGCCTGAACCACCCAAGCACGGCAGTCCCTCCAAGCAGCCAAAGGGAAAATCCGTCTCTGTAGTATTCCTGGCATGTGTTTGCTCTGGCTGCATTAAGGGCACAGGAGGAAGGAAAAGGGATCAGCCAGCTCATGGAACAGCTGAGGTAGTAGTGAGGCTTACTGGGAGAGACAGGAGAGAAAGAAGGAAGGGCTGGATGAAGAAGCTAGGAGAAAGCCAGTTAATGTCTTAAAAACAAGAGCAGCATTTCTTCCCTTCTGGGAACACAGAGGTCTGACATACTCAGGTGTATACTTGGTGTGAATTAGGTGAGGTTGTGCCTTGCCTTATTATGCATTTAATAAGGCAGTTTAAGCATATTTTTTTAAGGAGGAACTCCTTAAAAATATATGAAGAATTTAAGGACAGGAAGAAAAATCCCCTTTACTTCCACTTGTGGGAGCTATATGCTGTTCTCCCACCGAAGAGGCATCTCTTGGCTCAGGACAATTACCACTGGGCAAGGTGAGGCATCAGGCTCTTGCCATGGGCCACTGTTCTATGTTTCTGTGCTGTATTGAGCATGCTATGGCTAGCTGTGAATCTCAACATCCAGTTCATCCTCCCTCACACACAGCAGTGGGAACATAAAACAGGTAGTTATTTGTCGCAGACATACTGTTTCTGCTCACTGGCTTAACCTATAAAGGAAGCAGCTGCTACAATGTTTGGCACCACCTTTGCATCTATTATGTCTAAAACCCAAGACCTTTTTAAAAACCAACCAAACAAAACCCAAATTATGACAGCAGACCAAATAAGCATCCCCACACTTGTTGCTAGTGAGCCAATTAGAAAAAAAACAGTGTAAGCCTCTCTGAGCCCCATTTGTACAGGACCTCTGCCAACTGCTGCTGTTATCTCCACCTCATGGAAACTTGTGATTTCCTTCAAGTTCCAGCTTGATTCAAAGGGGACTGCAAGGTAGATGGCTGGTACAAGGTTCTGAAAATGTAAACTGTTCGGCAGGGCTGCTGCTTTCATCTCTGTTACACAAGGACCAAATATTTGACTGAGGACCATTTTTGCCCCATCAATCCATACTTCTAGAAATCACAAAGCTTCAAAATAAATACATAAATGAAGTGATGAAGAAAGCCTATGAGGACTCAGAGATATTAGCAAAATACACTTGAATCTCTATTGATTCCCTGTTTTCACTTCATTGCTTACTGACTTGTCACTCTTTTCCACAGAAGGGTGTGTCCCACCTCTCTCCAGGTAACCTTGCTGGAATATGGGTCTCCCTGCTTGTGCAGCCCTGAGCTGGGACTCAGCCATTGATGATGAGGAGCACTTCAGCCATCCCTGTGTCATGCAATGCACAGCTGGTGCCAACTCCCCTGATCTCCCTTCTGGTGCCCCTAAATCCCTACCTCCCCTCGCTCCCTGCTCTGTGGGGAAATACCACCACTTGCACCCACCCCAACCCCTAGAGAAGGCTCTGGTGACCTGGGTGTGTGGGACAGGTGAGTAGGCAGGCTGGCAGCTGAGGCAGGGTCTGTGCCAAATCTGACATACTCTGTGGGTTTGATCTTCCAGTGACAACCCCAGAAATGTCCCTGGAGCAGTGTGTGAGTAGGCAAGGCACAGACACTCCTGTGACACACAGCTACCTTCTGGAGAGAGGGCCAGTCAGAAGGGAGAGAATTCACAGAGTTCTGTGCAATCTTTTCTTATGCACAGGAAATACAATACTCCAAGAGCAAGTAAACTTCCAAATGAGAAGATACCAAAATTTACAATTTTACCTCCCAACTCTTCTAAATGTCCATGTAAGAGACATAACTAAAACAACAAGCAGCCATTAAAGACAATAAAATTTTGCCCTGCTCTGAAAGGCCATTTTCATATTCACTTCTCAAGTCTTATTTGTTCTGTCTCACACATGTTGTCTTACACTGACCAGCAATATAATGAAACACCACTTGAATTATTCACTTGGATAAAGTTTTCAGTCCAAGGCTGGTCTTAGAATATATAACTGAAGCCCCCACAGACTTGTATACAGAGAAGGGTCTCCATATGACTGTTTTATTGGCCAAGTGCTGGATTGCCATCTACTGGAGAGTAAAGAAATAAAGTCC
Organism: Urocynchramus pylzowi; assembly: GCA_013397555.1. Taxonomy (NCBI): domain Eukaryota; kingdom Metazoa; phylum Chordata; class Aves; order Passeriformes; family Fringillidae; genus Urocynchramus; species Urocynchramus pylzowi. The sequence goes on along the minus strand of VZRH01001001.1, from coordinate 961,914 downwards.
AATAAACAGCTACTTCATAGTAAGGGAATTATGTTGTCTGCATTTTTGGTTTTAACTTTCCCTTTTTCTGTACAATTAATACAAGACTGTGATGGCCTATAAAGTAGTTTCTCTGTTATGGTAAGCAGCTTCTGGTCTTCACTATCTTCAAAGTTAGACTGCATAAATATTACTTTTAGAAGGAGGCACTTTAAAAGTCTTCTAAAAGGTTTCTTCAAAATGAGCATATATGGTCCATTTAAAGCTGGAATTACTGGATAAGCAGCAAGTAAAAATGTTGCTAAAGATAAAAGTTTTCTTAGTTCTGATCTACTGTATTTGTGGCCTTTGTGTTCTTACAGTTGTAAAATGGTTATTGGGCAGCTAAATAGTATTACTACTGGGAGATAAAACTACTGCTGGCAGAATTTATGCCAAAGGCAAATCCAAGTGAAACATTTAAAGCTTTCTCCCTCTATCTCCTTTTTTTCTGTGAAATTAATCTGTGTATTTAAGCCTATTAATATACAGTAATCTCTTGCTGCCTTCCATTTACTTTTTTTAAAGGCTATAAAGCTCAATGCTCTTAGAAGGTAGAGAAAAGAACAATTAGAGTTTGTGGTGCGGCCTCAACTCACCCTACCTAGTGCACTACAACTGCCTTGATAAGCTGGATGTTCTTCCTATAGGATGCTTCTCTCATTCATTGCAGAACTTGATCCGGTCCAGGTAGCAGATTTAAAAGAAGGGGGAAAAAATAAAACTACAGGACTGTGGACTACATTCCTGAGGAAGCTTGGGACAGATATCAAATGAGGCATGTAAGTACAGTAAGAGAAAGAATGGTTTCATGGCTGTGTCAGTTGAGGCTAGTTTGAGTCATGCTTGTAACAGAAAATAGGGAAAAAATCCTACTTTGTTTAAAAAGACAGATGAAGATTATTGAAAAGTTGGCTGTAATTCAGGAGGAACGAGCTCCAGCCACCACAGCTTTTCTGAGTCCTTCTGCACGCCCACATGCCTGCCTCCTGCCCATCTTTCCTTATGCTTGTCCTTTGATGATCCTGTGTTTTCACTCCCCCTTTTCTCCTCATTGCCTCTCGTTGCTTACCTTGTCATTAGATCTTCTGTCGAGGTGCTTGTTCCAGTCTGCTCCTCTCTGTTGAACACCACAGCCCTGAGTGTTTCACTCAAGACAACTCACTCATTGCTGCTCAGGCTCAGCTGGTGCAGCGGGAGAAGCGCATTTTGGGGAACATCCCATCCAGCTCCTGCAGCGTTATGGCAAAGCTGTTGAACAGATTCCTACGGTGCACAGTGGCTGCAGCCAGCATTAAGGCTCGCTTTGAGCTGGACCATTTTCAGTGCAAAATAAATTAAATCTTCTCATCGTTTAACTGTTACATTTTAGCAAGTAAGCAAACAGAAAGTATAGACCCAGGCTTTGCCAATAGCTGTGATCCTAAAGCAATGAGAGCAAGTGCTCAGTGGCAGAAGAGGAATAAGTACAGTTGAGGGATTATTGTTATTGTTGCTATTATATAATTTTCCCTAATTTTTTTTCTTGAAATGGTTGAATGAATTTTCTTTCAGGAACAAACAGATCAGTCTGCAGCTTAACCAGGGAAGTGCAGCCTCCCTGGACTGGACCCTAATTCATATTAGAATGGCAATTTGGAGATTTCTCTTTAAGAAGTAAGTACATCTCTCCTAATCTCCTTTCCTTAAAAACAAAGCATGTTTTAGTCTCTGCATCTCATATTGGTGTGCTGCGCCTCTCTGAAGAAAATCTGCAACGCCATCTCACTTTTGTAGCAACCCTTAAGACAGGGGTAAATCTCAATGTTGAGCAATATATAACTGAAAGGAAAAAAAAAACCAAATCAGTTTGTTATTAGTGCAGTTATCCTCCAAGCTCCAAGTCAGGTGACCAGTCTATTGGCTCAATTTTTTTTGCAGCAGTTTTTTTTATTTTGATGAGACTGTATTTCTTGAAAACAGAGACAAAAAGCCAAACAGGGTGGGGAGCTGGGGAGGTTTCCAAGCAGCTCTGAGAGACAGCGTGGAAGAAACAGAAATGTTGTAAATAATAGTCTATTTCTTTTTTCCAATAAAATTTCTGACAGGCATCAAAAGAACAAAGCAAGAAAAGATCTGCAATTCACTGTCCTGTCATTCAATAACATTTCATGTACCTCTGTGCCAAGCCCTTTTATTTGCTTCTTGTGGCTCCGACAAGAAACAGGAACACGTTAGCCAGCCATGTATGCCCACTGTGCCACCACCTGTGCCACCTGAGTGTCTCCCTCCTGCCCAGGTGTGCAGGCCAGGGCTGACACAGCTGGCTGCTCAGTCAGAGCCCCATTAGCCACCAGGTTTGATAGGAAAGTGCAAAACTGAGGAAAGTCCTATGTCTGCTAGAGCACTTCCCTGTCCTCAGATCCAGAATCTGGGCTTAATAGCAAATTATCACTGTCTTGACTTTGTGTCTTGCTGCAGGGGCTACTTTATATTTGTCTGAAAATGAGTGTTTATGTTGTCCTTGCCTCATCCTGAGTCAGCTCATACCTCACTCTGCGACAGAGATGGGAAAGCAATTCACCTGGATAGCCAGCTGTGCCTTGCAGAAGCTGAAGTATCTTACAGAAGCATCCAGAGAATAAGGCTGTGAACTACTTTTTGCAAAACCTTTTAACTGCCTTATTCAGAGACTGCAGCCAAGCCTACATGTCATTACTTTAAGTTTTGTTACTTTCTCTTTGCAGCAACAAAACATACTGATATTCTTCTATATACTTCCATGGGCTACCCTGAACTAAGGCACTTATTTCTCCCATCCTAATCCATAAAAATGATAAATCAACTTATTGCTGGCACTGGTGTCATAATGAGGCCTAGCATATATCTTGATATAATTACTCAAGCTGGGTTTATGGATTTGTTGGGTTTTTTTGTTTGTTTATTCTGTGCATCCTTTGCCTTCTTGAGGACATGAGGACAGACTTTTCCCACCTAAAATATTCAGCCTTCTTTATACACAAATAGTGCTTCCCTGTAGCTATCTTCCTCTAAATCTTCCAGGGGCTCCAATGACCCTACCCACTTTCTTTTTGGCTATTATGGCTACTGTCATTAACCTTGCACTCAGTACTTTCCCTCCAAAGCATTAACCCTATTTTAGCCTCAACTGTCTTAAAAATTAACCCCATGAAGTTCCTACCCCTGATATCTGCCCCTTTTCTTGCCCACTGATAGCACTACCATGCAGGCTGCCCCTGCCTTCCTTGTGCCTTTGGAGGGCTGCCTTTCTCCAAGGGAAATGTGCTCTGGGCAAACCTTGCTCTGTGCTAGGGCAGATCTAGGAGTTGGCACAACTGGAAGAGCCCAAAAGGACATTTCTGGGCTTGCTGTAAGGCAAATGTGGGTCCCAGCAAAGCAGTGAGGACATTGTTCTTTCAGTTGTCTGAGTTAATAATATTTAATTGAGTAACTTCCTTCCTAACTGAAAAGCTTGTGGAATTTGCATGTTTATCTGTATCTTTCCTACTGAATGTCAGTAAGGTCACTGCTATCCCAGAAAATGTTGTGTCTGAATTGGATACAGCACAGGATGAGGGCAGGGATGGTCAGTGCAGCACAGCTTTTCTCTAAAGAAAGGCTGACAGCCCTGAGGTCTGAATGGAGAGACTGATGCAGAATGGGATGAAGAGCAGTGAAGTGATGGTGGCAAGGGAAAACATGAAGGGAGAACAGTTTGCTCAGGGGCTTCACAATGCAGTGAACAACTGATATCAAATCAGCAAAAGGAAATAATGGTTCATGACTGTGTAGTTATATTGTGGTGGTGTTTACAGCAGCCTGCTTCAGAGGCCACAAGAATTAATAAATTGAGGAGATTGTGGAATTAAGCTTTGTTTATGGCTGCTAAAAAGATTATGGTGTGAGTGCAGGCTTTACCTCAATACATGCTTAAACCACAGCGAGCTGGAAGAATGTACAGGGGAAAAGGTTTCATACTCATTCTGCAAACATAGTTTAAATGCATCTGAAAGAAAGATATTGGGAAGAATAAACCCTTAGTTTGACCTAACACAACTGTTCTGATGTTAATGAATTTGGGAGACTTACTGGAAGGTGCAGCTTGTGCTTCCTTCCTTGTATCTCATTTTTTCCATAGTTAGGACCAACAGTAACAACATGGATTTAGCCACACTGGTCAAATATGAGGTCACTTTTCTTTTACCTAAGAGCAATCTGTAGTACCTCAAACCCCAGTTTAATTGTCCAGAACCCTGTAAGAATTGAAACTGAACAGGAAAGGGCCTTTCCATTAAAAACTGAGCAGCTCACTACTGTGTTACCCTACAGGACGTCTCAAACTTCAACAGTTGCCAACAGCAGCAGCTGAAGAATGATCTGTTCTGGCTGGCACTCCATTTTCATGCACAATTTATGGTGCTTAGTGTTAATATATGGTCATAAAGAGATGCTGTTTTTCTCCTTGCATATGATAATGAAGCTTGTGACAAAGCCAGGAGTACCTGATGAGAAGAAAAGGAAGCAGAAGTGTTTTCATTGTAAGGGTCACCTCACCACAGGGAGACTTTGGTGAATTAAGCACCTGCACAGTGGGCGACATAATGGGGCTCAGATGCTGTCTTTGACCTCCCCCCCTTTCCTTCCAGCTTTCCACTAATGCCCCACAAAGTGGACAACAGAGAAACTATCCATGCCATTTAGTCCAGACAAATTCCTATCTTCTTTCTTTCCTTTTCTACTTTACAAATTCTTATCTACTTTATTGAGATATCTACTTTCTCACTGTTATTCCAATTACTAATCTTTCAGGGTAGAAACGATTGAGAAACGACCACAGCAGACATGGCCAGACGTCTAACTCCTCTCTGGGAGAGGCTGGGGGCTGCCATGGCTTGGAGGGGGAAGCCTGATGGAGCATCCTCAGCACTGGCAGCCAGCCCACAGTGCTTGCTGGCCCCTTCTCCAGCAAGTTCTCCTGGTACACGCTCCTCCAGGCTCTGCTTTGCCACCATTCCCAACAAATAAACGGCTCTTTGCAGCCCAAAAAGCCCACGCTCACCACCCACAGACTCCTGCACTCTGGAGTCTGCTCCCTGCCGTTGTTTCCTAAAGGGAAGTGGCTAAAAATCCCTCCGCCGCTGCCACGTTTTTCCACGGAAAGCGCCTGTTGCGATTAAGCCTGTGCGCACGAGGGAGGTTTCCAAGCTTGAGCAATCCATCTGGCAGCAGCACGCACCGCTATAAGATCGTTCCCGCAGCACAGGACCCAGAGCTGACTTAACTGCGTTAGTCACCACCAGCAGCACCGCTGATCTTGGACCCAGAGTGCTGGCTGGCCAGCAAGCCTCATGGTTATTTTAACTTTGTTTGCTTGACCTTTCCAGTGGTCCAGACCCCTCGAGGAGCTGAAGAATGCTTCATTCCCCGCTGCTGCCTCTGAAACGCAGAGCAGCCAGGGCCAAGCGTTAGGCTAAATATCAGAATGCACAGGCTGAGTAATGGTTCGTCTTCACGAGGGGAAAATTTGCCTCTTACTGGCTGACTTTAAAGAAACCAGTTTTAACATAGTGATTGAATTTGATGGGAAAGAAGGAAATGGAGCTGGCTAATGTTTGTTGTTCTGAGGATCATTACACATTTCTTTATTTTGTTTATTAGCTGTGAGATTTCTTTATAGGCAAATAAATTCACAGATCTGCAGAACAGAACCAAAACCATTGACATTTAGAGCCAGATTCAAGTTTTCCCAAAGTCTGTGAGTTTTCAACTCCTGTTATCCACTGATTTAAGCAGGATATATAGAAAGAAGCTGAAAAAGTTGTATCCTGGGAGAAAGTTTTGAAAGTCCAGCAGGTAGCAGTCTCTTTCAGGTAGATCATTCAAAGATACATATTATGTATCTGATATGTTACTTGCTGTGGTTCCTAACACTGCAGACAAAGCATTGCACAATTTTAAGTTAGTCTCCAAAAAGTATTTCTAAAAAGCTGTTTACTGCCAGACCATTATTTTTTTAACCTCTTAAGCCAAACTCTCTCATTCTGCACAGCATCTGGGGAGGAAATTATTGCTCCAACTGCCAATGTCAAGACAGATGCCAGACAAACTTAGCTGCACAGCAATGATTTCTCATTCATTGCTGTCTGAACAGTACACTCATCCTGGAGTCCTGTACTCCTCAACTTCCAAGAGAGAACTTGTCAGAGCTGAGCTGACACAAGAATTTGTACATAAGCCTTAACACAACTTGCTTTAAATTGGGAAGATTTACTCCTCTCATCAAGGGGGCTACTGCCACATGGCAGGTTCAAAATTAAGGCAAAACTAGAAGAAATTCACACCAAATGATCTATAAAACTGTGATACTAACACATAAGTCATACAGAAATAAGTATAAAAAAGATAAAATTTATTAAATTATACCTGATATTATGCAACTCCATACCCTAAGGCATTTGAAAGACCACCAGAAAATCCATAAATCTGATAGCCCAAAACAGGCTACTACAAGAATCAGATCTCTGTTTAAACAGTCTTTTTCTCACAATACCTTGGTAAATACTGACAATTTATTATTTTTAAAAGATCCCACACTGCAGAGATTTGAGGATGACAATGATGAGCTAAATGTGCTAGCAGGATATTTGTTCTTACTTCAACAACGAGCTCGTAGGCTGATGCTTCCAAAGTAGGACTAGTTACCCCTTGGGTTAAGGCTGCTCTTAGCTGGAAATACTTTACTGTTTGAAACTTCCTGATTAATGCTTTTAGAGATTCTGTAAATAGCCAGGGAGGAAAACATCTGTGCTCAGATAAAAGACATTTGTGGATTTGCTGTCAGAGATGTGCAGTTCCTAGAGCAGCATCACTAAGTGAACCAAAGGAGATGGCTGTGCAAATGATGCTGGCAGTCACACAAGGATGAGAGGGACAAACAGACTGTCACATGCAGACCCTGGTTCTGGAGGTCAGTTACTCTGGCAGACAATCCAGTGAAATTTTTATTAGGAAGAAAGATAACATTTTAATTCCTCTAGATTTGTTTTTGCTCAGTTTTATTCTAACCAGGGAGTCAGGGCAAGCAGCTGTGTTTTCAAAATTCACATTTTTATAGTGTGAAATTGCTTCACGGTCTTAGAGGAGGGGAAGGTGCTGAGGTTAGGTTTTAGCAGAAAGGTAATTTTTCAGACTTCTTTGAGCTAACTAAAACATGATAACCTTTCTTCCTGTACTGCCACATAAAAATATATGGTATGGCTTCTGAGGTTAAAAGCTCCAATTCCAGCTCCACTCTGAAATGTTACTCTGTAAAGAAAAATACATTCATATTTATTGGTTCTAAGTCACCCAAACCTCAAATCTGCTCACTTAAAAAAAAAATGTTTTCTCTAGCTGCTGGTGCTTAAACTGCACCTGACTCACAAATCATCTCTCACAGGCTTTGGCTGTACCTTCACTGCGCCTGTGAGGCATCTCAGTGAGATGGGATTATGGATGAGGCAGTCAGTGCCAGGAGGAACACAGCCTGTCTTTCACAGCCCTAAGAGGGTCTGCAGGGCTGGCAGTCCTATAAAACAGCTTTTTTTAGTCATGAGCTGAATGCTTTCAATCTGCTGGTCAGCTGAAACATTCTGGAATTCACGTGAGGTTGTGCCAAATACCCCAAAAGAAGAGGTGAGCGGTGGTACATGTTCATCAGGTAGTTAATGGAAAAGGTCACTATTCTCCCTTTAACAAGCTGGGCCACCTCCCTCACAACACCTCTGGCTTTCTCTCCAACATGCCTCTCAGTAGAGACAGTGCAGTTATGTTACAAGAACAACAAAGTCCTGCTGGAGGGAGGAAATGTCTCCATGGGTAGGTAATTTAAGTGACACTATTTACTTTTTTTAAATGTGGTTTCATGAACTTATAACAGGAAGTCATCTCAGAAGGCAGATCTCTCACAGCTTTCTAGGGCACCAGGGAAAGGCGACAGGACCCCACAGGACACCATAGGTCCGGGGAAAGGGGCTGAGCCTCCAGCCAAAGATATAAGGAGCATGTGCTATCCAGGGTGCCACCAGCCTGACCCTAATGCCACCAACCACCAGGCCTATCTGCAGGAAATGCTTGGGCCCTGCTGCTGGAGAGGCTGGGAGACACTAAAATATATGTGGGAATGCCAAGCCCATGCTGGGTGCAGAAGACAGCATGGAGTAGCAAGGACAAAAGCTGAAGCAGGTTCCAGGAGCCAAGGAGAGAACACAAGCACAGCAGCACCTGTAGCTGGGGTGGGCTCAATTAAAAAATAATAAAAAAAAAAAGGTCGGGGATGGCTCATGTGTTAATTGCTAATTAACAATTGCTCGCAGGCAGTGTGGGAGCTTGGTCAGAGGTAAGCAGGGAGAGCTCTGAACTAGGTTTGTGAGGTAAGCTCTGGACTGATGTTAAGATACTGTGCAGTGGGGTCTCTACTCTGGGGAGGGTGAGCAGGTTTTAAGGTCTTTTAGCTTTAGTTATAAGCTTTCATTGCAGTTTAACTCTTTCTGTTTGCCCAAGCATTGGTGGAAGTCTCTTAGCCTGTTTTCAATGTGTTGTATTTCTTTTTTGTTATTCTTTGAATTATTTCTTTTTCTTGTCTATGGTTTCTCCTACAAAATTTTACCTTCCAGATCTGCTTTGCCCCTTCAGGAATATGGCAATTTTTCTCTCTCATCTATGTATGTGTGACTTTGCCTATAATTAATAATAGGGTTCAGTGCTTTGCTACACAAGGTCATTTTCCTTGCATTCCAAATGCTCATAAATATCCTAATCTGTGCTCTCACTTAGCAGGCTGATAAAAAACTATTTTGCTTAATAATTGGCCATATATTTTCAAGCAGTCCACTTTAGAGAGGAAAAAATTTGGCAGCTGCTTAATTTATTAAATCAATATCAGTGCAATTATGCTTTTAAATGGGTGAAGTTTTTTGTTGAAGGGAGCCATATCTGCCTAGTGTAGGACATCAAAGTCATCACAAATTGGTTTTAAGTGTGAAAACCACAGTAAAGAATTGCTAGGTGACAACTAATTGCATTGTCGTCTCTAAGTGATAAGAACAAACCATCTCCTACCCCTCTAGGAAGGAAGGTATCATTTATGAACCACTACATCTTCAGTATGTAAAAGTTTAAGATGGTCCCTGGTGCTGTAAGCACATGTTTTGCACAATGCTGAACTGAGAAGGAGTTATTTCAGTTTTATTTTGAGGTTAAGAGGCATCTGAACCTTTATCATAGGTCCCAGGAATACACATATATGAATATTGTTTCTAATTCACTTAAATCTCAGTAAACAGGGTTATGCTTACAACAACAAAAATAATTTTGGAAGCTGTAGTGGAAGGCAAGAGAGACTAAGCAGGATATTTCACAGCACTAAGGAAAAGCTAATACCTTTTAATTAGGATAAAGTGTGTGGTTGTGAGGTGCATGGGACCTGCCTCCCATTTAACCTCACCAATGGCACAAAGGAGAAGAGGTTGAGTTCCCACCAGCTGGTGCTGGCACTGTGTGCTGTGGAAATTAGAGGAAGGTTTTTTTCAAAAGAGGGGGGAAATGAATGTCACAAGATGGATGAAGACTACACTCCTTGTTGGTTTTGTTTTATTATTGTCATAGCTCCAGGGAGCACAAAACCGTTGACTTCAGCCTGACCCAAGCTATTGGTGGCTGCAATTTCTACTATCCCTTACTTTAGGAAGATTTACCAGAGCATCATTTCTCGAAGTGACAGCTCTTGTAAACAGATGATGATGGATTACCTGTGGGAATTACTTCTCCTATATGTAGTGCTGTTGGAGGGTAATAACTGCCAGGTAGCTGGCAGCTGCAGAAATCCAGTGAGAGCAGAGGGACTAAAGAAACTTAACCTTCATTCCACTCTTCATGCCCTGCAACAGCTTGACTTTTGGTGGACAGCTGTGGGACTAGTATAGAAAACATGCTGTTTACCCATACAGTGGTAATCCTTAAACACCACATCTGCTGAAACAAGAGGCTGGGATGTAAGGAGAAGAAGAGGGAGACAACTGGTGGCTTTCTCCCACACAGATGTATCAGCACTGCACACTCACGCTGTTGCCTTCTGCAGCACCGATTGTATCTTCAAAGCTCTCCAGCAAATCCACTCATCCAATGCCATCTGCATTTACCATTTCACAAAAACATCTGTCAAGGTCTGATTAAAACCAGAACATGCTGCTTGTCAAGACCCAGTCTAGGATATCAAAGGATCAGGCTGGTAGAGCCAGAACACTGTCTGGAGATGGGTACAGGTTTTCAGGGATGGAGCTGCATCCAGTTTCAACTTCTGCCAGCACTCACAGATGCTTTCCCCACCAACAGGCAATCCTTGCTTGTGCTGCCAACCACCTGGCTAGACAACACCTCAGCTGCTCCACTGACACCCCCTCATGTAGCACCACACACCCCCATCCTGCCAGCCTGCCAGCCTTCTTTGGGATATGCTCAACAGCTTGAGTGTTGAGAACATACTTACCATGTTTTAAGATGAGAGTTCTTTAAAAATNCCCCCAAGTCTCTCTCCTAAATAAGCATGTTGAGTAAAGAACTGTAAAAATGATGCTCTCTTCTCCCCTTGCTTTCAACTCTAACAGACATCTTTAGAATCCAGTCCGGTCAAAAAAAGCCAGAAGTAGCAAAGGTTTCTTTCCCACCTCACAAAACTGCGGTCTTCTGATAGCAACCAACAAGATCATGCATCTGTTGCTTATCATCATATTTCATGGACTTAAGGACATTTCAAGCACCTCTTTTTATGAAATGCAGAACATACATAGTGAGTTTTCTGTATCACTCACTGAAGATTTGAGACACACCTACAGGAAGCCAACAAACAACAGCTTTTGTTTAATTAATTCCATGGAAGAGTATTTTATTAATCTTCTGTATTGTGGGAAAAACCTGCTTTCATTGGAATACAGAATGCAATGCAACATTCTTCTAGTATTAAGATATAAAACATGCAGATCTTGGCTTGAAGTTTGTTGAATCTTACTACAGGACTCATGCTTGGCAGTGTTTTGAGGTTGGGGTTAAGTTTTTTTGGTTCTCCTTTTTTAGTAAGTGCACACATTAGTAAAAAAGGGCCTAACATCAGGGAGGACAGACTATGGTAATGTCTAGGAGCTGGCGGGTATCCATGTCAATAACTGGGTCTTTTCTAGTGCAATTCATGGCCCTCCCCTTCCAAGAGGGCCTGACAGAAGAATTAAGGGTCTGTGTTTATGCACCATCATGCTACACGTTCTATGTCTGTGATTTCTGAACACAGCTACCTCTACCCTACTCCAAGAAAGACTGGTGTGATGAAAAACATGGATAACAGTGGGAACATTTTGTGCAGGCAGGAGTTCAGGAGTCTTGTTTGGGATATGGCTGGGGCTGCAGTGTGAGGACCATACAAGTAAGCACACTGGTGCTTAGCCTGGCTCCATGGCTGAGGTGCAGAGCTGCTCAGGTTGCTCTGTGCTTCACAGCTGTGACATCCCTGGAGAGCTCTCTGGCTGCAGCACTCAGCATCCTACCCTGAGACAGGCTCCAGGGAGTCACACCATGCTCTGCACCACAGCAGGAGCTCCAGCAGAGCTGGGCAGCTGAGCAGAGCCCAGCAAAGGTCTTCAGTGACAGAGCTCTGGATGTAAGAGCTCCTGGCTGGGTTCTGACCTGAGCTGCTGCGCTGTCTCTGTGTCATGCTCCTGAGTCTCTGCTGTGCTGGTAACTCTTTAGTCCAGGACTCCTGCCCAGAGCCTCCCCAAAGCTGGGCAGTGCTGTGTTAGTGGGGCAGTTGAAGGGAATAACCCCACCCATAATTTAAATACACAAAACCACAGGAATTCGGTCATAAGGGTGTTGTCTGCTACACTCTAGAAGTACTGAACTGTTTGTTATGATCATACTGACTTTTCTTCTTGATACCAGACCCAAGCCCTCTAGGAATTTATGAATTTTTGAATATATAGATCAACATACATATAGACCAAATGGTGTTGCTATGACCCATTTTCTGTAATGCTTCTAGTTGTGTGCTGGATATAAGAGTTTGAGGAACCTTGTTCACAAGTTAATGACAAATCCAAGAGACCACATAGTACAGCACACTGAGCAGGAGATTTCATCCGTGACCTGCACTATGCAGTGTTCCCTAGCTCCTCAGTCTACATGGAGAGACTGAAATGCCAACCATGATATTTTAAGAAAGATGTTTGCAAGTATCCATCTTGACCTTTCTTGACTACCTGTTCTACATTGTAAATGCTGCCAGAATTCCCTAAGGGCTCCCACACGATAGAGCATTAGTGGCCACTCCTCTCTTCCCCTTACGTTAGTAAGTGTGAAAGAAGGACTCCAAAAACACCTTAGGATCTCTGAGAGAAGGTCCTGCATGAACCTAGTCAGATAGATTGGTTATTAAATGTGCTCTGGAGAAATCTGCAAAGTATGTTTCTTTTCTATCAAATCGTGCTGATCACCACAGAGGTTGCAGAGTTTTGTACGTGGCACAGGAGTAAAGCCAGGTTCAGGAGGCATTCAGCAAAACCAACACAAAGCTTGATTGCTGGATTTATATTTCTCTCATTTAAAAAGCAAATAAGGGTTCAGGATATCTAGCATCATGCTAACTTTAGGCAAATAACGCAGGAAAATCTATGAGGGGCAATGACAAATAGAGTTTCTATGAGCACTACCTCTTGGGCTTTTTTATGTTTAGATCTCTTTCTCAAAATAATCTGTTTTATTGTGTCTGTTTCTCCTATCCCCATTTAAAACCTGAGACAGACCCTAAAAAAAAAAAAAAAAAAAAAAAAGGATTGAAAAAAACAATTAATAGCCAATAATATGCAAATAAAATGGCGATATAGGAGTCTAGCACATTTTTGTAACTAGCAATTTTTTCATAAGAAAGGAGGTAGCATAGTCCAATATAGAATACATATATAGTATATGCATACTATAGTCATACATTCCCACGTGTAGCTTGGCATTTAAATTTGGATAATTTTCAATGAATGACCTAATCATCTTGTCTAAGCTCCACCTCCCATGTATGCCTCGCTGCTTCTTGGTATATCTTGACATTTTCTTCATCACTGAAGCTTGCAGTGCACACTAAAACATCCATTGCCAAGAGAAATAATGTTCCTTGTGGTGTTTTTAGTGACAAAACTAGGGTTTTAAGGCTCAAGTGCTAGTGCTAAATTCATTTACAATTACTTTTGGCATTGTAAAATGGAGGGCAGTGCATTCTCTTCCAAAAGAATGTGACAACTTAGGTAACAAAAAACCACTTTTCCACTCATTTGTATCAAACCTTCTATATAGAAAGGAGGCAGCCTGCAGAGAAGCTGTTGGAAACTTATTTCAAAGGCAGGTTATAGATGACTGAGGAGAGACACAGTAAAATCTGGGATGAATGATCTGTCCCAAAGCCAAAAGATTTTGAAGGTAAAAACTTAACCAGTTGGAAGAAGACAACAGATGATTTTGTCAGCTTGAATAAAGCAGCAGAGTAAAACCCAATTTCCTGGGAATGCATAAAAGGAGGTATTTCCAAAAAAAAAAAAAAAAAGTAAATAAGGATGCTGTATCCAGATGGTCAAAATCACACAGTGAAAAACTGTCTTCAGCAGGTAGAGATTGCCAGCCTTTTTAGAAGTGGTAATGTCAACCCTCATCAGCCAAGGAACTGCAGAACTGGGTAGGAGGTATCAGAAAAACATGGAAGCACCACATTTTCCCCAGTCACTCAGTAGATGTCATTTCCTACTGTCTCAGTGCTGAAAGGTGCTATTTTCAGAGTGAAATAGTAAAACTGAGCTGCTGACCTCCACATCCATTCAGGAGAGATTACTGCTAGCTTTGCATAACTAAAAGTAGTGATTTCCACTCAGCCTTTTTATTTTTATTTTTTAACTCTTACGCTTCCAGGAGGACAGAATGTCTTAGAAAATTCAAAACCAATAATATAGATGTAAATGTTGGTACTGAAATGTCTGAGTTGAAGAGAAAAATGGAGCTAGTTCAGAAGTCCTGGCTCCAACTCCTTCAGGCTCCAGATGTCCTCTGGAGAAAACCACATGTGGTTCTCTGACTGCTGTGGGATTAAGTGTTAGGAGCCTCTGGCAGTCAAGGAGGAGGAATTGCTGGCCTCAAAAGTCACAGATATGTAAAGCTTTCCTACCTTGTAAGGTAAAGGTCTAAGTAGAGCTCTTGTGACTGCCTTACCAGGTCTTTAGGTACTGGTTTAAAATTCCAAGTAGAAACTTTTCCCTTCTGCACTCTCTCCTGAATCTCCCATCTGGTCCTCTCTTCTACCAATGTTTTTTCATACAAACCCTAAACATCTACCTAGCATTCCACATTTGTATTTCTGAGCCAGTGACAAGAAGATGCTATGCTTGCAGTCATCTGCCTAGACTATTCATGTGAAGACTGAAGTACTCTGCATGCAGGGTTTGGTTTGGTGGGGTCTTGCTGCTGTTTTCATCAGCAAAGTTCACTTCCTGTCTTCCATTCATGCCACAGTAATTTGGGAAGCAGATGCCCAGCCCAGCTGAAGGAGACCAGTGGGTTAGGAGTTATTTTGACAGATACTAACTCTATTAAAATCCATGGACCAGCTGATTCACATGAGAGCGCTGACTAAATAGTAATAAACCTTCAAAAAGAAATCACCTTTCATTTTGGGATAAATGAACCCACTTCCAATTCCCAAATCCATAATTTTTTTTCTAGATGGCCTTGAAAAATTGTTGAGCTCATCACAAATATACAGAAAAGAATAACTTATGAACATATTTTTGGTAAAATTTTTTCTACTCAGAAATACCAAGTAAAATCAGTTTGATTGTACAATCAGGCTGATTCAGTGTTCTAAGTGGAACGCATACATATTCTTGTCTTTAGATATATTTTCTTTATTAGCTAACTAGATTGAAATGATCAGCAGTTGAACAGTTAACAATGTTCACATTCTGTCTGTCATCTTCAGATTTCAGAGTCAGTACTGTAAAGGGATGAACAGGTCATATAGATGGAAAATTATTCTTTTGATTGTCTTTGGTCTCTTGAACATAAGACTACATCAGTCCTGTTTGATTCATGTCTTCAATGATTTCTTCACAGCCATGACCCTGAGAAATATAATTTTATTTTAAATGGAATGTGAGAATTCAGGCACTGACTTGATACCAAATTTAGTAATGACATAAAGTATTGTGTGAATGCAGCACAAGAAATTTAAGAATTCAACTGAACATGCCCTTCTTCCTTCCACCTTGTTTTCTCCCTGTCATACTTAAGTTCAGGTTGGCATTTCTTTATGCAGTAAGCTAGCTCCAGCTATCATCTCTCAACTCCTCCTGCCTGTTTATTTCCATCTCTTGAAATATTTATTGCTGTTTCTTACACTCTTTCATCCTGAGGCATATGGCTTTTGTTTACATCGTAACAGAAGTAGTAGGATGTGTTTGCACAAGCCTTACAGGCATGCTCCTGCTTGGGTTTCTCAGGTGTTAATTACAGCTGCTGGTGTTTTGTAAGCAAAGGCCTGTGTTTCTGGTTGAACAGAGAGTTTTTCAATACATAGCAAGAGAGAATGTGTCATTTTGGGACTATTAACTCAGAAGAGCAGTTTGTTTTCCTGCAGTAATAAATGTATTTTTCATCTTTCTTCTCTTGATGTGATCCACAATTCTGTACCTTTGCCTATAACAAGGCGTAGATACAAATTAGTCACTTGGCAGAAGCTTTGCCAAATTAAAATCTGTTTGCCTGTCCTTAAAGCTGCTGTCAAACAATTTGTCACTTGTTAAAATTACTGAAGTATGTAGTGGTCTTAACACTGCAGTACTTAATTTACTGGTGAGCACTTCCCCCCTGTGCAAGATGTAGGAAATGAGTGTTGAGCCTTCCTCTTGCCAAACAATTTAAACTCAAATTTATCAGTTTTCTGCAAAGCTCCCTCATTCAGAGCCTGCTGGCCCCTGCCCCTGGGCCCAGGGATCTTCCAGCCTGTATGCAAAGTGGGGCACCTGTAAAGAGGGTCAGGGTGGGAATGTCACCGTGGGGGAGAGGTGAGAGGGAGCTGAGCCCTCATGTTCAGTGTTCTGTGTGCACTGGACAGTCTGATAGGAATCATCAGTGGAAAAAAACCCTTCTTTGCATGTCTGTCTGTTTGCAGCATGAGAGCTTTGAGGAAGATACTGTCAGTCCACTTTTGTGGCAAAAAATTGGGGATTTATTACAATCAAAGCTACACCCACGAACTGTGCATACCATGACTTACTTCTCCCAAGAAGTACTGAGAGGATTATGTGTGTGGAATTGTATTTACAATTAAATAACTGTTCTGAGCTGCTTCTGAGCAAGCCTCACTGGTTAAGTCTGTACTGCTTAATAACTGTGGCAGGAAGCAATGCAAGATGCATCCTGTCCTGCTCCTCCTGGTGCCCAGGTTCCCTCTGAGCAGAATGTTCTGCACAGGGTTCTGCCCTGCACCTCCTCAGGGTCTGCTGCACTCAGGTCTCAGGAGGCAACAGGTAGCTTTTGGGGAGAAATCTCAGTATTTCTATTGCTGCAGAGGAAGACTACAATGAGGGAAAACAGATTGCAGAAGGATTTTTTTCCCCCAGCTTACATTAATGGCTGCTTATTTGAGCCGTAAGCTTGCAATTTTTTAAAAATATGTGCCTTTATTATGGAATTAATAGTCAAGAGGAGTAAAATACATATGTTGAGTACTGTCTCTAAAAATAATCAATGAACAGAAGCGAAAATTAAGACTGGAGCAGGACAGGACAAAGAAGGATTAAGAGGTAAACATGCATAAAAATATGGAAACATATTTAACGTAACTATACAATAAAAAGAATGTAAGTACACATTAAAAATAAAAATTTTCTTTCAGTTTTCACATTGTCATTTAGGCCTAAGCCATATCTTTAAAAGCAGATTTCAAAAAAATAATCTAATAACCTTTCATAGAAAATTAGGTTCCTAAATCACTCAAATTTTGCAAAAAGTAATATCCCCTCCTATTTTCTAATTAACTACCTAACCATCTTAGAAAAGAACAGCATAGTTAAATAGCAGCTTAAATTAAAATTCTGCATAGAAATTTATAATATTAAAATTTGCATAAAAATTTATGATTTGTGGTAGGGAATAAGAAGGTTCCCTAAGAAGTGAGAACTATGATTAATATGCATGTATCTGCAAGAGAAAATAATTTAGACTTCTTGTGTTACATTTCAAGGAGAATGCTGCTTGGAAGATTATTGGTTGGTAATCAACTTTTAAAGATTATTTTCTTAATTAGGACTCTCACTTCATCACTTTTCCAAATGCTTTGTCCATAAAAATGAGAAATTTGAGTCCCAGAGAGCAGACTTGAATGGTGAAAGATAAAGCTGCCTGCCTTGGTAAGAGATCATTAAACCATAAAACAGGGTTCAGATAAAAAGGATCTTAAACAACTGAAAAGTCATGGGCAGCAACAGCAGCGAGCAGAGCTGGAGGAAATACATGACCAGTGACAAAAGTCATAGGCATTTGGTTTGTTTAACATAGAGAAAAGGTGACTTAGAAATACAGTTATAATAGTCCCCAGAAATGCTACACGCCACCAGAAAAACAAGACCAACAACACTAACAACAAAAAAATATTAAGCTGCTTTTCTGTCACCTCTGTGAATAGAAGAAGAAGAAGTAAAGATCTCAAACTGCATCAAGTGAGATGTAGATGAGACAACTCAAGTCAGAATAGCAAAGGAATGGAATTTGTCTGGCAATTACAGGGAATGTAGGGATTCTCAGACTTCTGATCATTGTTATCTGGATGCATAATTCCTGTACCTTTCCATCCTCTACAGAGTAACAGAAAATTGCTTTACATTTGAGGAGAGAGAAAAAAATTGCACGAATGCTCCACCCTCACCACAGTAACTTGGAAGGAGAGGTGTTTTACGTGGTCAAAAACATGTCCTTTTTGGAAAGTGTTTTTTATGTATATGGTCTTGGCTGCAGAAGACAAGAGTTAGTGATACAGAGCTCTACCCATTGAATATAGGGATTTTTTTCACTGAAGGTAACAGCAAAAACCATAACTATAGCAGAGCCTTTTTCTTTTATGGCCTCCAGATTCCATAATTGGTTGGGCTTGTTCCTGGAGTCAGTCCATACACATTCAAGTTTATTCAAAGCAGTGAAAACTTGTCCTAACTGTAATTAAATCCTCTTGGCCTTTCATGTTAAAGTCTATAGGAGGTAAGTTATTTTTAGATAATGAGATGGTTATCTGTTCAGCAAAATGTGCGTACACATGTCTTTTGGAATTAATTTAGTTCTTGATACCTGGACATACTGAGGAGGGATCACAACTGCAATGCTGTTGGCCTTCACTGGTTCATAGTTTTGGTGCTGGGAAGCATAGTGCTCCCTGGCAAAACCTGAATACCTCCTAAGTGTAGAAAATACTGTGAAAATGCTAGGTAGAGAGAGCAGAAGCTTTATTTTCTTCCAATCTACTTATATGCCTCAGTCATTCATGTTAGGAAGACCTTCTCTTAACCCCTGTTAACTTTCAGTTCACCATTCAGCATATCATTGCCTCTGCCATACTGTCCCCTTCTTAATTTCAGTGTCCTTGATTGTTCTCTTTGGTTCTATGATTCCTTCTCATTTCAGATCACCTTAGGTTAAGATCAAAGCTTTTCAATGTCCTCTCTATCTTAATCTTTATGACATCAACACCTTACTTCTGTCCTTGAAATGTCTATTCCCTACTGCATGCACAGATAGACACCCTTTCCACTTTTCTTATCATTGCTGGTTTTCACTTTTACCTTTTGCTGTTCAAGTTATCAGCATAGATTCACTCACTTCCTCAGACTGTCATACTCTCTGGGGTTTTAAATTTGAGGATTCATTAGCATCAGAAACTCCACAAAGGGGGTAGGAGGACACTTAACAACTCAGATCTTGGCCACCACAAGATATCTGTCTCCCAAATGCTATGCCTGTAAAGTGTGACTAGGAAAGATCAACAGTAATATGTGCAAGAGCTCTGACCAGAGTTAAAAAACAGTAATCAGGCCATGAGGTGAGGAAACTCTACTCCACCTGAGCATTTCATCAGGACTGCTGAGGGCCAATGGGACCCTGGGTCTTCATATGGAGCCCCAGCCCACACAAAGCCACTTGGGGCAGAGTCCTGCTTGCCCTATGATTAAATGTAAAAGTTCAAAAATCAGCATTTTGTTTCAAGAGAATAAATTTCTGGTCTTCTTCCCAACAGTTCTTTTCCTTTTCTTCCATTAGCTTATATTTTCAAAGGTACAAAAAAGCATATTTAATTCCACAGTTAATGCCTCCTCCCAAGTTCTGCTTCAACTGTGATCGGAGAAGGACAGAGAAATAAAAATTACCAAAACTGAGAGAGAAAATAAGTGCCAGGAGTTATTTAAGCTGAATGAATGTCTAGGCAGAGCCGTTTACAGAATTGGGAATGTTTAGGAACAGCCTACTCTGTAGAATGTCAAAGAGGTGCAACTCAGAAATAACACCAGATATTAGGTCTGAGAGATGGGCAGGGTGGCTAAATGCATGGAGAAGAAAATAGGAAAAGAACACATAGAGGATGACTGAGTAATTTTTCTTCTGTATGAACAGCTGAAGATCTGTGAAGTGCAAGGGAGATGGGCTGCAGCTTGGACAAGAGACTCACCTGAAGTGACTCTGCAAGACCACAAACCCACAGTAACTGCATTTGTGATCATAGCTCACACTGCCCAGAAATGAGGAGCAGAAATAGAAAACTGTCCACAGAAAGCTGGGGAGGACAGCAAGAGGAGGGAGAGGGAGGACCCCAAGCCTGTTGAGAAGGCTGGAGAGTGCCTGCCTTCAGGCAGAGTCAGTAGTGTCCACAGCATCTGGCTGGTCACTGAGAAGTTCTGCACCCAGCATTGGATTCAGGAAATGGGCATATGAAAACTTGACAACAGCAGCCTGCCTGTTCTGTAAGCAGGAACCTAGGCTTTCTAAACTTTTAAAGGAACATTTAGTGTATCTAAATCACTCCTGACTCCCACAGGAAAGACTCTGTGTCAAAGCTGAGTGTTACAGTTTGATCTGCATCTCTAATGTACAAATAAATTTTGCTTATCACCCATTAATTTATTCATTCTTTCTATGTTCAGAAACCACTTCCATGATAGGTTTATCTGTAATATCAAAACAGCAAAGGAATTGCAGTCCTGTAAACTGTTACTTTTTTAATCAAATATTCAACCAAATATTCATTATCCTAAAGAGAGAATTGATATACTAAAAGGTGATAAACAAGCTACCTTTTTGTAGTGGAAAGGGAATTAAAATGCAATGCATAATGTTTATATTTCCATAATGTGTAAAACTGGAAGAAACTGGAAGTTTTTGGAAGAAAACTTTGACCCAGTGACTTGAGTTAGAAAAATTCATCCAATCATTCAGCTACTTTAATGTGATACATAGATGACAGAAAACACTATTTTATTTTCTCTTTTGCTTCTATTAATAATAACAGTAAGAAGTAAGGAAAACCTCTTAGAAAAACTAAAAATCAAGCTATGTCAAACCACGACAGCAAGCTAAGTTATTCAGTAAGCTAGTCATAATTCAGATAGAAAGACAATATTGATTTTTATGAAAAGGCTGAAATGAGAAGATATAAAGCATCCTTTTGTCAGATAGGCTTTGGGGGCTAACTACTTCAACCACATCCAGAAACAAAAACTGCACTTCTAAAAAGAAAAATATATCAATAACCAAACAGAATGACCATGACACATTTATCTCAGTAATAAAACTTCTTTTATGGAAATTACAAAAAAAAAAAAAAAAAAAAAAACATTTATGGTGGACAGAATGATCCATTGGAATAAGATAATAGATGCAAATTTTGGTCTAACTTCTGTTTTTTTCCATGGCAAAATCAATGAACTATGGTGTATAGTAGATTAGTTAATTATGTAAGATGTCAAACCCCATAAAGGATGGAAGATTTGATTTTACAAATCAGCTCTGCCTGTAAGAATTTTCACAACAGTAAGTACTAGTGATTAAAATGTCAGCATGAGGGACTGCTACAGATTCTACCAGTCTAATTATAGAATATAACAATTACATGCTTGGAAAATCCACATAATAAGAATTACAAATTTCAAATTATTTAAAAGAGTGATTTAAACTTAAAGTTTAAAAAAGAAGCACTAAGTTCCAGGATGGTAGTCTCCACATGAGGCCCTTTTTTAATCAGCACATACTCTGCAGTTGCTTTTGCAGCACGTTTACCACTCAGCCAGCCAGAGAACCTGTGTTTGGGGACTGTGTCAGATTTTCTGTGCCTGGCTTTTGCAAAAACTGCACATGTTCTGAACAGGATGCATTTGCAATTTCTTAAAATACTCTTAAATCCTCAGTTATTTGCATTCTTCAATTACCAGCCAGCCAAATCCCAACAGGACTTGACAGTTTCAATGACAGCAGTTTCTTCTCACTTTCTATGGTATAATATAAACCACTGCAGAATTCCTGTAGGCTTTGCTTTACTTCTTAAAAGTACCACTTGCTTTAAATATAAGATCCAGTCCTTTCTTACCAATAAGTCTTGTATTACTATTTTCAGTTGTGCAAGGGATGTGTTGCATCACCCAGTGGTGACAGCTCAAAAGTGAACTTTGCAGTGACAGTTTAGCTTTAATTGATAGTCAGTGTCTTCTTTAAAAGATGAAGTGACATTAGGTGTATTTCATTGTTACCAAAATGAAGACTGTTGGGAAACAGTGGCCATGGAAAGTTTTGGGTACTCTGAATTTGGAAATTTTCCTACTGTAACTTTTTTTTTTGGCATTCTTCTCTCATTTAGCATCTCCTTCCTTTTGCTTTCATTCAACTAGCACTCTATCTGCCTGCAAGAATACAGCTCATCCCCTTTTGTTATTATTATGGCTGTGTTCTGCACACTTCAAAACTTCTGATATTTTCTTAAAATTTTTCTTTGAAGCACTGCAGACCCTGAAGCAACTTTAGAAATTCCTTCTAGCTGGATGCACTGCCAAAGCAGGTTCATGATTGCTCCTTTCAAGATGGAGACTGCTACAAAGCATGCTCAGAGTGCAAACATCTGTCAGCTTCTCTGAAGCAAAGAACTGAGTTGTAGACAGTTAAGTTCAGCGTCTCATCTCAACTTCTCACCACAGACATCCCCAAAGCATTAACACATTTGCATGTTCACTCAGTAAAGGGCAGTTAGAGTTTGACTTTGGAGACACTGGACAAACTTTGAGAATTCTCACCTTGCTATCATCAGCTGATCTTCCCTCTCTCTAAGTTAGCATGCAGTGCTGCAGGAGGGAGTAGATTTCTACTCACTGTGGAAATCACACTATGAGTAATTTCCCTTGCAAAACATAAGACAATGATGCAAATGTAATAAAATGTTTCACAGTCACACTGCCAAACTTCTTTGGGATCTTCCAGCCCTGCTTTAATATACAAAGGTCTTGAGCTGTGCACAAAAACAGCACGTGGGGTACTCATGTGCCTTCACCATTCCACATTTAATAACTCCCACCATGAAGCAATTTTATCCCAAGTCTTCTGAAACTGTATTGATTTTTTGGCTTCTCAGAATTTTTCCAGCTGTGAAACTTCTGTAAAATTACTATCACCACCCCCTTCTAGCTCTGCTTTCTTACTTACATTGCATCTATTCAATGGACTAGACCCTTAAACTAGAGCCAGAGGGGAGAAGTAGAGACATCCTAGTGCAAGGTGCATCTGTCCAGTTGAGATAGAGTAAATATGTGTGACTGTCTTCAGGTGTGTTGTGGCTCTGCCCCAACAGCAAATCATATGGAAGTGGATTTAGACTTCCATGTCCACAAGCTTAGAGGAGTTGAAATGTCTCAGCTATAGTGTAGGTTGAGGTGCAGTTACATGAACTTCAGCTGCTTACTAGTATTAGAAAATTTGAGTAGTAATTAATAAGAGTCTTCATCATATACACCCTTTAGAATTCAGAGAACACGTCTGAAAAGCCTTTGCAAAAAATAGAAACTACAGTGAGTTGCAAAAGGGAAATGGAAGAGAATGTATCCTCTGTAATAAGAGATTAATGTTTGTCATTAGTTTAATGAAGGGGCCACAGAAACCTCCTGCAGCCCCCCATTAGTCTAACAGTTAGTCCATTGTGTGCATATACAATACACAGTCACTTGTCCTTGTGAGGGATCATGTCTGGGGTAAGTCCAAAGGCTAAAAATGAAGCCATTTCTACAGTTCTGAAGCTTAGATTTAAAGCATCAGGAATTAAAAAAAAACAAAAAACAAAACAAACCCAACCCATCTTTTGACTGCCCTATTTTTCTAAAATTGCATCTCATCCCTAAAATAAACATTCTTCTTTGGTTTTGTGTGAGAGCTTGGTCTAATCATTATTTATTTCCACCTAATATTTATGTTTCTGGTTAAAAGGAGAAGAATTTTCAAAACATCAGTGTTCAGCTTTGTACCTACTTCCCCTGGCTTGAACAAACATACCACATTTATATGTTAGAGAAGACAGACATTCTGGTCACTTGTGTGAGCAGTACATGCAGTTATGCAGAGTAGGACAATTTTAGCTTTCCATCTTGAGAACATTTAGAGGTACAAAGCTGTCATTGGGAAAGGGAGCTCGAATGAAGATAAAAGGTGCAGTTTATCCTATAACTGCTATAGGATCCACAAAAGTATGGAGGATGCTTATTATAGAACACTCAAGCCAGTAACAATTAAAGTAACTATTAAAATGCAATATTGAGGAAGAATTTTACAGAGACAAACAAGGCAATCAAATCTTTGAATTCAATGGGAGAATCATGCTTTTGATCCTGTATCATAATTTCTTCCACAGCACTTGTATTTCATACACGTGCAGCTCAGTGTTGTAGTTTTTTTCCTGACCAGACACAGATGATTGCAGCAAGAATAATTCTTCATCACATTGTGCTTGGCACAAGGAACACAGGCTGAAATCCAGAAAAGTGGAGATGCAGATGGTGCAATGTGCAGATTTTGGAGCAATAGCCTTGTCCTGCCACCCTTTTCTGGTTATCTGTACTGAAGGAAAGGGGGATTTACATATTATATAATCTCCATATGTATTTGGGGGTTTCCATGATGCAATTCAGGGTGAGATTTCCTACCCAGATGCACATCTGTCATCTCCCATCCTTGAGCCAGCATAAGACTACAAATGTAAGAGGTCTGTAACTCATCTGAGGGTGTAAGCAGGGACTGTCACACACAGTCCTTGAAGTACCCTGATTTCCGTGGATAAATATCATTAAAAAGGCAAGGCGGAGGAGAAGGCAAAATGATCTTTCTTTTACAGTAAATTAACATTTTTCATAAAGTTACAAACACATATAGTATTTTTGATTTATGCTGTGAATATGAAAAAAACCACAATTTAAGCAGCTCTTCAAAAGATCAGTGTACTATTCTTATAAATGCAAACGACATATGGTTGAGCCAGCTTGTGTTAATTGGAGATAAAAAGAAAGGGGAAAAAAAAGGTGATATCTTTTGAAAGAGCCTCCCATTAGGGCAGTAGGAGCTGCCTTTACAAGGTGTGATGTTGAAGTCTGGCTTAGCTCAATCAGCAGCACACGTGCAGTCCCACTGAAATTGCTAAGGGTGCTGCAGCAAGAGACAGGGAATAAAAAAAACTGTGCCAGCAAAATACCAGCAGCAACAACAGAGTAATTATTTTTATTTCATCAAGCAACAGAAATCAGACAAGTTGATCATGTTACTGTTTTTTTAAACTCAAGTCTCTAAATCAGAAGATTACTCAGCTGAAGGCCCAGTATAATGAGAATATATGCTTTCTTTTTCCACAAGAATTGGAAGTGGTATGATCTAAGAGTGACAACTCCAGCATCTGGGAGTGCTTAAAGCAGTTCGTAGTTTTGCTCCAGTCATGTGGCTCTAGACAAAGATTGAACAAAAATCAAATCGGTTCAGATGAAGTCCCAGTGTTGAATAGGACTCAATAAATTGAGCAAGGAGACTTTGATTTATTTGCCTTTATTCATTATGAATTATTACATTCTTTCTTCTCTTGCAAATGTTTGGCTGCTATTTTTGTGTAAACATTCATGACTATGTTAATTACATTGTATCTTTTTATAGTAATTTTATAGATTTTATTGCTCTACTTTAGAGGTCCTAAATATTTAATTTATATAGTATACTTTTTCAACAGTCATTTTCATAAGCATTATCTTCCAGATGTACTTTGTATAGTTTAAAAAGAAATGCATAATGCATTCCAGAAGTACTGTTGCCAAAGAATCTAATTTAAACGTGGAAATACTTTATGATATGCAGATCTACTTTCTGCTTTGCATATTTCACATTTTAACAACAACATGAAACTGCAAGAGTAGCAAGAATTAATTACTTGAGAGCTATTCTTACTGAATTTAAAAAATTAATAAATTCCATATTTCCCACAGTAATTCTGCAAGCTGATACTGAATAAAACTCCTAATCTGACTGTATAGAATCAAAACGAAACTTTACATACGACTTCAAAACCTTCAGGTTTATATGTGTGTGTGTCAAGGAAGGGATGGGAGCCCAAGATTCTATATGTAACCATCTGGGAAAGGAGTCAAAAAACTAAGTTAGAAAAAGAAATCTCTGAGCTGTTGCAATAAGCTGCCTGAACCAGTCTAAGTCAGCATTTTGTGCCTATAGGTACCTTATATATGTGTGTGCATACTTGTATACAGGACAGTGTTTTCATCTTCGGTGTTCCACTGTTTACCACAGTCCCACATGTGAGGGGGGAATTATCAGATATTGGTATGCAATTGGTAAGTTAATCTGTTGGCTTGCTGTTTTTAAATTTTGGCCTTCCATTTCAGTTCTGAGCTGTGCACCACCACTCTGCAGTCAAAAGTTTGCTGATAGAACGGAGTGCCTGGAAGACCAAGTTACCTATGCAGTAAATGCAAACAGTTCTGAGGGATATGCCCTCCATTGTGGCTCAGGAGGGAGGCTTGTATCCACTGAAGTATGGTGTGCTTCTGGTTTGGGGTTGGGAGCAGCAGGACATGGGCAGCCAAAGGAGGAGCAAAGGCAGTTTCACACAGCATGTACACTGAATGGCCACCATTCTTGTTGGAGGTCAGGAGATGAAATAGCCTTGTTCACAGGCTTTACAATAAACTCCATCTTCTGTGTAAGTCCTTTTTTGTACACTGTTTTTTCCAAAATTTGATGTGGCATGTGTAATGACATCCCTGTGGCAGATTATACAAAGCAGCCAACGCATAACTCTATTTTTGGTTAATACTACTTTCCCAAGCAAAGGATCCACGTTACAGAGCTTGACATTAGACGACTTCTTGATATGTGAACAAACAGTGTTTCTGAAATACTTTGATTACATGCAATCTGTCTATGAATAATTCAGTAAAATAACTTTCAGCTTGTGACTTTTTTCATAAGGTCTGAGATGAGCTGAAAAAAAACAGGGCCAAATTTACTGAGGGATTTACCCCTGTTGTTTGGACAGCTGCCTTTAAAAATCCTCTCTGTAGTCTGAGACTGCTAAGCACTAAAGGCATATCAGCTGCTGTTTTCCCACCCCACTAGGAAAGAATTTCCTTCTCCTCTTTAAGTACAAATGACCCCTCCACCTTGCACATCACACTAGGTGTAGGATCTTTGTCTTCACCTTTGGTGGACCACTCTTTTCCAGTCCCTCATAGAAACTTGCTTCCCGCTTCTTTTCTAACTTCACTTTGGCTTTTCACTTTCCTTCTCCTTACACTCCCTGCCCCTAACCCCAAAACCTTAAGGCCAAACAAGTTGGAGAGTCATCTCACACTGTGTAAGACTGTGCTTTCAGGTCTGGCTTATTTTATAAGACCACAGCGATGGCACTACTCTTAGTATAATATCAGGAGTTAGATATTAATTTTAGGAGTAGTTTTAGACATCTGGATTGGGGTTCCATACAGACTAGACTAGGTAGCTGCTTCATCTTCCCACAGTGTTCCCAGCTCCAACACCAACACACCTCTTGGTGTATTAGCTTACTTCTCCCTGAAGCTTTTTCCTGTGCTACAGAATGTGGTGCTCTACGGGAAGCTGTAAAATGTGTCACCAATTGGCTGAGGTAAATCAGTGCCAGGATGGCTCCCTGCCCACTCTGTCCAGGAGTGCTGAGGGCCCCGTGCTAACCTGTCACTGCTGCTCTCTGGTGTTGCAGTGCTGTAACACTGCATGGGGTTGCATGCATGCACCAACTATTTTGGAGGTAGTTGTGTGCTCCTGACATATTTTGCATTTCCTGGATTTAGACATTCCTGCCTAACTATCTACTTTAATTGGTGCTTAATTAGTACTGTGCCTTCCCCTTGTGACCCTCTCTATCTTCACATGTATAAATCCAGTCCATCATATAGTGTTACTCTGTTAACTGTCTAAACAAATGTAGCTTTTAATGGGTCTGTTATGTGAAAAGTCATGTTTACACACTGAAACTTCTGCCTTTCTATTAGTAGTTTCTGCAGAAAAATGCAGGAATTAGACTGCTATTCAAAAATCAGTACAAAGAGGACATAAAGACAAAGGGAACACAGTTGGGGTGTTCTGAGTGGATATTTATGAGGGCAAAGGATTGATCATCAAGACTATATGTTGTAGAGCATCCTCTTTTCTATCTAGCTTTGATTGCCCCTTCTGAATGATATGCATGCTGACTAAAAAGGAAAGCAATCTGGCTGAATTCTCTTGTTACCCATTTTCTGAGAAAATTAACCAAACAAATAAAAACAATGGTATCGGGACTTAAGATGGCCCTGTAAGTAGCACATTGCTGGAGACAGGCAGCCGTGCTAAGGGATTCATATAAATTCCTTGTGACAAATCCATCCTACTCCAAGCGATATTGATAGAATATGCTAACGTAACTCCAAGCACCATTTCAATTACAAATTATACATTTCTCTTCTGCAGTGACCTGCTCCATCAGAGTGTCACTAAATTGTATCAATCTGGCACACAAGCTCATTTCCCTGTCTTCTGATATTTACTATCATATTTTCCATAGGCATATATATTCCTGAACCTTCCACAAAGGACAGAACTGAATACCACCAGCACAGAGCTGCAATTCCAGTTCAGCCAAGGCAGATTAAACTTGAAAGAATTCTATATAAATGAAATGAAAGGGTATGGTGCATCCTTATTTTATCTTCATCAAATTATCAACTGTTGCTGAATAAAGCAAAATAAAGCTTGCATAGTTGCCATCAATTACACTGTTAGATTCTGAACCCTTTCTGAAACGCAGAGTGCTGAAGGAATTGATATCTGAAATCTTTCATGGGTGCTTCCCAGATGACATTACGTTATGTCCTTCTGTTATACCAGTGAACCTTTACTCAGTGAAGGCTTAGATGTAGATTTCTTCTATCCTTACTGTCTTATGAAAACTAGGGCCCAGTCTGTATCTTATTCCTTTCTAGTTATTTATACCTTTGCCAACTGCCAACTCTGAAATATAACAGCTGAGAAATTTTGATTACTTCAAGAATTTACTTAGAAAATAATAATAGTAATAAAAAAGGTGTTCAGATGTTCCTAGGAATAAGAAAAATGTGTTTTGCCTAGCAGATCTGACCATCCAGTAGGTAATCGAACCTGATCTGGCCAAATGAGTCTCTCTGCAAAGAACTGCCAGACACACAACCTCCTTGCTCTCTTGATCTCGCTTGTTGAACTTGTTTCTGAATCCATGCTTTTGTAATTATGATTCAATACAGGAATATCTAGCACAGTTCAATGTGGACTCACTTGGAAATTTTAGGCAGCTATGCCTTCTGTTCCTTGGTATAGAGAAGCATCCTATTCCAGCCCTGGGGTAAGTGCCTCTGTGCTCACTATGTCCTCCTTGCTGCAACTATTGCAGCCAGGAGGGGGATTCAGTCTGAGCAAAAGCTGGACCTAGTCTGGATGAGGTCATGGAAGAAAACAGATTTGGACAAAGTTCTTGGAGCTGAGACCAGATCTAGAAGGAGAGGAAAAACAGCAACACAAGGTCAGGGCAAGCAGAGGATGAGGACTGCTGCAGTGAATACCACTCAGAAAATGATTGATTCTGTGTCTGCTAGCACCAGAGCACTCCTATGTGATGTCAGGTGCATTGCTTGAACTACAGGTGGCCACCGAGTGCTCTTTTTGCACTTGGTGTTAGGTTTGAGAGCCTGGGATCTGATAGGTAGCAGTTGGCATTCACAGCTGCGTCTGAAGCCAAAGGGAGCTATGCTTCTAACATACAAAGCACTGTGTCATGCTAACTATTTCACCAAGGCAAACCCCAGTCATCTCAAGGCTGGCAACCAAAATTAATAGGCATATTTAACCTTCATCTCTCTGTCTCATTTCCCAGTAAGTAAAATGTTGATATTCCCTACATCTCAAGACGTAATTCATAAGCATTCATTGCATGCTCAAGGTACTGTAACAATGAATGCTGTAGAAAAGCCTGCTACGATGTCAATAATTCCACATTACAAGCAGCATTAAACAGCTTTAAACAAAGCCTGAGGAACATATGCTGAACAAGGAGATTAAATGTAAACCCAAAGGCTGCACAGTGTCTGTCCCATGCATTCTACAAGGCGGTGGTCCTTTCAGCAAAATAGTAACATCACACAATTAAAGACTAAATTTTAAGTCATACCCTCTACAAGTCAAAACAAGCTTGTCTGAAAACTCTTACCTTTGGCCTACCCTTAAGTGTCAATACTTAGCTTTTAAATCATAATATTCCTTTCATATGTGGCATGTGTTTTGAATTCTTTGGGGGGGTGTGGGTGAACAGAACATAATAATTTAAGGATATATATATATATATAAATTGCTTTACACTGTGCATGCAAAATCATACTTTTTTTTTTTTTAAGTGGATGAGTAATAGGGGAAAAATAAAAATAGGAAAAGAATTTCATTGTATCAAGCTATAGCACAAAGTAAATTTTATTTATTTTCCTATTGCCCTAGCTAGGAATTGGAATAATAGGTGTGATCGTTCACATATATGAAAGTAAATAATCTTACAGCTAGTTTACATGTTTAAGCATATGTTTCAACAACAGTGATTTCTATTTTTTCTTCCTCCTAAGAGATGTTTTTTTTTAATCTGTTGATGCTTAGAAATATGGCAAGAACTCTCAACAATACAGCCTTCCCACTTAAATTTTGCTCTATTGATTGATCTCTTTTTCCATCCTTATTTTTTTTTTTTTTTTAATCTCTGCCTAGAGATCAAAGACATTCTTTGCAACCAGAAAAATAAAGATTTATTGATTCACCTTACAGGTGTTGTCTGTCTTCTCATCAAAGCATCCATTTTTCTCAAACATTCAGTGTAAGAGCTTATCTGTTTCTCATCTGCAACAGCAACTAGCACTACTAACCAAATCTGCAATGTCGTCATCCAAGCAAGACAGTAGATACTGAAGGATTCAAAAGAATATAAAACATTAAAACATTCATGGAAGCAGAGTATGGTAAGTAGGCCCCCAGTACTTCCTAAGGGTTTCAAAGAAATATTCATGAGAATTAAGAAGTGGTAGTTTAACCATGCAATTAGAGTTATGACTTTATCTGGTGAAAGGTGTTGGCTATTCTTGTTTTAAGTGAACTGGAGCCCTTAAGGTTTAGCCCAGAGTGGGCTTATTTTTTTATATTCTGTTACTTTTTCTTTTTCAGAAATGATATGTCATTCATCAATTTGCCTTTGCTACATGTTTCATATAAGACTGTGGAGCATCTGTGCACTGATGTCGTAGAACTGTGTAACTAAAACCAGGAGATTCCTCTCCAAACTAAGGAGGTCTGTTTTTTCAGGCAATATGAGAGTATTTTTTATCAAGGAATGTAATGGGAATGTTTTTTTATTGTTAGACTCTGTCTTTGTCCTCTTATCCACACCACCAAGATTCATTTCCATATTTTACCCTTTGCTACCGTTTGCCAACAAAAAAATCAAAGTCAGTAGTATAGGCATAATTTACCCAAACCTTTCAGGGCAAGTGGCAAAAACATCTGAATGCGGTCTCCTGAGCAAAATTTCCAGCTGTAAGTGTGAAAAGATTAAGAGTCAGGTCCCCTAAATCAGAATACTTCTTTTTTAAGCCTTAAAAGGAAAAGTGTGATTGCTTTTTAATTTCTTACATGGTGAGTTACACTTGGCTTCTGATTTCCAATTTTACTTACAAACCACAGCGAATAGAATTTTTCTGTTTCTTAGAAATGCAGAGTCTAATATGACACCATGAGCAGGATCTTGGGAAATCCCCAATTCCAGCTAGGTCCATAAAACAAAATGGTGAACCAGCATTACCATCCCAAGCTCTCCTCCCTCCACTGCTGTGCTGGCAACACAGCCGCATAGAGAATGAAATACATTTCTACATCAGACAATGCCCAAGAACAAGAATAGCTCCAAATAAGCCATCAGGACACATTGGGGACATATGTTGCATAAAGAGGATGAAGCTATTACACAGCTCAGCTCTGAGTGAATGCCATTCACCCGCCAGTCACATGGTTGGAAGTGGCTGTCTAGGAAAAATAGCATGATCGAGTAATTAGAGACTGTATCATAAGCCATATGTACAAGGGGGTCAAGTTAAGGTTGTGCATGCAATCTTAATTTTGTCATTTCTGTACTGGTCTAAAGCCTTGTCCCCAGTAGACAGCAGCTCTGCTTCAACCACCCCAGCAAAGCTGCAAGGAGAAGAGTGGTCCCTTTCGTCCCCCAGGGACGTTGCTACACGACTGTAAAGGCAGCGGACCTTAACGCCGCCTGAGACTTTGCTCGGCACCCCGCGATGCGCGGCCCGGCGGCCGGGGCAGGTGCGTTGTGCCGGCGGGGCCGGGCGGCGGCGGCGCCCGCAGG